>CAXAJV010001247.1:2005571-2428261 GCA_963969225.1 Xylocopa violacea
ACGCGCTATCTCAGAGTAACATTCGTGGCCTGTCGAACCCTACTTCTCGGAGGGGACAGTATATACGTCTATAACGTTATATATCCTAACCTAAGGCAACCTGACATCTCGGATGTAATATTCTACAACATTCCAATCGTGTCGGACCCTACTTCTCGGTGGGAACATTATATGCGTCTATAACGTTGTATATCCTAATCTAAGGCAACCTATTATCTCAGACTTAATATTTTACAACATTCCTGGCGTGTCGGAGCATTCTTTTCGGTGGGAATATTATATACGTCTATAGCTGTCAACATCCTAATCTAAGGCAACCTAACATCTCGGATGCAATATTTGACAACATTCCTGGCCTGTCGAACCCTACTTCACGGAGGGAACAGTATATACGTCTATAACGTTATATTATCCTAACCTAAGGTAACCAAACATCTCGGACGTAACATTTGATAATATTCCAGGCGAGTCGGTCCCTACGTCTCGGTGGTAACATTATATGCGTCTATAACGTTATATATCCTAACCTAAGGCACCTAACATCTCGGATGTAATATTTGACAACATTCCTGGCGTGCCGGACCCTGCTTCTCGGTGGGAACAGTATATACGCCAATAACGTTATATATCCTAACCTAAGGCAACCTAACATCTCGGATGCAACATTTGACAACATTCCTTGGCCTGTCGAACCCTACTCTTCTCGGAGGGAACAGTATATACGTCTATAACGGTATAATAATCCTAATCTAAGGCATCCTAACACCTCGTATGTACTATTTGACATCATTCTGGCGTGTCGGAACCTGCTTCTCGGTGGGAATATATATGCGTCTATAACGTTGTATGTCCTAATCTAAGGCAACCTAACATCTCGGATGCAATATTTGACAACATTCCTGGCCTGTCGAACCCTACTTCTCGGAGGGAACGGTATATACGTCTATAACGGTATATATCCTAATCTAATGCATCCTCACACCTCGTATGTAATATTTGACATCATTCCTGGCGTGTCGGATCCTGCTTCTCGGTGGGAATATTATATGCGTCTATAACGTTGTATGTCCTAATCTAAGGCAACCTATCATCTCGGACGTAATATTCTACAACATTCCAGGCGTGTCGGACACTACTTCTCGGAAGGAACAGTATATACGTCTACAACGTTATATATCCTAACCTAAGGCAACCGAACATCTCGGATGTAACATTATATGCGTCTATAACGTCATATATCCTAACCTAAGGCAACCTAACATCTCGGATGTAACATTTGACAACATTCCTGGCGTGTCGGACCCTGCTTCTCGGTGGGAACAGTATATACGTCTATAACGTTATATATCCTAACCTAAGGCAACCTGACATCTCGGACGTAATATTCTACAACATCCCAGGCGTGTCGGACACTACTTCTCGGTGGGAACGGTATATTCGTCTATAACGTCATATATCCTAACCTAAGGCAACTTAACATCTCGGATGTAACATTTGACAACATTCCAGGCGTGTCGGTCCCTACGTCTCGGTGGTATCATTATATGCGTCCATAACGTTATATATCCTAATCTAAGGCAACCTAACATGTCGGATGCAATATTTGACAACATTCCAGGCGTGTCGGTCCCTACGTCTCGGTGGTAACATTACATGCGTTTATAACGGTATATATCCTAATCTAAGGCAATCTAACATCTCGGATGCAATATTTGACAACATTCCTGGCCTGTCGAACCCTACTCCTTGGCGGGAACAATATATACGTCTATAACGTCATATATCCTAACCTGAGGCAACCTAACATCTCGGATGTAACATTTGACAACATTCCTGGCGTGTCGGTCCCTGCTTCTCGGTGGGAACAGTATATACGTCTATAACGTTAAATATCCGAACCTAAGGCAACCTAACATCTCGGATGCAATATTCTATAACATTCCAGGCGTATCGGACCCTACGTCTCGGTGGTAACCTTGTATGCGTCTATAACGTTATATATCCTAATCTCACATCTCGGATGCAATATTTGACAACATTCCTGGCCTGTCGAACCCTACTTCACGGAGGGAACAGTATATACGTCTATAACGGTATATATCCTAATCTAAGGCATCCTAACACCTCGTATGTCATATTTGACATCATTCCTTGCGTGTCGAACCCTACTCCTTGGCGGGAACAATATATACGTCTATAACGTCATATATCCTAACCTGAGGCAACCTAACATCTCGGATGTAACATTTGACAACATTCCTGGCGTGTCGGTCCCTGCTTCTCGGTGGGAACAGTATATACGTCTATAACGTTAAATATCCGAACCTAAGGCAACCTAACATCTCGGATGCAATATTCTATAACATTCCAGGCGTATCGGACCCTACGTCTCGGTGGTAACCTTGTATGCGTCTATAACGTTATATATCCTAATCTCACATCTCGGATGCAATATTTGACAACATTCCTGGCCTGTCGAACCCTACTTCACGGAGGGAACAGTATATACGTCTATAACGGTATATATCCTAATCTAAGGCATCCTAACACCTCGTATGTCATATTTGACATCATTCCTTGCGTGTCGGATCCTGCTTCTCGGTGGGAATATTACATGCTTCTATAACGTTACATATCCTAACCTAAGGCAACCTAATATCTCGGATGTAACATTTGACAACATTCCAGGCGTGTCCGTCCCTACGTCTCGGTGGTAACATTACATGCGTTTATAACGGTATATATCCTAATCTAAGGCAACCTAACATCTCGGATGCAATATCTGACAACATTCCTGGCCTGTCGAACCCTACTCCTTGGAGGGAACAGTATATACGTCTATAACGTCATATATCCTAACCTAAGGCAACCTAACATCTCGGATGTAACATTTGACAACATTCCTGGCGTGTCGGACCCTGCTTCTCGGTGGGAACAGTATATACTTCTATAACGTTATATATCCTAACCTAAGGCAACCTAACATCTCGGATGCAATATTCTATAACATTCCAGGCGTTTCGGACCCTACGTCTCGGTGGTAACATTGTATGCGTCTATAACGTTATATATCCTAATATAGGGCAACCTAACATCTCAGACGTAATATTTTACAACATTCCTGGCGTGTCGGAGCATTCTTTTCGGTGGGAATATTATATACGTCTATAACGGTCAACATCCTAATCTAAGGCAACCAAACATCTCGGATGCAATATTTGACAACATTCCTGGCCTGTCGAACCCTACTTCTCGGAGGGAACAGTATATACGTCTGTAACGGTATATATCCTAATCTAAGGCAAACCTAACATCTCGTATGTAATATTTGACAACATTCCTGGCGTGTCGGACCCTACGTCTCGGTGGTAACATTATATGCGTCCATAACGTTATATATCCTAATCTAAGGCAACCTAACATCTCGGATGTAATATTTGACAACATTCCAGGCGTGTGGGTCCCTACGTCTCGGTGGTAACATTACATGCGTTTATAACGGTATATATCCTAATCTAAGGCAATCTAACATCTCGAATGCAATATTTGACAACATTCCTGGCCTGTCGAACCCTACTCCTTGGAGGGAACAGTATATACGTCTATAACGTCATATATCCTAACCTAAGGCAACCTAACATCTCGGATGTAACATTTGACAACATTCCTGGCGTGTCGGACCCTGCTTCTCGGTGGGAACAGTATATACGTCTATAACGTTAAATATCCGAACCTAAGGCAACCTAACATCTCGGATGCAATATTCTATAACATTCCAGGCGTATCGGACCCTGCGTCTCGGTGGTAACATTGTATGCGTCTATAACGTTATATATCCTAATCTAAGGCAACCTAACATCTCAGACGTAATATTTTACAACATTCCTGGCGTGTCGGAGCATTCCTTTCGGTGGGAATATTATATACGTCTATAACGGTCAACATCCTAATCTAAGGCAACCTAACATCTCGGATGCAATATCTGACAACATTCGTGGCCTGTCGAACCCTACTTCTCGGAGGGAACAGTATATACGTCTATAACGTTATATATCCTAACCTAAGGCAACCTGACATCTCGGATGTAATATTCTACAACATTCCAATCGTGTCGGACCCTACTTCTCGGTGGGAACATTATATGCGTCTATAACGTTGTATATCCTAATCTAAGACAACCTATTATCTCAGACTTAATATTTTACAACATTCCTGGCGTGTCGGAGCATTCTTTTCGGTGGGAATATTATATACGTTTATAGCGGTCAACATCCTAATCTAAGGCAACCTAACATCTCGGATGCAATATTTGACAACATTCCTGGCCTGTCGAACCCTACTTCACGGAGGGAACAGTATATACGTCTATAACGTTATATATCCTAACCTAAGGTAACCAAACATCTCGGACGTAACATTTGATAATATTCCAGGCGAGTCGGTCCCTACGTCTCGGTGGTAACATTATATACGTCTATCACGTTATATATCCTAACCTAAGGCAACCTGACATCTCGGATGTAATATTCTACAACATTCCAGGCGTGTCGGACACTACTTCTCGGAGGGAACAGTATATACGTCTATAACGTTATATATCCTAACCTAAGGCAACGTAACATCTCGGATGTAACATTATATGCGTCTATAACGTTATATGTCCTAACCTAAGGCAACCTAACATCTCGGATGCAATATTTGACAACATTCCTGGCCTGTCGAACCCTACTTCTCGGAGGGAACAGTATATACGTTTATAACGGTACATATCCTAACCTGAGGCAACCTAACATCTCGGATGCAATATTCTACAACATTCCAGGCGTGTCGGATCCTACGTCTCGGTGGTAAAATTGTATGCGTCTATAACGTTATATATCCTAATCTAAGGCAACCTAACATCTCGGATGCAAAATCTGACAACATTCGTGGCCTGTCGAACCCTACTTCTCGGAGGGAACAATATATACGTCTATAACGTTATATATCCTTACCTAAGGCAACCTGACATCTCGGATGTAATATTCTACAACATTCCAGGCGTGTTGGACCTTACTTCTCGGTGGGAACATTATATGGGTCTATAACGGTATATATCCTAATCTAAGGCAACCTAACATCTCGGATGCAATATTTGACAACATTCCTGGCCTGTCGAACCCTACTTCTCGGAGGGAACAGTATATACGTCTATAACGGTATATATCCTAATCTAATGCATCCTCACACCTCGTGTGTAATATTTGACATCATTCCTGGCGTGTCGGATCCTGCTTCTCGGTGGGAATATTATATGCGTCTATAACGTTGTATGTCCTAATCTAAGGCAACCTATCATCTCGGACGTAATATTCTACAACATTCCAGGCGTGTCGGACACTACTTCTCGGAAGGAACAGTATATACGTATACAACGTTATATATCCTAACCTAAGGCAACCGAACATCTCGGATGTAACATTATATGCGTCTATAACGTCATATATCCTAACCTAAGGAAACCTAACATCTCGGATGTAACATTTGACAACATTCCTGGCGTGTCGGACCCTGCTTCTCGGTGGGAACAGTATATACGTCTATAACGTTATATATCCTAACCTAAGGCAACCTGACATCTCGGATGTAATATTCTACAACATCCCAGGCGTGTCGGACACTACTTCTCGGTGGGAACGGTATATTCGTCTATAACGTCATATATCCTAACCTAAGGCAACTTAACATCTCGGATGTAACATTTGTCAACATTCCAGGCGTGTCGGTCCCTACGTCTCGGTGGTATCATTATATGCGTCCATAACGTTATATATCCTAATCTAAGGCAACCTAACATGTCGGATGTAATATTTGACAACATTCCAGGCGTGTCGGTCCCTACGTCTCGGTGGTAACATTACATGCGTTTATAACGGTTTTATCCTAATCTAAGGCAATCTAACATCTCGGATGCAATATTTGACAACATTCCTGGCCTGTCGAACCCTACTCCTTGGAGGGAACAATATATACGTCTATAACGTCATATATCCTAACCTGAGGCAATCTAACATCTCGGATGTAACATTTGACAACATTCCTGGCGTGTCGGTCCCTGCTTCTCGGTGGGAACAGTATATACGTCTATAACGTTAAATATCCGAACCTAAGGCAACCTAACATCTCGGATGCAATATTCTATAACATTCCAGGCGTATCGGACCCTTCGTCTCGGTGGTAACCTTGTATGCGTCTATAACGTTATATATCGTAATCTAACATCTCGGATGCAATATTTGACAACATTCCTGGCCTGTCGAACCCTATTTCACGGAGGGAACAGTATATACGTCTATAACGGTATATATCCTAATCTAAGGCATCCTAACACCTCGTATGTAATATTTGACATCATTCCTTGCGTGTCGGATCCTGCTTCTCGGTGGGAATATTATATGCGTCTATAACGTTGTATGTCCTAATCTAAGGCAACCTATCATCTCAGACGTAATATTTTACGACATTCCTGTTGTGTCGGAGCATACTTTTCGGTGGGAATATTATATGCGTCTATAACGGTCGATATCGTAATCTAAGGCAGTCTAACACCTCGGATGTAATATAGGCTACATTCCTGGCCTGTCGAACCCTACTTCTCGGAGGGAACAGTTTATACGTCTATAACGTCATATATCCTAACATAAGGCAACCTAACATCTCGGATGTAACATTTGACAACATTCCAGGCATGTCGGTCCCTACGTCTCGGTGGTAACATTATATACGTCTATAACGTTATATATCCTAACCTAAGGCAACCTGACATCTCGGATGTAATATTCTACAACATTCCAGGCGTGTCGGACACTACTCTTCGGTGGGAACAGTATATTCGTCTATAACGTAATATATCCTAACCTAAGGCAACTTAACATCTCGGATGTAACATTTAACAACATTCCAGGCGTGTCGGTCCCTACGTCTCGGTGGTAACATTATATGCGTCCATAACGTTATATATCCTAATCTAAGGCAACCTAACATCTCGGATGTAATATTTGACAACATTCCTGGCGTGCCGGACCCTGCTTCTCGGTGGGAACAGTATATACGTCAATAACGTTATATATCCTAACCTAAGGCAACCTAACACCTCGGATGTAATATTTAACAACATGCCTGGCCTGTCGAACCCTACTCCTTGGAGGGAACAGTATATACGTCTATAACGTCATATATCCTAACCTAAGGCAACCTAACATCTCGGATGTAACATTTCACAACATTCCTGGCGTGTCGGACCCTGCTTCTCGGTGGGAACAGTATATACGTCTATAACGCTAAATATCCGAACCTAAGGCAACCTAACATCTCGGATGCAATATTCTATAACATTCTAGGCGTATCGGACCCTACGTCTCGGTGGTAACATTGTATGCGTCTATAACGTTATATATCCTAATCTAAGGCAACCTAACATCTCAGACGTAATATTTTACAACATTCCTGGCGTGTCGGAGCATTCCTTTCGGTGGGAATATTATATACGTCTATAACGGTCAACATCCTAATCTAAGGCAACCTAACATCTCGGATGCAATATCTGACAACATTCGTGGCCTGTCGAACCCTACTTCTCGGAGGGGACAGTATATACGTCTATAACGTTATATATCCTAACCTAAGGCAACCTGACATCTCGGATGTAATATTCTACAACATTCCAATCGTGTCGGACCCTACTTCTCGGTGGGAACATTATATGCGTCTATAACGTTGTATATCCTAATCTAAGGCAACCTATTATCTCAGACTTAATATTTTACAACATTCCTGGCGTGTCGGAGCATTCTTTTCGGTGGGAATATTATATACGTCTATAGCTGTCAACATCCTAATCTAAGGCAACCTAACATCTCGGATGCAATATTTGACAACATTCCTGGCCTGTCGAACCCTACTTCACGGAGGGAACAGTATATACGTCTATAACGTTATATATCCTAACCTAAGGTAACCAAACATCTCGGACGTAACATTTGATAATATTCCAGGCGAGTCGGTCCCTACGTCTCGGTGGTAACATTATATGCGTCTATAACGTTATATATCCTAACCTAAGGCAACCTAACATCTCGGATGTAATATTTGACAACATTCCTGGCGTGCCGGACCCTGCTTCTCGGTGGGAACAGTATATACGCCAATAACGTTATATATCCTAACCTAAGGCAACCTAACATCTCGGATGCAACATTTGACAACATTCCTGGCCTGTCGAACCCTACTTCTCGGAGGGAACAGTATATACGTCTATAACGGTATATATCCTAATCTAAGGCATCCTAACACCTCGTATGTACTATTTGACATCATTCCTGGCGTGTCGGAACCTGCTTCTCGGTGGGAATATAATATGCGTCTATAACGTTGTATGTCCTAATCTAAGGCAACCTAACATCTCGGATGCAATATTTGACAACATTCCTGGCCTGTCGAACCCTACTTCTCGGAGGGAACGGTATATACGTCTATAACGGTATATATCCTAATCTAATGCATCCTCACACCTCGTATGTAATATTTGACATCATTCCTGGCGTGTCGGATCCTGCTTCTCGGTGGGAATATTATATGCGTCTATAACGTTGTATGTCCTAATCTAAGGCAACCTATCATCTCGGACGTAATATTCTACAACATTCCAGGCGTGTCGGACACTACTTCTCGGAAGGAACAGTATATACGTCTACAACGTTATATATCCTAACCTAAGGCAACCGAACATCTCGGATGTAACATTATATGCGTCTATAACGTCATATATCCTAACCTAAGGCAACCTAACATCTCGGATGTAACATTTGACAACATTCCTGGCGTGTCGGACCCTGCTTCTCGGTGGGAACAGTATATACGTCTATAACGTTATATATCCTAACCTAAGGCAACCTGACATCTCGGACGTAATATTCTACAACATCCCAGGCGTGTCGGACACTACTTCTCGGTGGGAACGGTATATTCGTCTATAACGTCATATATCCTAACCTAAGGCAACTTAACATCTCGGATGTAACATTTGACAACATTCCAGGCGTGTCGGTCCCTACGTCTCGGTGGTATCATTATATGCGTCCATAACGTTATATATCCTAATCTAAGGCAACCTAACATGTCGGATGCAATATTTGACAACATTCCAGGCGTGTCGGTCCCTACGTCTCGGTGGTAACATTACATGCGTTTATAACGGTATATATCCTAATCTAAGGCAATCTAACATCTCGGATGCAATATTTGACAACATTCCTGGCCTGTCGAACCCTACTCCTTGGCGGGAACAATATATACGTCTATAACGTCATATATCCTAACCTGAGGCAACCTAACATCTCGGATGTAACATTTGACAACATTCCTGGCGTGTCGGTCCCTGCTTCTCGGTGGGAACAGTATATACGTCTATAACGTTAAATATCCGAACCTAAGGCAACCTAACATCTCGGATGCAATATTCTATAACATTCCAGGCGTATCGGACCCTACGTCTCGGTGGTAACCTTGTATGCGTCTATAACGTTATATATCCTAATCTCACATCTCGGATGCAATATTTGACAACATTCCTGGCCTGTCGAACCCTACTTCACGGAGGGAACAGTATATACGTCTATAACGGTATATATCCTAATCTAAGGCATCCTAACACCTCGTATGTCATATTTGACATCATTCCTTGCGTGTCGGATCCTGCTTCTCGGTGGGAATATTACATGCTTCTATAACGTTACATATCCTAACCTAAGGCAACCTAATATCTCGGATGTAACATTTGACAACATTCCAGGCGTGTCCGTCCCTACGTCTCGGTGGTAACATTACATGCGTTTATAACGGTATATATCCTAATCTAAGGCAACCTAACATCTCGGATGCAATATCTGACAACATTCCTGGCCTGTCGAACCCTACTCCTTGGAGGGAACAGTATATACGTCTATAACGTCATATATCCTAACCTAAGGCAACCTAACATCTCGGATGTAACATTTGACAACATTCCTGGCGTGTCGGACCCTGCTTCTCGGTGGGAACAGTATATACTTCTATAACGTTATATATCCTAACCTAAGGCAACCTAACATCTCGGATGCAATATTCTATAACATTCCAGGCGTTTCGGACCCTACGTCTCGGTGGTAACATTGTATGCGTCTATAACGTTATATATCCTAATATAGGGCAACCTAACATCTCAGACGTAATATTTTACAACATTCCTGGCGTGTCGGAGCATTCTTTTCGGTGGGAATATTATATACGTCTATAACGGTCAACATCCTAATCTAAGGCAACCAAACATCTCGGATGCAATATTTGACAACATTCCTGGCCTGTCGAACCCTACTTCTCGGAGGGAACAGTATATACGTCTGTAACGGTATATATCCTAATCTAAGGCAAACCTAACATCTCGTATGTAATATTTGACAACATTCCTGGCGTGTCGGACCCTACGTCTCGGTGGTAACATTATATGCGTCCATAACGTTATATATCCTAATCTAAGGCAACCTAACATCTCGGATGTAATATTTGACAACATTCCAGGCGTGTGGGTCCCTACGTCTCGGTGGTAACATTACATGCGTTTATAACGGTATATATCCTAATCTAAGGCAATCTAACATCTCGAATGCAATATTTGACAACATTCCTGGCCTGTCGAACCCTACTCCTTGGAGGGAACAGTATATACGTCTATAACGTCATATATCCTAACCTAAGGCAACCTAACATCTCGGATGTAACATTTGACAACATTCCTGGCGTGTCGGACCCTGCTTCTCGGTGGGAACAGTATATACGTCTATAACGTTAAATATCCGAACCTAAGGCAACCTAACATCTCGGATGCAATATTCTATAACATTCCAGGCGTATCGGACCCTGCGTCTCGGTGGTAACATTGTATGCGTCTATAACGTTATATATCCTAATCTAAGGCAACCTAACATCTCAGACGTAATATTTTACAACATTCCTGGCGTGTCGGAGCATTCCTTTCGGTGGGAATATTATATACGTCTATAACGGTCAACATCCTAATCTAAGGCAACCTAACATCTCGGATGCAATATCTGACAACATTCGTGGCCTGTCGAACCCTACTTCTCGGAGGGAACAGTATATACGTCTATAACGTTATATATCCTAACCTAAGGCAACCTGACATCTCGGATGTAATATTCTACAACATTCCAATCGTGTCGGACCCTACTTCTCGGTGGGAACATTATATGCGTCTATAACGTTGTATATCCTAATCTAAGACAACCTATTATCTCAGACTTAATATTTTACAACATTCCTGGCGTGTCGGAGCATTCTTTTCGGTGGGAATATTATATACGTTTATAGCGGTCAACATCCTAATCTAAGGCAACCTAACATCTCGGATGCAATATTTGACAACATTCCTGGCCTGTCGAACCCTACTTCACGGAGGGAACAGTATATACGTCTATAACGTTATATATCCTAACCTAAGGTAACCAAACATCTCGGACGTAACATTTGATAATATTCCAGGCGAGTCGGTCCCTACGTCTCGGTGGTAACATTATATACGTCTATCACGTTATATATCCTAACCTAAGGCAACCTGACATCTCGGATGTAATATTCTACAACATTCCAGGCGTGTCGGACACTACTTCTCGGAGGGAACAGTATATACGTCTATAACGTTATATATCCTAACCTAAGGCAACGTAACATCTCGGATGTAACATTATATGCGTCTATAACGTTATATGTCCTAACCTAAGGCAACCTAACATCTCGGATGCAATATTTGACAACATTCCTGGCCTGTCGAACCCTACTTCTCGGAGGGAACAGTATATACGTTTATAACGGTACATATCCTAACCTGAGGCAACCTAACATCTCGGATGCAATATTCTACAACATTCCAGGCGTGTCGGATCCTACGTCTCGGTGGTAAAATTGTATGCGTCTATAACGTTATATATCCTAATCTAAGGCAACCTAACATCTCGGATGCAAAATCTGACAACATTCGTGGCCTGTCGAACCCTACTTCTCGGAGGGAACAATATATACGTCTATAACGTTATATATCCTTACCTAAGGCAACCTGACATCTCGGATGTAATATTCTACAACATTCCAGGCGTGTTGGACCTTACTTCTCGGTGGGAACATTATATGGGTCTATAACGGTATATATCCTAATCTAAGGCAACCTAACATCTCGGATGCAATATCTGACAACATTCGTGGCCTGTCGAACCCTACTTCTCGGAGGGAAGAGTATATACGTCTATAACGTTATATATCCTAACCTAAGGCAACCTGACATCTCGGATGTAATATTCTACAACATTCCAATCGTGTCGGACCCTACTTCTCGGTGGGAACATTATATGCGTCTATAACGTTGTATATCCTAATCTAAGGCAACCTATTATCTCAGACTTAATATTTTACAACATTCCTGGCGTGTCGGAGCATTCTTTTCGGTGGGAATATTATATACGTCTATAGCGGTCAACATCCTAATCTAAGGCAACCTAACATCTCGGATGCAATATTTGACAACATTCCTGGCCTGTCGAACCCTACTTCACGGAGGGAACAGTATATACGTCTATAACGTTATATATCCTAACCTAAGGTAACCAAACATCTCGGACGTAACATTTGATAATATTCCAGGCGAGTCGGTCCCTACGTCTCGGTGGTAACATTATATGCGTCTATAACGTTATATATCCTAACCTAAGGCAACCTAACATCTCGGATGTAATATTTGACAACATTCCTGGCGTGCCGGACCCTGCTTCTCGGTGGGAACAGTATATACGCCAATAACGTTATATATCCTAACCTAAGGCAACCTAACATCTTGGATGCAACATTTGACAACATTCCTGGCCTGTCGAACCCTACTTCTCGGAGGGAACAGTATATACGTCTATAACGGTATATATCCTAATCTAAGGCATCCTAACACCTCGTATGTAATATTTGACATCATTCCTGGCGGGTCGGAACCTGCTTCTCGGTGGGAATATTATATGCGTCTATAACGTTGTATGTCCTAATCTAAGGCAACCTAACATCTCGGATGCAATATTTGACAACATTCCTGGCCTGTCGAACCCTACTTCTCGGAGGGAACAGTATATACGTCTATAACGGTATATATCCTAATCTAATGCATCCTCACACCTCGTATGTAATATTTGACATCATTCCTTGCGTGTCGGATCCTGCTTCTCGGTGGGAATATTATATGCGTCTATAACGTTGTATGTCCTAATCTAAGGCAACGTAACATCTCGGATGCAATATCTGACAACATTCGTGGCCTGTCGAACCCTACTTCTCGGAGGGAACAGTATATAGGTCTATAACGTTATATATCCTAACCTAAGGCAACCTAACATCTCGGATGCAATATTCTATAACATTACAGGCGTTTCGGACCCTACGTCTCGGTGGTAACATTGTATGCGTCTATAACGTTATATATCCTAATATAGGGCAACCTAACATCTCAGACGTAATATTTTACAACATTCCTGGCGTGTCGGAGCATTCTTTTCGGTGGGAATATTATATACGTCTATAACGGTCAACATCCTAATCTAAGGCAACCAAACATCTCGGATGCAATATTTGACAACATTCCTGGCCTGTCGAACCCTACTTCTCGGAGGGAACAGTATATACGTCTGTAACGGTATATATCCTAATCTAAGGCAACCTAACATCTCGTATGTAATATTTGATAACATTCCTGGCGTGTCGGACCCTACGTCTCGGTGGTAACATTATATGCGTCCATAACGTTATATATCCTAATCTAAGGCAACCTAACATCTCGGATGTAATATTTGACAACATTCCAGGCGTGTGGGTCCCTACGTCTCGGTGGTAACATTACATGCGTTTATAACGGTATATATCCTAATCTAAGGCAATCTAACATCTCGAATGCAATATTTGACAACATTCCTGGCCTGTCGAACCCTACTCCTTGGAGGGAACAGTATATACGTCTATAACGTCATATATCCTAACCTAAGGCAACCTAACATCTCGGATGTAACATTTGACAACATTCCTGGCGTGTCGGACCCTGCTTCTCGGTGGGAACAGTATATACGTCTATAACGTTAAATATCCGAACCTAAGGCAACCTAACATCTCGGATGCAATATTCTATAACATTCCAGGCGTATCGGACCCTACGTCTCGGTGGTAACATTGTATGCGTCTATAACGTTATATATCCTAATCTAAGGCAACCTAACATCTCAGACGTAATATTTTACAACATTCCTGGCGTGTCGGAGCATTCCTTTCGGTGGGAATATTATATACGTCTATAACGGTCAACATCCTAATCTAAGGCAACCTAACATCTCGGATGCAATATCTGACAACATTCGTGGCCTGTCGAACCCTACTTCTCGGAGGGAACAGTATATACGTCTATAACGTTATATATCCTAACCTAAGGCAACCTGACATCTCGGATGTAATATTCTACAACATTCCAATCGTGTCGGACCCTACTTCTCGGTGGAAACATTATATGCGTCTATAACGTTGTATATCCTAATCTAAGGCAACCTATTATCTCAGACTTAATATTTTACAACATTCCTGGCGTGTCGGAGCATTCTTTTCGGTGGGAATATTATATACGTCTATAGCGGTCAACATCCTAATCTAAGGCAACCTAACATCTCGGATGCAATATTTGACAACATTCCTGGCCTGTCGAACCCTACTTCTCGGAGGGAACAGTATATACGTCTATAACGGTATATATCCAAATCTAAGGCATCCTAACACCTCGTATGTAATATTTGACATCATTCCTGGCGTGTCGGAACCTGCTTCTCGGTGGGAATATTATATGCGTCTATAACGTTGTATGTCCTAATCTAAGGCAACCTAACATCTCGGATGCAATATTTGACAACATTCCTGGCCTGTCGAACCCTACTTCTCGGAGGGAACAGTATATACGTCTATAACGGTATATATCCTAATCTAATGCATCCTCACACCTCGTGTGTAATATTTGACATCATTCCTGGCGTGTCGGATCCTGCTTCTCGGTGGGAATATTATATGCGTCTATAACGTTGTATGTCCTAATCTAAGGCAACCTATCATCTCGGACGTAATATTCTACAACATTCCAGGCGTGTCGGACACTACTTCTCGGAAGGAACAGTATATACGTATACAACGTTATATATCCTAACCTAAGGCAACCGAACATCTCGGATGTAACATTATATGCGTCTATAACGTCATATATCCTAACCTAAGGAAACCTAACATCTCGGATGTAACATTTGACAACATTCCTGGCGTGTCGGACCCTGCTTCTCGGTGGGAACAGTATATACGTCTATAACGTTATATATCCTAACCTAAGGCAACCTGACATCTCGGATGTAATATTCTACAACATCCCAGGCGTGTCGGACACTACTTCTCGGTGGGAACGGTATATTCGTCTATAACGTCATATATCCTAACCTAAGGCAACTTAACATCTCGGATGTAACATTTGTCAACATTCCAGGCGTGTCGGTCCCTACGTCTCGGTGGTATCATTATATGCGTCCATAACGTTATATATCCTAATCTAAGGCAACCTAACATGTCGGATGTAATATTTGACAACATTCCAGGCGTGTCGGTCCCTACGTCTCGGTGGTAACATTACATGCGTTTATAACGGTTTTATCCTAATCTAAGGCAATCTAACATCTCGGATGCAATATTTGACAACATTCCTGGCCTGTCGAACCCTACTCCTTGGAGGGAACAATATATACGTCTATAACGTCATATATCCTAACCTGAGGCAATCTAACATCTCGGATGTAACATTTGACAACATTCCTGGCGTGTCGGTCCCTGCTTCTCGGTGGGAACAGTATATACGTCTATAACGTTAAATATCCGAACCTAAGGCAACCTAACATCTCGGATGCAATATTCTATAACATTCCAGGCGTATCGGACCCTTCGTCTCGGTGGTAACCTTGTATGCGTCTATAACGTTATATATCGTAATCTAACATCTCGGATGCAATATTTGACAACATTCCTGGCCTGTCGAACCCTACTTCACGGAGGGAACAGTATATACGTCTATAACGGTATATATCCTAATCTAAGGCATCCTAACACCTCGTATGTAATATTTGACATCATTCCTTGCGTGTCGGATCCTGCTTCTCGGTGGGAATATTATATGCGTCTATAACGTTGTATGTCCTAATCTAAGGCAACCTATCATCTCAGACGTAATATTTTACGACATTCCTGTTGTGTCGGAGCATACTTTTCGGTGGGAATATTATATGCGTCTATAACGGTCGATATCGTAATCTAAGGCAGTCTAACACCTCGGATGTAATATAGGCTACATTCCTGGCCTGTCGAACCCTACTTCTCGGAGGGAACAGTTTATACGTCTATAACGTCATATATCCTAACATAAGGCAACCTAACATCTCGGATGTAACATTTGACAACATTCCAGGCATGTCGGTCCCTACGTCTCGGTGGTAACATTATATACGTCTATAACGTTATATATCCTAACCTAAGGCAACCTGACATCTCGGATGTAATATTCTACAACATTCCAGGCGTGTCGGACACTACTCTTCGGTGGGAACAGTATATTCGTCTATAACGTAATATATCCTAACCTAAGGCAACTTAACATCTCGGATGTAACATTTGACAACATTCCAGGCGTGTCGGTCCCTACGTCTCGGTGGTAACATTATATGCGTCCATAACGTTATATATCCTAATCTAAGGCAACCTAACATCTCGGATGTAATATTTGACAACATTCCTGGCGTGCCGGACCCTGCTTCTCGGTGGGAACAGTATATACGTCAATAACGTTATATATCCTAACCTAAGGCAACCTAACACCTCGGATGTAATATTTAACAACATGCCTGGCCTGTCGAACCCTACTCCTTGGAGGGAACAGTATATACGTCTATAACGTCATATATCCTAACCTAAGGCAACCTAACATCTCGGATGTAACATTTCACAACATTCCTGGCGTGTCGGACCCTGCTTCTCGGTGGGAACAGTATATACGTCTATAACGCTAAATATCCGAACCTAAGACAACCTAACATCTCGGATGCAATATTCTATAACATTCTAGGCGTATCGGACCCTACGTCTCGGTGATAACATTGTATGCGTCTATAACGTTATATATCCTAATCTAAGGCAACCTAACATCTCAGACGTAATATTTTACAACATTCCTGGCGTGTCGGAGCATTCCTTTCGGTGGGAATATTATATACGTCTATAACGGTCAACATCCTAATCTAAGGCAACCTAACATCTCGGATGCAATATCTGACAACATTCGTGGCCTGTCGAACCCTACTTCTCGGAGGGGACAGTATATACGTCTATAACGTTATATATCCTAACCTAAGGCAACCTGACATCTCGGATGTAATATTCTACAACATTCCAATCGTGTCGGACCCTACTTCTCGGTGGGAACATTATATGCGTCTATAACGTTGTATATCCTAATCTAAGGCAACCTATTATCTCAGACTTAATATTTTACAACATTCCTGGCGTGTCGGTGCATTCTTTTCGGTGGGAATATTATATACGTCTATAGCTGTCAACATCCTAATCTAAGGCAACCTAACATCTCGGATGCAATATTTGACAACATTCCTGGCCTGTCGAACCCTACTTCACGGAGGGAACAGTATATACGTCTATAACGTTATATATCCTAACCTAAGGTAACCAAACATCTCGGACGTAACATTTGATAATATTCCAGGCGAGTCGGTCCCTACGTCTCGGTGGTAACATTATATGCGTCTATAACGTTATATATCCTAACCTAAGGCAACCTAACATCTCGGATGTAATATTTGACAACATTCCTGGCGTGCCGGACCCTGCTTCTCGGTGGGAACAGTATATACGCCAATAACGTTATATATCCTAACCTAAGGCAACCTAACATCTCGGATGCAACATTTGACAACATTCCTGGCCTGTCGAACCCTACTTCTCGGAGGGAACAGTATATACGTCTATAACGGTATATATCCTAATCTAAGGCATCCTAACACCTCGTATGTACTATTTGACATCATTCCTGGCGTGTCGGAACCTGCTTCTCGGTGGGAATATTATATGCGTCTATAACGTTGTATGTCCTAATCTAAGGCAACCTAACATCTCGGATGCAATATTTGACAACATTCCTGGCCTGTCGAACCCTACTTCTCGGAGGGAACGGTATATACGTCTATAACGGTATATATCCTAATCTAATGCATCCTCACACCTCGTATGTAATATTTGACATCATTCCTGGCGTGTCGGATCCTGCTTCTCGGTGGGAATATTATATGCGTCTATAACGTTGTATGTCCTAATCTAAGGCAACCTATCATCTCGGACGTAATATTCTACAACATTCCAGGCGTGTCGGACACTACTTCTCGGAAGGAACAGTATATACGTCTACAACGTTATATATCCTAACCTAAGGCAACCGAACATCTCGGATGTAACATTATATTCGTCTATAACGTCATATATCCTAACCTAAGGCAACCTAACATCTCGGATGTAACATTTGACAACATTCCTGGCGTGTCGGACCCTGCTTCTCGGTGGGAACAGTATATACGTCTATAACGTTATATATCCTAACCTAAGGCAACCTGACATCTCGGACGTAATATTCTACAACATCCCAGGCGTGTCGGACACTACTTCTCGGTGGGAACGGTATATTCGTCTATAACGTCATATATCCTAACCTAAGGCAACTTAACATCTCGGATGTAACATTTGACAACATTCCAGGCGTGTCGGTCCCTACGTCTCGGTGGTATCATTATATGCGTCCATAACGTTATATATCCTAATCTAAGGCAACCTAACATGTCGGATGCAATATTTGACAACATTCCAGGCGTGTCGGTCCCTACGTCTCGGTGGTAACATTACATGCGTTTATAACGGTATATATCCTAATCTAAGGCAATCTAACATCTCGGATGCAATATTTGACAACATTCCTGGCCTGTCGAACCCTACTCCTTGGCGGGAACAATATATACGTCTATAACGTCATATATCCTAACCTGAGGCAACCTAACATCTCGGATGTAACATTTGACAACATTCCTGGCGTGTCGGTCCCTGCTTCTCGGTGGGAACAGTATATACGTCTATAACGTTAAATATCCGAACCTAAGGCAACCTAACATCTCGGATGCAATATTCTATAACATTCCAGGCGTATCGGACCCTACGTCTCGGTGGTAACCTTGTATGCGTCTATAACGTTATATATCCTAATCTCACATCTCGGATGCAATATTTGACAACATTCCTGGCCTGTCGAACCCTACTTCACGGAGGGAACAGTATATACGTCTATAACGGTATATATCCTAATCTAAGGCATCCTAACACCTCGTATGTCATATTTGACATCATTCCTTGCGTGTCGGATCCTGCTTCTCGGTGGGAATATTACATGCTTCTATAACGTTACATATCCTAACCTAAGGCAACCTAATATCTCGGATGTAACATTTGACAACATTCCAGGCGTGTCCGTCCCTACGTCTCGGTGGTAACATTACATGCGTTTATAACGGTATATATCCTAATCTAAGGCAACCTAACATCTCGGATGCAATATCTGACCACATTCCTGGCCTGTCGAACCCTACTCCTTGGAGGGAACAGTATATACGTCTATAACGTCATATATCCTAACCTAAGGCAACCTAACATCTCGGATGTAACATTTGACAACATTCCTGGCGTGTCGGACCCTGCTTCTCGGTGGGAACAGTATATACTTCTATAACGTTATATATCCTAACCTAAGGCAACCTAACATCTCGGATGCAATATTCTATAACATTCCAGGCGTTTCGGACCCTACGTCTCGGTGGTAACATTGTATGCGTCTATAACGTTATATATCCTAATATAGGGCAACCTAACATCTCAGACGTAATATTTTACAACATTCCTGGCGTGTCGGAGCATTCTTTTCGGTGGGAATATTATATACGTCTATAACGGTCAACATCCTAATCTAAGGCAACCAAACATCTCGGATGCAATATTTGACAACATTCCTGGCCTGTCGAACCCTACTTCTCGGAGGGAACAGTATATACGTCTGTAACGGTATATATCCTAATCTAAGGCAAACCTAACATCTCGTATGTAATATTTGACAACATTCCTGGCGTGTCGGACCCTACGTCTCGGTGGTAACATTATATGCGTCCATAACGTTATATATCCTAATCTAAGGCAACCTAACATCTCGGATGTAATATTTGACAACATTCCAGGCGTGTGGGTCCCTACGTCTCGGTGGTAACATTACATGCGTTTATAACGGTATATATCCTAATCTAAGGCAATCTAACATCTCGAATGCAATATTTGACAACATTCCTGGCCTGTCGAACCCTACTCCTTGGAGGGAACAGTATATACGTCTATAACGTCATATATCCTAACCTAAGGCAACCTAACATCTCGGATGTAACATTTGACAACATTCCTGGCGTGTCGGACCCTGCTTCTCGGTGGGAACAGTATATACGTCTATAACGTTAAATATCCGAACCTAAGGCAACCTAACATCTCGGATGCAATATTCTATAACATTCCAGGCGTATCGGACCCTGCGTCTCGGTGGTAACATTGTATGCGTCTATAACGTTATATATCCTAATCTAAGGCAACCTAACATCTCAGACGTAATATTTTACAACATTCCTGGCGTGTCGGAGCATTCCTTTCGGTGGGAATATTATATACGTCTATAACGGTCAACATCCTAATCTAAGGCAACCTAACATCTCGGATGCAATATCTGACAACATTCGTGGCCTGTCGAACCCTACTTCTCGGAGGGAACAGTATATACGTCTATAACGTTATATATCCTAACCTAAGGCAACCTGACATCTCGGATGTAATATTCTACAACATTCCAATCGTGTCGGACCCTACTTCTCGGTGGGAACATTATATGCGTCTATAACGTTGTATATCCTAATCTAAGACAACCTATTATCTCAGACTTAATATTTTACAACATTCCTGGCGTGTCGGAGCATTCTTTTCGGTGGGAATATTATATACGTTTATAGCGGTCAACATCCTAATCTAAGGCAACCTAACATCTCGGATGCAATATTTGACAACATTCCTGGCCTGTCGAACCCTACTTCACGGAGGGAACAGTATATACGTCTATAACGTTATATATCCTAACCTAAGGTAACCAAACATCTCGGACGTAACATTTGATAATATTCCAGGCGAGTCGGTCCCTACGTCTCGGTGGTAACATTATATGCGTCTATAACGTTATATATCCTAACCTAAGGCAACCTGACATCTCGGATGTAATATTCTACAACATTCCAATCGTGTCGGACCCTACTTCTCGGTGGTAACATTACATGCTTCTATAACGTTATATATCCTATCCTAAGGCAACCTAATATCTCGGATGTAACATTTGACAACATTCCAGGCGTGTCCGTCCCTACGTCTCGGTGGTAACATTACATGCGTTTATAACGGTATATATCCTAATCTAAGGCAACCTAACATCTCGGATGCAATATCTGACAACATTCCTGGCCTGTCGAACCCTACTCCTTGGAGGGAACAGTATATACGTCTATAACGTCATATATCCTAACCTAAGGCAACCTAACATCTCGGATGTAACATTTGACAACATTCCTGGCGTGTCGGACCCTGCTTCTCGGTGGGAACAGTATATACTTCTATAACGTTATATATCCTAACCTAAGGCAACCTAACATCTCGGATGCAATATTCTATAACATTCCAGGCGTTTCGGACCCTACGTCTCGGTGGTAACATTGTATGCGTCTATAACGTTATATATCCTAATATAGGGCAACCTAACATCTCAGACGTAATATTTTACAACATTCCTGGCGTGTCGGAGCATTCTTTTCGGTGGGAATATTATATACGTCTATAACGGTCAACATCCTAATCTAAGGCAACCAAACATCTCGGATGCAATATTTGACAACATTCCTGGCCTGTCGAACCCTACTTCTCGGAGGGAACAGTATATACGTCTGTAACGGTATATATCCTAATCTAAGGCAACCTAACATCTCGTATGTAATATTTGACAACATTCCTGGCGTGTCGGACCCTACGTCTCGGTGGTAACATTATATGCGTCCATAACGTTATATATCCTAATCTAAGGCAACCTAACATCTCGGATGTAATATTTGACAACATTCCAGGCGTGTGGGTCCCTACGTCTCGGTGGTAACATTACATGCGTTTATAACGGTATATATCCTAATCTAAGGCAATCTAACATCTCGAATGCAATATTTGACAACATTCCTGGCCTGTCGAACCCTACTCCTTGGAGGGAACAGTATATACGTCTATAACGTCATATATCCTAACCTAAGGCTACCTAACATCTCGGATGTAACATTTGACAACATTCCTGGCGTGTCGGACCCTGCTTCTCGGTGGGAACAGTATATACGTCTATAACGTTAAATATCCGAACCTAAGGCAACCTAACATCTCGGATGCAATATTCCATAACATTCCAGGCGTATCGGACCCTACGTCTCGGTGGTAACATTGTATGCGTCTATAACGTTATATATCCGAATCTAAGGCAACCTAACATCTCAGACGTAATATTTTACACCATTCCTGGCGTGTCGGAGCATTCCTTTCGGTGGGAATATTATATACGTCTATAACGGTCAACATCCTAATCTAAGGCAACCTAACATCTCGGATGCAATATCTGACAACATTCGTGGCCTGTCGAACCCTACTTCTCGGAGGGAACAGTATATACGTCTATAACGTTATATATCCTAACCTAAGGCAACCTGACATTTCGGATGTAATATTCTACAACATTCCAATCGTGTCGGACCCTACTTCTCGGTGGGAACATTATATGCGTCTATAACGTTGTATATCCTAATCTAAGGCAACCTATTATCTCAGACTTAATATTTTACAACATTCCTGGCGTGTCGGAGCATTCTTTTCGGTGGGAATATTATATACGTCTATAGCGGTCAACATCCTAATCTAAGGCAACCTAACATCTCGGATGCAATATCTGACAACATTCCTGGCCTGTCGAACCCTACTTCTCGGAGGGAACAGTATATACGTCTGTAACGGTATATATCCTAATCTAAGGCAACCTGACATCTCGTATGTAATATTTGACAACATTCCTGGCCTGTCGAACCCTACTTCACGGAGGGAACAGTATATACGTCTATAACGGTATATATCCTAATCTAAGGCATCCTAACACCTCGTATGTAATATTTGACATCATTCCTTGCGTGTCGGATCCTGCTTCTCGGTGGGAATATTATATGCGTCTATAACGTTGTATGTCCTAATCTAAGGCAACGTAACATCTCGGATGCAATATCTGACAACATTCGTGGCCTGTCGAACCCTACTTCTCGGAGGGAACAGTATATACGTCTATAACGTTATATATCCTAACCTAAGGCAACCTGACATCTCGGATGTAATATTCTACAACATTCCAATCGTGTCGGACCCTACTTCTCGGTGGTAACATTACATGCTTCTATAACGTTACATATCCTAACCTAAGGCAACCTAATATCTCGGATGTAACATTTGACAACATTCCAGGCGTGTCCGTCCCTACGTCTCGGTGGTAACATTACATGCGTTTATAACGGTATATATCCTAATCTAAGGCAACCTAACATCTCGGATGCAATATCTGACAACATTCCTGGCCTGTCGAACCCTACTCCTTGGAGGGAACAGTATATACGTCTATAACGTTATATATCCTAATCTAAGGCAACCTAACATCTCAGACGTAATATTTGACAACATTCCTGGCGTGCCGGACCCTGCTTCTCGGTGGGAACAGTATATACGCCAATAACGTTATATATCCTAACCTAAGGCAACCTAACATCTCGGATGCAACATTTGACAACATTCCTGGCCTGTCGAACCCTACTTCTCGGAGGGAACGGTATATACGTCTATAACGGTATATATCCTAATCTAAGGCATCCTAACACCTCGTATGTAATATTTGACATCATTCCTGGCGTGTCGGAACCTGCTTCTCGGTGGGAATATTATATGCGTCTATAACGTTGTATGTCCTAATCTAAGGCAACCTAACATCTCGGATGCAATATTTGACAACATTCCTGGCCTGTCGAACCCTACTTCTCGGAGGGAACAGTATATACGTCTATAACGGTATATATCCTAATCTAATGCATCCTCACACCTCGTATGTAATATTTGACATCATTCCTGGCGTGTCGGATCCTGCTTCTCGGTGGGAATATTATATGCGTCTATAACGTTGTATGTCCTAATCTAAGGCAACCTATCATCTCGGACGTAATATTCTACAACATTCCAGGCGTGTCGGACACTACTTCTCGGAAGGAACAGTATATACGTCTACAACGTTATATATCCTAACCTAAGGCAACCGAACATCTCGGATGTAACATTATATGCGTCTATAACGTCATATATCCTAACCTAAGGCAACCTAACATCTCGGATGTAACATTTGACAACATTCCTGGCGTGTCGGACCCTGCTTCTCGGTGGGAACAGTATATACGTCTATAACGTTATATATCCTAACCTAAGGCAACCTGACATCTCGGATGTAATATTCTACAACATCCCAGGCGTGTCGGACACTACTTCTCGGTGGGAACGGTATATTCGTCTATATCGTCATATATCCTAACCTAAGGCAACTTAACATCTCGGATGTAACATTTGACAACATTCCAGGCGTGTCGGTCCCTACGTCTCGGTGGTATCATTATATGCGTCCATAACGTTATATATCCTAATCTAAGGCAACCTAACATGTCGGATGTAATATTTGACAACATTCCAGGCGTGTCGGTCCCTACGTCTCGGTGGTAACATTACATGCGTTTATAACGGTATATATCCTAATCTAAGGCAATCTAACATCTCGGATGCAATATTTGACAACATTCCTGGCCTGTCGAACCCTACTCCTTGGAGGGAACAATATATACGTCTATAACGTCATATATCCTAACCTGAGGCAACCTAACATCTCGGATGTAACATTTGACAACATTCCTGGCGTGTCGGTCCCTGCTTCTCGGTGGGAACAGTATATACGTCTATAACGTTAAATATCCGAACCTAAGGCAACCTAACATCTCGGATGCAATATTCTATAACATTCCAGGCGTATCGGACCCTACGTCTCGGTGGTAACCTTGTATGCGTCTATAACGTTATATATCCTAATCTAACATCTCGGATGCAATATTTGACAACATTCCTGGCCTGTCGAACCCTACTTCACGGAGGGAACAGTATATACGTCTATAACGGTATATATCCTAATCTAAGGCATCCTAACACCTCGTATGTAATATTTGACATCATTCCTTGCGTGTCGGATCCTGCTTCTCGGTGGGAATATTATATGCGTCTATAACGTTGTATGTCCTAATCTAAGGCAACGTAACATCTCGGATGCAATATCTGACAACATTCGTGGCCTGTCGAACCCTACTTCTCGGAGGGAACAGTATATACGTCTATAACGTTATATATCCTAACCTAAGGCAACCTGACATCTCGGATGTAATATTCTACAACATTCCAATCGTGTCGGACCCTACTTCTCGGTGGTAACATTACATGCTTCTATAACGTTATATATCCTAACCTAAGGCAACCTAATATCTCGGATGTAACATTTGACAACATTCCAGGCGTGTCCGTCCCTACGTCTCGGTGGTAACATTACATGCGTTTATAACGGTATATATCCTAATCTAAGGCAACCTAACATCTCGGGTGCAATATCTGACAACATTCCTGGCCTGTAGAACCCTACTCCTTGGAGGGAACAGTATATACGTCTATAACGTCATATATCCTAACCTAAGGCAACCTAACATCTCGGATGTAACATTTGACAACATTCCTGGCGTGTCGGACCCTGCTTCTCGGTGGGAACAGTATATACTTCTATAACGTTATATATCCTAACCTAAGGCAACCTAACATCTCGGATGCAATATTCTATAACATTCCAGGCGTTTCGGACCCTACGTCTCGGTGGTAACATTGTATGCGTCTATAACGTTATATATCCTAATATAGGGCAACCTAACATCTCAGACGTAATATTTTACAACATTCCTGGTGTGTCGGAGCATTCTTTTCGGTGGGAATATTATATACGTCTATAACGGTCAACATCCTAATCTAAGGCAACCAAACATCTCGGATGCAATATTTGACAACATTCCTGGCCTGTCGAACCCTACTTCTCGGAGGGAACAGTATATACGTCTGTAACGGTATATATCCTAATCTAAGGCAACCTAACATCTCGTATGTAATATTTGACAACATTCCTGGCGTGTCGGACCCTACGTCTCGGTGGTAACATTATATACTTCTATAACGGTATATATCCTAATCTAAGGCATCCTAACACCTCGTATGTAATATTTGACATCATTCCTTGCGTGTCGGATCCTGCTTCTCGGTGGGAATATTATATGCGTCTATAACGTTGTATGTCCTAATCTAAGGCAACGTAACATCTCGGATGCAATATCTGACAACATTCGTGGCCTGTCGAACCCTACTTCTCGGAGGGAACAGTATATACGTCTATAACGTTATATATCCTAACCTAAGGCAACCTGACATCTCGGATGTAATATTCTACAACATTCCAATCGTGTCGGACCCTACTTCTCGGTGGTAACATTACATGCTTCTATAACGTTATATATCCTAACCTAAGGAAACCTAATATCTCGGATGTAACATTTGACAACATTCCAGGCGTGTCCGTCCCTACGTCTCGGTGGTAACATTACATGCGTTTATAACGGTATATATCCTAATCTAAGGCAACCTAACATCTCGGATGCAATATCTGACAACATTCCTGTCCTGTCGAACCCTACTCCTTGGAGGGAACAGTATATACGTCTATAACGTCATATATCCTAACCTAAGGCAACCTAACATCTCGGATGTAACATTTGACAACATTCCTGGCGTGTCGGACCCTGCTTCTCGGTGGGAACAGTATATACGTCTATAACGTTAAATATCCGAACCTAAGGCAACCTAACATCTCGGATGCAATATTCTATAACATTCCAGGCGTATCGGACCCTACGTCTCGGTGGTAACATTGTATGCGTCTATAACGTTATATATCCGAATCTAAGGCAACCTAACATCTCAGACGTAATATTTACACCATTCCTGGCGTGTCGGAGCATTGCTTTCGGTGGGAATATTATATACGTCTATAACGGTCAACATCCTAATCTAAGGCAACCTAACATCTCGGACGCAATATCTGACAACATTCGTGGCCTGTCGAACCCTACTTCTCGGAGGGAACAGTATATACGTCTATAACGTTATATATCCTAACCTAAGGCAACCTGACATCTCGGATGTAATATTCTACAACATTCCAATCGTGTCGGACCCTACTTCTCGGTGGGAACATTATATGCGTCTATAACGTTGTATATCCTAATCTAAGGCAACCTATTATCTCAGACTTAATATTTTACAACATTCCTGGCGTGTCGGAGCATTCTTTTCGGTGGGAATATTATATACGTCTATAGCGGTCAACATCCTAATCTAAGGCAACCTAACATCTCGGATGCAATATCTGACAACATTCCTGGCCTGTCGAACCCTACTTCTCGGAGGGAACAGTATATACGTCTGTAACGGTATATATCCTAATCTAAGGCAACCTGACATCTCGTATGTAATATTTGACAACATTCCTGGCGTGTCGGACCCTACTACTCGCTGGGAACATTATATGTGTCTATAACGTTGTATATCCTAATCTAAGGCAACCTATCATCTCAGACGTAATATTTTACGACATTCCTGTTGTGTCGGAGCAAACTTTTCGGTGGGAATATTATATGCGTCTATAACGGTCGATATCGTAATCTAAGGCAGTCTAACACCTCGGATGTAATATAGGCCACATTCCTGGCCTGTCGAACCCTACTTCTCGGAGGGAACAGTTTATACGTCTATAACGTCATATATCCTAACATAAGGCAACCTAACATCTCGGATGTAACATTTGACAACATTCCAGGCATGTCGGTCCCTACGTCTCGGTTGTAACATTATATACGTCTATAACGTTATATATCCTAACCTAAGGCAACCTGACATCTCGGATGTAATATTCTACAACATTCCAGGCGTGTCGGACACTACTTCTCGGTGGGAACAGTATATTCGTCTATAACGTAATATATCCTAACCTAAGGCAACTTAACATCTCGGATGTAACATTTGACAACATTCCAGGCGTGTCGGTCCCTACGTCTCGGTGGTAACATTACATGCGTTTATAACGGTATATATCCTAATCTAAGGCAATCTAACATCTCGAATGCAATATTTGACAACATTCCTGGCCTGTCGAACCCTACTCCTTGGAGGGAACAGTATATACGTCTATAACGTCATATATCCTAACCTAAGGCAACCTAACATCTCGGATGTAACATTTGACAACATTCCTGGCGTGTCGGACCCTGCTTCTCGGTGGGAACAGTATATACGTCTATAACGTTAAATATCCGAACCTAAGGCAACCTAACATCTCGGATGCAATATTCTATAACATTCCAGGCGTATCGGACCCTACGTCTCGGTGGTAACATTGTATGCGTCTATAACGTTATATATCCGAATCTAAGGCAGCCTAACATCTCAGACGTAATATTTTACACCATTCCTGGCGTGTCGGAGCATTCCTTTCGGTGGGAATATTATATACGTCTATAACGGTCAACATCCTAATCTAAGGCAACCTAACATCTCGGATGCAATATCTGACAACATTCGTGGCCTGTCGAACCCTACTTCTCGGAGGGAACAGTATATACGTCTATAACGTTATATATCCTAACCTAAGGCAACCTGACATCTCGGATGTAATATTCTACAACATTCCAATCGTGTCGGACCCTACTTCTCGGTGGGAACATTATATGCGTCTATAACGTTGTATATCCTAATCTAAGGCAACCTATTATCTCAGACTTAATATTTTACAACATTCCTGGCGTGTCGGAGCATTCTTTTCGGTGGGAATATTATATACGTCTATAGCGGTCAACATCCTAATCTAAGGCAACCTAACATCTCGGATGCAATATCTGACAACATTCCTGGCCTGTCGAACCCTACTTCTCGGAGGGAACAGTATATACGTCTGTAACGGTATATATCCTAATCTAAGGCAACCTGACATCTCGTATGTAATATTTGACAACATTCCAGGCGTGTCGGACCCTACTACTCGCTGGGAACATTATATGTGTCTATAACGTTGTATATCCTAATCTAAGGCAACCTATCATCTCAGACGTAATATTTTACGACATTCCTGTTGTGTCGGAGCAAACTTTTCGGTGGGAATATTATATGCGTCTATAAAGGTCGATATCGTAATCTAAGGCAGCCTAACACCTCGGATGTAATATAGGCCACATTCCTGGCCTGTCGAACCCTACTTCTCGGAGGGAACAGTTTATACGTCTATAACGTCATATATCCTAACATAAGGCAACCTAACATCTCGGATGTAACATTTGACAACATTCCAGGCATGTCGATCCCTACGTCTCGGTGGTAACATTATATACGTCTATAACGTTATATATCCTAACCTAAGGCAATCTGACATCTCGGATGTAATATTCTACAACATTCCAGGCGTGTCGGACACTACTTCTCGGTGGGAACAGTATATTCGTCTATAACGTAATATATCCTAACCTAAGGCAACTTAACATCTCGGATGTAACATTTGACAACATTCCAGGCGTGTCGGTCCCTACGTCTCGGTGGTAACATTATATGCGTCCATAACGTTATATATCCTAATCTAAGGCAACCTAACATCTCGGATGTAATATTTGACAACATTCCTGGCGTGCCGGACCCTGCTTCTCGGTGGGAACAGTATATACGTCAATAACGTTATATATCCTAACCTAAGGCAACCTAACACCTCGGATGTAATATTTAACAACATGCCTGGCCTGTCGAACCCTACTCCTTGGAGGGAACAGTATATACGTCTATAACGTCATATATCCTAACCTAAGGCAACCTAACATCTCGGATGTAACATTTCACAACATTCCTGGCGTGTCGGACCCTGCTTCTCGGTGGGAACAGTATATACGTCTATAACGTTAAATATCCGAACCTAAGGCAACCTAACATCTCGGATGTAACATTTGACAACATTCCAGGCATGTCGGCCCCTACGTCTCGGTGGTAACATTGTATGCGTCTATAACGTTATATATCCTAATCTAAGGCAACCTAACATCTCAGACGTAATATTTCACAACATTCTTGGCGTGTCGGAGCATTCCTTTCGGTGGGAATATTATATACGTCTATAACGGTCAACATCCTAATCTAAGGCAACCTAACATCTCGGATGCAATATCTGACAACATTCGTGGCCTGTCGAACCCTACTTCTCGGAGGGAACAGTATATACGTCTATAACGTTATATATCCTAACCTAAGGCAACCTGACATCTCGGATGTAATATTCTACAACATTCCAATCGTGTCGGACCCTACTTCTCGGTGGGAACATTATATGCGTCTATAACGTTGTATATCCTAATCTAAGGCAACCTATTATCTCAGACTTAATATTTTACAACATTCCTGGCGTGTCGGAGCATTCTTCTCGGTGGGAATATTATATACGTCTATAGCGGTCAACATCCTAATCTAAGGCAACCTAACATCTCGGATGCAATATTTGACAACATTCCTGGCCTGTCGAACCCTACTTCACGGAGGGAACAGTATATACGTCTATAACGTTATATATCCTAACCTAAGGTAACCAAACATCTCGGACGTAACATTTGATAATATTCCAGGCGAGTCGGTCCCTACGTCTCGGTGGTAACATTATATGCGTCTATAACGTTATATATCCTAACCTAAGGCAACCTAACATCTCGGATGTAATATTTGACAACATTCCTGGCGTGCCGGACCCTGCTTCTCGGTGGGAACAGTATATACGCCAATAACGTTATATATCCTAACCTAAGGCAACCTAACATCTCGGATGCAACATTTGACAACATTCCTGGCCTGTCGAACCCTACTTCTCGGAGGAAACAGTATATACGTCTATAACGGTATATATCCTAATCTAAGGCATCCTAACACCTCGTATGTAATATTTGACATCATTCCTGGCGTGTCGGAACCTGCTTCTCGGTGGGAATATTATATGCGTCTATAACGTTGTATGTCCTAATCTAAGGCAACCTAACATCTCGGATGCAATATTTGACAACATTCCTGGCCTGTCGAACCCTACTTCTCGGAGGGAACAGTATGTACGTCTATAACGGTATATATCCTAATCTAATGCATCCTCACAACTCGGATGTAACATTTGACAACATTCCAGGCGTGTCGGTCCCTACGTCTCGGTGGTAACATTATATGCGTCCATAACGTTATATATCCTAATCTAAGGCAACCTAACACCTCGGATGTAATATTTGACAACATTCCTGGCCTGTCGAACCCTACTCCTTGGAGGGAACAGTATATACGTCTATAACGTCATATATCCTAACCTAAGGCAACCTAACATCTCGGATGTAACATTTGACAACATTCCTGGCGTGTCGGACCCTGCTTCTCGGTGGGAACAGTATACACGTCTATAACGTTAAATATCCGAACCTAAGGCAACCTAACATCTCGGATGCAATATTCTATAACATTCCAGGCGTATCGGACCCTACGTCTCGGTGGTAACATTGTATGCGTCTATAACGTTATATATCCTAATCTAAGGCAACCTAACATCTCAGACGTAATATTTTACAACATTCCTGTCGTGTCGGAGCATTCTTTTCGGTGGGAATATTATATACGTCTATAACGGTCAACATCCTAATCTAAGGCAACCTAACATCTCGGATGCAATATTTGACAACATTCCTGGCCTGTCGAACCCTACTTCACGGAGGGAACAGTATATACGTCTATAACGTTATATATCCTAACCTAAGGTAACCAAACATCTCGGACGTAACATTTGATAATATTCCAGGCGAGTCGGTCCCTACGTCTCGGTGGTAACATTATATGCGTCTATAACGTTATATATCCTAACCTAAGGCAACCTAACATCTCGGATGAAATATTTGACAACATTCCTGGCGTGCCGGACCCTGCTTCTCGGTGGGAACAGTATATACGCCAATAACGTTATATATCCTAACCTAAGGCAACCTAACATCTCGGATGCAACATTTGACAACATTCCTGGCCTGTCGAACCCTACTTCTCGGAGGAAACAGTATATACGTCTATAACGGTATATATCCTAATCTAAGGCATCCTAACACCTCGTATGTAATATTTGACATCATTCCTGGCGTGTCGGAACCTGCTTCTCGGTGGGAATATTATATGCGTCTATAACGTTGTATGTCCTAATCTAAGGCAACCTAACATGTCGGATGCAATATTTGACAACATTCCTGGCCTGTCGAACTCTACTTCTCGGAGGGAACAGTATATACGTCTATAACGGTATATATCCTAATCTAATGCATCCTCACACCTCGTATGTAATATTTGACATCATTCCTGGCGTGTCGGATCCTGCTTCTCGGTGGGAATATTATATGCGTCTATAACGTTGTATTTCCTAATCTAAGGCAACCTATCATCTCGGACGTGATATTCTACAACATTCCAGGCGTGTCGGACACTACTTCTCGGAAGGAACAGTATATACGTCTATAACGTCATATATCCTAACCTAAGGCAACCTAACATCTCGGATGTAACATTTCACAACATTCCTGGCGTGTCGGACTCTGCTTGTCGGTGGGAACAGTATATACGTCTATAACGTTAAATATCCGAACCTAAGGCAACCTAACATCTCGGATGCAATATTCTATAACATTCCAGGCGTATCGGACCCTACGTCTCGGTGGTAACATTGTATGTGTCTATAACGTTATATATCCTAATCTAAGGCAACCTAACATCTCAGACGTAATATTTTACAACATTCTTGGCGTGTCGGAGCATTCCTTTCGGGGGGAATATTATATACGTCTATAACGGTCAACATCCTAATCTAAGGCAACCTAACATCTCGGATGCAATATCTGACAACATTCGTGGCCTGTCGAACCCTACTTCTCGGAGGGAACAGTATATACGTCTATAACGTAATATATCCTAACCTAATGCAACCTGACATCTCGGATGTAATATTCTACAACATTCCAATCGTGTCGGACCCTACTTCTCGGTGGGAACATTATATGCGTCTATAACGTTGTATATCCTAATCTAAGGCAACGTATTATCTCAGACTTAATATTTTACAACATTCCTGGCGTGTCGGAGCATTCTTCTCGGTGGGAATATTATATACGTCTATAGCGGTCAACATCCTAATCTAAGGCAACCTAACATCTCGGATGCAATATTTGACAACATTCCTGGCCTGTCGAACCCTACTTCACGGAGGGAACAGTATAAACGTCTATAACGTTATATATCCTAACCTAAGGTAACCAAACATCTCGGACGTAACATTTGATAATATTCCAGGCGAGTCGGTCCCTACGTCTCGGTGGTAACATTATATGCATCTATAACGTTATATATCCTAACCTAAGGCAACCTAACATCTCGGATGTAATATTTGACAACATTGCTGGCCTGTCGAACCCTACTCCTTGGAGGGAACAGTATATACGTCTATAACGTCATATATCCTAACCTAAGGCAACCTAACATCTCGGATGTAACATTTGTCAACATTCCTGGCGTGTCGGACCCTGCTTCTCGGTGGGAACAGTATACACGTCTATAACGTTAAATATCCGAACCTAAGGCAACCTAACGTCTCGGATGCAATATTCTATAACATTCCAGGCGTATCGGACCCTACGTCTCGGTGGTAACATTGTATGCGTCTATAACGTTATATATCCTAATCTAAGGCAACCTAACATCTCAGACGTAATATTTTACAACATTCCTGTCGTGTCGGAGCATTCTTTTCGGTGGGAATATTATATACGTCTATAACGGTCAACATCCTAATCTAAGGCAACCTAACATCTCGGATGCAATATTTGACAACATTCCTGGCCTGTCGAACCCTACTTCACGGAGGGAACAGTATATACGTCTATAACGTTATATATCCTAACCCAAGGTAACCAAACATCTCGGACGTAACATTTGATAATATTCCAGGCGAGTAGGTCCCTACGTCTCGGTGGTAACATTATATGCGTCTATAACGTTATATATCCTAACATAAGGCAACCTAACTACTCGGATGTAATATTTGACAACATTCCTGGCGTGCCGGACCCTGCTTCTCGGTGGGAACAGTATATACGTCAATAACGGTATATATCCTAATCTAAGGCAACCTAACATCTCGGATGCAATATTTGACAACATTCCAGGCGTGTCGGTCCCTACGTCTCGGTGGTAACATTACATGTGTCTATAACGGTATATATCCTAATCTAAGGCAACCTAACATCTCGGATGCAATATTTGACAACATTCCTGTCGTGTCGGACTCTACTTCTCGGAGGGAACAGTATATACGTCTATAACGTCATATATCCTAACCTAAGGCAACCTAACATCTCGGATGTAACATTTGACAACATTCCTGGCGTGTCGGACCCTGCTTCTCGGTGGGAACAGTATATACTTCTATAACGTTATATATCCTAACCTAAGGCAACCTAACATCTCGGATGCAATATTCTATAACATTCCAGGCGTTTCGGACCCTACGTCTCGGTGGTAACATTGTATGCGTCTATAACGTTATATATCCTAATATAGTGCAACCTAACATCTCAGACGTAATATTTTACAACATGCCTGGCGTGTCGGAGCATTCTTTTCGGTGGGAATATTATATACGTCTATAACGGTCAACATCCTAATCTAAGGCAACCTAACATCTCGGATGCAATATTTGACAACATTCCTGGCATGTCGAACCCTACTTCTCGGAGGGAACAGTTTATACGTCTATAACGTCACATATCCTAACATAAGGCAACCTAACATCTCGGATGTAACATTTGACAACATTCCAGGCATGTCGGTCCCTACGGCTCGGTGGTAACATTACATGCGTTTATAACGGTATATATCCTAATCTAAGGCAATCTAACATCTCGGATGTAATATTTGACAACATTCCAGGCGTGTCGGTCCCTACGTCTCGGTGGTAACATTACATGCGTTTATAACGGTATATATCCTAATCTAAGGCAATCTAACATCTCGGATGCAATATTTGGCAACATTCCTGGCCTGTCGAACACTACTTCTCGGAGGAAACAGTATATACGTCTATAACGGTATATATCCTAATCTAAGGCATCCTAACACCTCGTATGTAATATTTGACATCATTCCTGGCGTGTCGGAACCTGCTTCTCGGTGGGAATATTATATGCGTCTATAACGTTGTATGTCCTAATCTAAGGCAACCTAACATCTCGGATGCAATATTTGACAACATTCCTGGCCTGTCGAACCCTACTTCTCGGAGGGAACAGTATATACGTCTATAACGGTATATATCCTAATCTAATGCATCCTCACACCTCGGATGTAACATTTGACAACATTCCAGGCGTGTCGGTCCCTACGTCTCGGTGGTAACATTATATGCGTCCATAACGTTATATATCCTAATCTAAGGCAACCTAACTCCTCGGATGTAATATTTGACAACATTCCTGGCCTGTCGAACCCTACTCCTTGGAGGGAACAGTATATACGTCTATAACGTCATATATCCTAACCTAAGGCAACCTAACATCTCGGATGTAACATTTGACAACATTCCTGGCGTGTCGGTCCCTACGGCTCGGTGGTAACATTACATGCGTTTATAACGGTATATATCCTAATCTAAGGCAATCTAACATCTCGGATGTAATATTTGACAACATTCCAGGCGTGTCGGTCCCTACGTCTCGGTGGTAACATTACATGCGTTTATAACGGTATATATCCTAATCTAAGGCAATCTAACATCTCGGATGCAATATTTGGCAACATTCCTGGCCTGTCGAACACTACTTCTCGGAGGAAACAGTATATACGTCTATAACGGTATATATCCTAATCTAAGGCATCCTAACACCTCGTATGTAATATTTGACATCATTCCTGGCGTGTCGGAACCTGCTTCTCGGTGGGAATATTATATGCGTCTATAACGTTGTATGTCCTAATCTAAGGCAACCTAACATCTCGGATGCAATATTTGACAACATTCCTGGCCTGTCGAACCCTACTTCTCGGAGGGAACAGTATATACGTCTATAACGGTATATATCCTAATCTAATGCATCCTCACACCTCGGATGTAACATTTGACAACATTCCAGGCGTGTCGGTCCCTACGTCTCGGTGGTAACATTATATGCGTCCATAACGTTATATATCCTAATCTAAGGCAACCTAACACCTCGGATGTAATATTTGACAACATTCCTGGCCTGTCGAACCCTACTCCTTGGAGGGAACAGTATATACGTCTATAACGTCATATATCCTAACCTAAGGCAACCTAACATCTCGGATGTAACATTTGACAACATTCCTGGCGTGTCGGACCCTGCTTCTCCGTGGGAACAGTATACACGTCTATAACGTTAAATATCCGAACCTAAGGCAACCTAACATCTCGGATGCAATATTCTATAACATTCCAGGCGTATCGGACCCTACGTCTCGGTGGTAACATTGTATGCGTCTATAACGTTATATATCCTAATCTAAGGCAACCTAACATCTCAGACGTAATATTTTACAACATTCCTGTCGTGTCGGAGCATTCTTTTCGGTGGGAATATTATATACGTCTATAACGGTCAACATCCTAATCTAAGGCAACCTAACATCTCGGATGCAATATTTGACAACATTCCTGGCCTGTCGAACCCTACTTCACGGAGGGAACTGTATATACGTCTATAACGTTATATATCCTAACCTAAGGTAACCAAACATCTCGGACGTAACATTTGATAATATTCCAGGCGAGTCGGTCCCTACGTCTCGGTGGTAACATTATATGCGTCTATAACGTTATATATCCTAACCTAAGGCAACCTGACATCTCGGATGTAATATTTGACAACATTCCTGGCCTGTCGAACCCTACTTCTCGGAGGGAACAGTATATACGTCTATAACGGTATATATCCTAATCTAATGCATCCTCACACCTCGTATGTAATATTTGACATCATTCCTGGCGTGTCGGATCCTGCTTCTCGGTGGGAATATTATATGCGTCTATAACGTTGTATTTCCTAATCTAAGGCAACCTATCATCTCGGACGTAATATTCTACAACATTCCAGGCGTGTCGGACACTACTTCTCGGAAGGAACAGTATATACGTCTATAACGTCATATATCCTAACCTAAGGCAACCTAACATCTCGGATGTAACATTTCACAACATTCCTGGCGTGTCGGACTCTGCTTGTCGGTGGGAACAGTATATACGTCTATAACGTTAAATATCCGAACCTAAGGCAACCTAACATCTCGGATGCAATATTCTATAACATTCCAGGCGTATCGGACCCTACGTCTCGGTGGTAACATTGTATGTGTCTATAACGTTATATATCCTAATCTAAGGCAACCTAACATCTCAGACGTAATATTTTACAACATTCTTGGCGTGTCGGAGCATTCCTTTCGGGGGGAATATTATATACGTCTATAACGGTCAACATCCTAATCTAAGGCAACCTAACATCTCGGATGCAATATCTGACAACATTCGTGGCCTGTCGAACCCTACTTCTCGGAGGGAACAGTATATACGTCTATAACGTAATATATCCTAACCTAATGCAACCTGACATCTCGGATGTAATATTCTACAACATTCCAATCGTGTCGGACCCTACTTCTCGGTGGGAACATTATATGCGTCTATAACGTTGTATATCCTAATCTAAGGCAACGTATTATCTCAGACTTAATATTTTACAACATTCCTGGCGTGTCGGAGCATTCTTCTCGGTGGGAATATTATATACGTCTATAGCGGTCAACATCCTAATCTAAGGCAACCTAACATCTCGGATGCAATATTTGACAACATTCCTGGCCTGTCGAACCCTACTTCACGGAGGGAACAGTATAAACGTCTATAACGTTATATATCCTAACCTAAGGTAACCAAACATCTCGGACGTAACATTTGATAATATTCCAGGCGAGTCGGTCCCTACGTCTCGGTGGTAACATTATATGCATCTATAACGTTATATATCCTAACCTAAGGCAACCTAACATCTCGGATGTAATATTTGACAACATTCCTGGCCTGTCGAACCCTACTCCTTGGAGGGAACAGTATATACGTCTATAACGTCATATATCCTAACCTAAGGCAACCTAACATCTCGGATGTAACATTTGTCAACATTCCTGGCGTGTCGGACCCTGCTTCTCGGTGGGAACAGTATACACGTCTATAACGTTAAATATCCGAACCTAAGGCAACCTAACGTCTCGGATGCAATATTCTATAACATTCCAGGCGTATCGGACCCTACGTCTCGGTGGTAACATTGTATGCGTCTATAACGTTATATATCCTAATCTAAGGCAACCTAACATCTCAGACGTAATATTTTACAACATTCCTGTCGTGTCGGAGCATTCTTTTCGGTGGGAATATTATATACGTCTATAACGGTCAACATCCTAATCTAAGGCAACCTAACATCTCGGATGCAATATTTGACAACATTCCTGGCCTGTCGAACCCTACTTCACGGAGGGAACAGTATATACGTCTATAACGTTATATATCCTAACCCAAGGTAACCAAACATCTCGGACGTAACATTTGATAATATTCCAGGCGAGTAGGTCCCTACGTCTCGGTGGTAACATTATATGCGTCTATAACGTTATATATCCTAACATAAGGCAACCTAACTACTCGGATGTAATATTTGACAACATTCCTGGCGTGCCGGACCCTGCTTCTCGGTGGGAACAGTATATACGTCAATAACGGTATATATCCTAATCTAAGGCAACCTAACATCTCGGATGCAATATTTGACAACATTCCAGGCGTGTCGGTCCCTACGTCTCGGTGGTAACATTACATGTGTCTATAACGGTATATATCCTAATCTAAGGCAACCTAACATCTCGGATGCAATATTTGACAACATTCCTGTCGTGTCGGACTCTACTTCTCGGAGGGAACAGTATATACGTCTATAACGTCATATATCCTAACCTAAGGCAACCTAACATCTCGGATGTAACATTTGACAACATTCCTGGCGTGTCGGACCCTGCTTCTCGGTGGGAACAGTATATACTTCTATAACGTTATATATCCTAACCTAAGGCAACCTAACATCTCGGATGCAATATTCTATAACATTCCAGGCGTTTCGGACCCTACGTCTCGGTGGTAACATTGTATGCGTCTATAACGTTATATATCCTAATCTAAGGCAACCTAACATCTCAGACGTAATATTTTACAACATTCCTGTCGTGTCGGAGCATTCTTTTCGGTGGGAATATTATATACGTCTATAACGGTCAACATCCTAATCTAAGGCAACCTAACATCTCGGATGCAATATTTGACAACATTCCTGGCCTGTCGAACCCTACTTCACGGAGGGAACTGTATATACGTCTATAACGTTATATATCCTAACCTAAGGTAACCAAACATCTCGGACGTAACATTTGATAATATTCCAGGCGAGTCGGTCCCTACGTCTCGGTGGTAACATTATATGCGTCTATAACGTTATATATCCTAACCTAAGGCAACCTGACATCTCGGATGTAATATTTGACAACATTCCTGGCCTGTCGAACCCTACTTCTCGGAGGGAACAGTATATACGTCTATAACGGTATATATCCTAATCTAATGCATCCTCACACCTCGTATGTAATATTTGACATCATTCCTGGCGTGTCGGATCCTGCTTCTCGGTGGGAATATTATATGCGTCTATAACGTTGTATTTCCTAATCTAAGGCAACCTATCATCTCGGACGTAATATTCTACAACATTCCAGGCGTGTCGGACACTACTTCTCGGAAGGAACAGTATATACGTCTATAACGTCATATATCCTAACCTAAGGCAACCTAACATCTCGGATGTAACATTTCACAACATTCCTGGCGTGTCGGACTCTGCTTGTCGGTGGGAACAGTATATACGTCTATAACGTTAAATATCCGAACCTAAGGCAACCTAACATCTCGGATGCAATATTCTATAACATTCCAGGCGTATCGGACCCTACGTCTCGGTGGTAACATTGTATGTGTCTATAACGTTATATATCCTAATCTAAGGCAACCTAACATCTCAGACGTAATATTTTACAACATTCTTGGCGTGTCGGAGCATTCCTTTCGGGGGGAATATTATATACGTCTATAACGGTCAACATCCTAATCTAAGGCAACCTAACATCTCGGATGCAATATCTGACAACATTCGTGGCCTGTCGAACCCTACTTCTCGGAGGGAACAGTATATACGTCTATAACGTAATATATCCTAACCTAATGCAACCTGACATCTCGGATGTAATATTCTACAACATTCCAATCGTGTCGGACCCTACTTCTCGGTGGGAACATTATATGCGTCTATAACGTTGTATATCCTAATCTAAGGCAACGTATTATCTCAGACTTAATATTTTACAACATTCCTGGCGTGTCGGAGCATTCTTCTCGGTGGGAATATTATATACGTCTATAGCGGTCAACATCCTAATCTAAGGCAACCTAACATCTCGGATGCAATATTTGACAACATTCCTGGCCTGTCGAACCCTACTTCACGGAGGGAACAGTATAAACGTCTATAACGTTATATATCCTAACCTAAGGTAACCAAACATCTCGGACGTAACATTTGATAATATTCCAGGCGAGTCGGTCCCTACGTCTCGGTGGTAACATTATATGCATCTATAACGTTATATATCCTAACCTAAGGCAACCTAACATCTCGGATGTAATATTTGACAACATTCCTGGCCTGTCGAACCCTACTCCTTGGAGGGAACAGTATATACGTCTATAACGTCATATATCCTAACCTAAGGCAACCTAACATCTCGGATGTAACATTTGTCAACATTCCTGGCGTGTCGGACCCTGCTTCTCGGTGGGAACAGTATACACGTCTATAACGTTAAATATCCGAACCTAAGGCAACCTAACGTCTCGGATGCAATATTCTATAACATTCCAGGCGTATCGGACCCTACGTCTCGGTGGTAACATTGTATGCGTCTATAACGTTATATATCCTAATCTAAGGCAACCTAACATCTCAGACGTAATATTTTACAACATTCCTGTCGTGTCGGAGCATTCTTTTCGGTGGGAATATTATATACGTCTATAACGGTCAACATCCTAATCTAAGGCAACCTAACATCTCGGATGCAATATTTGACAACATTCCTGGCCTGTCGAACCCTACTTCACGGAGGGAACAGTATATACGTCTATAACGTTATATATCCTAACCCAAGGTAACCAAACATCTCGGACGTAACATTTGATAATATTCCAGGCGAGTAGGTCCCTACGTCTCGGTGGTAACATTATATGCGTCTATAACGTTATATATCCTAACATAAGGCAACCTAACTACTCGGATGTAATATTTGACAACATTCCTGGCGTGCCGGACCCTGCTTCTCGGTGGGAACAGTATATACGTCAATAACGGTATATATCCTAATCTAAGGCAACCTAACATCTCGGATGCAATATTTGACAACATTCCAGGCGTGTCGGTCCCTACGTCTCGGTGGTAACATTACATGTGTCTATAACGGTATATATCCTAATCTAAGGCAACCTAACATCTCGGATGCAATATTTGACAACATTCCTGTCGTGTCGGACTCTACTTCTCGGAGGGAACAGTATATACGTCTATAACGTCATATATCCTAACCTAAGGCAACCTAACATCTCGGATGTAACATTTGACAACATTCCTGGCGTGTCGGACCCTGCTTCTCGGTGGGAACAGTATATACTTCTATAACGTTATATATCCTAACCTAAGGCAACCTAACATCTCGGATGCAATATTCTATAACATTCCAGGCGTTTCGGACCCTACGTCTCGGTGGTAACATTGTATGCGTCTATAACGTTATATATCCTAATATAGTGCAACCTAACATCTCAGACGTAATATTTTACAACATGCCTGGCGTGTCGGAGCATTCTTTTCGGTGGGAATATTATATACGTCTATAACGGTCAACATCCTAATCTAAGGCAACCTAACATCTCGGATGCAATATTTGACAACATTCCTGGCATGTCGAACCCTACTTCTCGGAGGGAACAGTTTATACGTCTATAACGTCACATATCCTAACATAAGGCAACCTAACATCTCGGATGTAACATTTGACAACATTCCAGGCATGTCGGTCCCTACGGCTCGGTGGTAACATTACATGCGTTTATAACGGTATATATCCTAATCTAAGGCAATCTAACATCTCGGATGTAATATTTGACAACATTCCAGGCGTGTCGGTCCCTACGTCTCGGTGGTAACATTACATGCGTTTATAACGGTATATATCCTAATCTAAGGCAATCTAACATCTCGGATGCAATATTTGGCAACATTCCTGGCCTGTCGAACACTACTTCTCGGAGGAAACAGTATATACGTCTATAACGGTATATATCCTAATCTAAGGCATCCTAACACCTCGTATGTAATATTTGACATCATTCCTGGCGTGTCGGAACCTGCTTCTCGGTGGGAATATTATATGCGTCTATAACGTTGTATGTCCTAATCTAAGGCAACCTAACATCTCGGATGCAATATTTGACAACATTCCTGGCCTGTCGAACCCTACTTCTCGGAGGGAACAGTATATACGTCTATAACGGTATATATCCTAATCTAATGCATCCTCACACCTCGGATGTAACATTTGACAACATTCCAGGCGTGTCGGTCCCTACGTCTCGGTGGTAACATTATATGCGTCCATAACGTTATATATCCTAATCTAAGGCAACCTAACACCTCGGATGTAATATTTGACAACATTCCTGGCCTGTCGAACCCTACTCCTTGGAGGGAACAGTATATACATCTATAACGTCATATATCCTAACCTAAGGCAACCTAACATCTCGGATGTAACATTTGACAACATTCCTGGCGTGTCGGTCCCTACGGCTCGGTGGTAACATTACATGCGTTTATAACGGTATATATCCTAATCTAAGGCAATCTAACATCTCGGATGTAATATTTGACAACATTCCAGGCGTGTCGGTCCCTACGTCTCGGTGGTAACATTACATGCGTTTATAACGGTATATATCCTAATCTAAGGCAATCTAACATCTCGGATGCAATATTTGGCAACATTCCTGGCCTGTCGAACACTACTTCTCGGAGGAAACAGTATATACGTCTATAACGGTATATATCCTAATCTAAGGCATCCTAACACCTCGTATGTAATATTTGACATCATTCCTGGCGTGTCGGAACCTGCTTCTCGGTGGGAATATTATATGCGTCTATAACGTTGTATGTCCTAATCTAAGGCAACCTAACATCTCGGATGCAATATTTGACAACATTCCTGGCCTGTCGAACCCTACTTCTCGGAGGGAACAGTATATACGTCTATAACGGTATATATCCTAATCTAATGCATCCTCACACCTCGGATGTAACATTTGACAACATTCCAGGCGTGTCGGTCCCTACGTCTCGGTGGTAACATTATATGCGTCCATAACGTTATATATCCTAATCTAAGGCAACCTAACACCTCGGATGTAATATTTGGCAACATTCCTGGCCTGTCGAACCCTACTCCTTGGAGGGAACAGTATATACGTCTATAACGTCATATATCCTAACCTAAGGCAACCTAACATCTCGGATGTAACATTTGACAACATTCCTGGCGTGTCGGACCCTGCTTCTCCGTGGGAACAGTATACACGTCTATAACGTTAAATATCCGAACCTAAGGCAACCTAACATCTCGGATGCAATATTCTATAACATTCCAGGCGTATCGGACCCTACGTCTCGGTGGTAACATTGTATGCGTCTATAACGTTATATATCCTAATCTAAGGCAACCTAACATCTCAGACGTAATATTTTACAACATTCCTGTCGTGTCGGAGCATTCTTTTCGGTGGGAATATTATATACGTCTATAACGGTCAACATCCTAATCTAAGGCAACCTAACATCTCGGATGCAATATTTGACAACATTCCTGGCCTGTCGAACCCTACTTCACGGAGGGAACTGTATATACGTCTATAACGGTATATATCCTAATCTAATGCATCCTCACACCTCGGATGTAACATTTGACAACATTCCAGGCGTGTCGGTCCCTACGTCTCGGTGGTAACATTATATGCGTCCATAACGTTATATATCCTAATCTAAGGCAACCTAACACCTCGGATGTAATATTTGACAACATTCCTGGCCTGTCGAACCCTACTTCTCGGAGGGAACAGTATATACGTCTATAACGGTATATATCCTAATCTAAGGCATCCTAACACCTCGTATGTAATATTTGACATCATTCCTGGCGTGTCGGAACCTGCTTCTCGGTGGGAATATTATATGCGTCTATAATTGTATGTCCTAATCTAAGGCAACCTAACATCTCGGATGCAATATTTGACAACATTCCAGGCGTGTCGGTCCCTACGTCTCGGTGGTAACATTACATGCGTTTATAACGGTATATATCCTAATCTGAGGCAATCTAACATCTCGGATGCAATATTTGGCAACATTCCTGGCCTGTCGAACCCTACTTCTCGGAGGAAACAGTATATACGTCTATAACGGTATATATCCTAATCTAATGCATCCTCACACCTCGGATGTAACATTTGACAACATTCCAGGCGTGTCGGTCCCTACGTCTCGGTGGTAACATTATATGCGTCCATAACGTTATATATCCTAATCTAAGGCAACCTAACACCTCGGATGTAATATTTGACAACATTCCTGGCCTGTCGAACCCTACTCCTTGGAGGGAACAGTATATACGTCTATAACGTCATATATCCTAACCTAAGGCAACCTAACATCTCGGATGTAACATTTCACAACATTCCTGGCGTGTCGGACCCTGCTTCTCGGTGGGAACAGTATACACGTCTATAACGTTAAATATCCGAACCTAAGGCAACCTAACATCTCGGATGCAATATTCTATAACATTCCAGGCGTATCGGACCCTACGTCTCGGTGGTAACATTGTATGCGTCTATAACGTTATATATCCTAATCTAAGGCAACCTAACACCTCAGACGTAATATTTTACAACATTCCTGTCGTGTCGGAGCATTCTTTTCGGTGGGAATATTATATACGTCTATAACGGTCAACATCCTAATCTAAGGCAACCTAACATCTCGGATGCAATATTTGACAACATTCCTGGCCTGTCGAACCCTACTTCACGGAGGGAACAGTATATACGTCTATAACGTTATATATCCTAACCTAAGGTAACCAAACATCTCGGACGTAACATTTGATAATATTCCAGGCGAGTCGGTCCCTACGTCTCGGTGGTAACATTATATGCGTCTATAACGTTATATATCCTAACCTAAGGCAACCTAACATCTCGGATGAAATATTTGACAACATTCCTGGCGTGCCGGACCCTGCTTCTCGGTGGGAACAGTATATACGCCAATAACGTTATATATCCTAACCTAAGGCAACCTAACATCTCGGATGCAACATTTGACAACATTCCTGGCCTGTCGAACCCTACTTCTCGGAGGAAACAGTATATACGTCTATAACGGTATATATCCTAATCTAAGGCATCCTAACACCTCGTATGTAATATTTGACATCATTCCTGGCGTGTCGGAACCTGCTTCTCGGTGGGAATATTATATGCGTCTATAACGTTGTATGTCCTAATCTAAGGCAACCTAACATGTCGGATGCAATATTTGACAACATTCCTGGCCTGTCGAACTCTACTTCTCGGAGGGAACAGTATATACGTCTATAACGGTATATATCCTAATCTAATGCATCCTCACACCTCGTATGTAATATTTGACATCATTCCTGGCGTGTCGGATCCTGCTTCTCGGTGGGAATATTATATGCGTCTATAACGTTGTATTTCCTAATCTAAGGCAACCTATCATCTCGGACGTAATATTCTACAACATTCCAGGCGTGTCGGACACTACTTCTCGGAAGGAACAGTATATACGTCTATAACGTCATATATCCTAACCTAAGGCAACCTAACATCTCGGATGTAACATTTCACAACATTCCTGGCGTGTCGGACTCTGCTTGTCGGTGGGAACAGTATATACGTCTATAACGTTAAATATCCGAACCTAAGGCAACCTAACATCTCGGATGCAATATTCTATAACATTCCAGGCGTATCGGACCCTACGTCTCGGTGGTAACATTGTATGCGTCTATAACGTTATATATCCTAATCTAAGGCAACCTAACATCTCAGACGTAATATTTTACAACATTCTTGGCGTGTCGGAGCATTCCTTTCGGTGGGAATATTATATACGTCTATAACGGTCAACATCCTAATCTAAGGCAACCTAACATCTCGGATGCAATATCTGACAACATTCGTGGCCTGTCGAACCCTACTTCTCGGAGGGAACAGTATATACGTCTATAACGTAATATATCCTAACCTAAGGCAACCTGACATCTCGGATGTAATATTCTACAACATTCCAATCGTGTCGGACCCTACTTCTCGGTGGGAACATTATATGCGTCTATAACGTTGTATATCCTAATCTAAGGCAACGTATTATCTCAGACTTAATATTTTACAACATTCCTGGCGTGTCGGAGCATTCTTCTCGGTGGGAATATTATATACGTCTATAGCGGTCAACATCCTAATCTAAGGCAACCTAACATCTCGGATGCAATATTTGACAACATTCCTGGCCTGTCGAACCCTACTTCACGGAGGGAACAGTATAAACGTCTATAACGTTATATATCCTAACCTAAGGTAACCAAACATCTCGGACGTAACATTTGATAATATTCCAGGCGAGTAGGTCCCTACGTCTCGGTGGTAACATTATATGCGTCTATAACGTTATATATCCTAACATAAGGCAACCTAACTACTCGGATGTAATATTTGACAACATTCCTGGCGTGCCGGACCCTGCTTCTCGGTGGGAACAGTATATACGTCAATAACGGTATATATCCTAATCTAAGGCAACCTAACATCTCGGATGCAATATTTGACAACATTCCAGGCGTGTCGGTCCCTACGTCTCGGTGGTAACATTACATGTGTCTATAACGGTATATATCCTAATCTAAGGCAACCTAACATCTCGGATGCAATATTTGACAACATTCCTGTCGTGTCGGACTCTACTTCTCGGAGGGAACAGTATATACGTCTATAACGTCATATATCCTAACCTAAGGCAACCTAACATCTCGGATGTAACATTTGACAACATTCCTGGCGTGTCGGACCCTGCTTCTCGGTGGGAACAGTATATACTTCTATAACGTTATATATCCTAACCTAAGGCAACCTAACATCTCGGATGCAATATTCTATAACATTCCAGGCGTTTCGGACCCTACGTCTCGGTGGTAACATTGTATGCGTCTATAACGTTATATATCCTAATATAGTGCAACCTAACATCTCAGACGTAATATTTTACAACATGCCTGGCGTGTCGGAGCATTCTTTTCGGTGGGAATATTATATACGTCTATAACGGTCAACATCCTAATCTAAGGCAACCTAACATCTCGGATGCAATATTTGACAACATTCCTGGCATGTCGAACCCTACTTCTCGGAGGGAACAGTTTATACGTCTATAACGTCACATATCCTAACATAAGGCAACCTAACATCTCGGATGTAACATTTGACAACATTCCAGGCATGTCGGTCCCTACGGCTCGGTGGTAACATTACATGCGTTTATAACGGTATATATCCTAATCTAAGGCAATCTAACATCTCGGATGTAATATTTGACAACATTCCAGGCGTGTCGGTCCCTACGTCTCGGTGGTAACATTACATGCGTTTATAACGGTATATATCCTAATCTAAGGCAATCTAACATCTCGGATGCAATATTTGGCAACATTCCTGGCCTGTCGAACACTACTTCTCGGAGGAAACAGTATATACGTCTATAACGGTATATATCCTAATCTAAGGCATCCTAACACCTCGTATGTAATATTTGACATCATTCCTGGCGTGTCGGAACCTGCTTCTCGGTGGGAATATTATATGCGTCTATAACGTTGTATGTCCTAATCTAAGGCAACCTAACATCTCGGATGCAATATTTGACAACATTCCTGGCCTGTCGAACCCTACTTCTCGGAGGGAACAGTATATACGTCTATAACGGTATATATCCTAATCTAATGCATCCTCACACCTCGGATGTAACATTTGACAACATTCCAGGCGTGTCGGTCCCTACGTCTCGGTGGTAACATTATATGCGTCCATAACGTTATATATCCTAATCTAAGGCAACCTAACACCTCGGATGTAATATTTGACAACATTCCTGGCCTGTCGAACCCTACTCCTTGGAGGGAACAGTATATACGTCTATAACGTCATATATCCTAACCTAAGGCAACCTAACATCTCGGATGTAACATTTGACAACATTCCTGGCGTGTCGGACCCTGCTTCTCCGTGGGAACAGTATACACGTCTATAACGTTAAATATCCGAACCTAAGGCAACCTAACATCTCGGATGCAATATTCTATAACATTCCAGGCGTATCGGACCCTACGTCTCGGTGGTAACATTGTATGCGTCTATAACGTTATATATCCTAATCTAAGGCAACCTAACATCTCAGACGTAATATTTTACAACATTCCTGTCGTGTCGGAGCATTCTTTTCGGTGGGAATATTATATACGTCTATAACGGTCAACATCCTAATCTAAGGCAACCTAACATCTCGGATGCAATATTTGACAACATTCCTGGCCTGTCGAACCCTACTTCACGGAGGGAACTGTATATACGTCTATAACGTTATATATCCTAACCTAAGGTAACCAAACATCTCGGACGTAACATTTGATAATATTCCAGGCGAGTCGGTCCCTACGTCTCGGTGGTAACATTATATGCGTCTATAACGTTATATATCCTAACCTAAGGCAACCTGACATCTCGGATGTAATATTTGACAACATTCCTGGCCTGTCGAACCCTACTTCTCGGAGGGAACAGTATATACGTCTATAACGGTATATATCCTAATCTAATGCATCCTCACACCTCGGATGTAACATTTGACAACATTCCAGGCGTGTCGGTCCCTACGTCTCGGTGGTAACATTATATGCGTCCATAACGTTATATATCCTAATCTAAGGCAACCTCACACCTCGGATGTAATATTTGACAACATTCCTGGCCTGTCGAACCCTACTTCTCGGAGGGAACAGTATATACGTCTATAACGGTATATATCCTAATCTAAGGCATCCTAACACCTCGTATGTAATATTTGACATCATTCCTGGCGTGTCGGAACCTGCTTCTCGGTGGGAATATTATATGCGTCTATAACGTTGTATGTCCTAATCTAAGGCAACCTAACATCTCGGATGCAATATTTGACAACATTCCAGGCGTGTCGGTCCCTACGTCTCGGTGGTAACATTACATGCGTTTATAACGGTATATATCCTAATCTAAGGCAATCTAACATCTCGGATGCAATATTTGGCAACATTCCTGGCCTGTCGAACCCTACTTCTCGGAGGAAACAGTATATACGTCTATAACGGTATATATCCTAATCTAAGGCATCCTAACACCTCGTATGTAATATTTGACATCATTCCTGGCGTGTCGGAACCTGCTTCTCGGTGGGAATATTATATGCGTCTATAACGTTGTATGTCCTAATCTAAGGCAACCTAACATCTCGGATGCAATATTTGACAACATTCCTGGCCTGTCGAACCCTACTTCTCGGAGGGAACAGTATATACGTCTATAACGGTATATATCCTAATCTAATGCATCCTCACACCTCGGATGTAACATTTGACAACATTCCAGGCGTATCGGTCCCTACGTCTCGGTGGTAACATTATATGCGTCCATAACGTTATATATCCTAATCTAAGGCAACCTAACACCTCGGATGTAATATTTGACAACATTCTTGGCCTGTCGAACCCTACTCCTTGGAGGGAACAGTATATACGTCTATAACGTCATATATCCTAACCTAAGGCAACCTAACATCTCGGATGTAACATTTGACAACATTCCTGGCGTGTCGGACCCTGCTTCTCGGCGGGAACAGTATACACGTCTATAACGTTAAATATCCGAACCTAAGGCAACCTAACATCTCGGATGCAATATTCTATAACATTCCAGGCGTATCGGACCCTACGTCTCGGTGGTAACATTGTATGCGTCTATAACGTTATATATCCTAATCTAAGGCAACCTAACATCTCAGACGTAATATTTTACAACATTCCTGTCGTGTCGGAGCATTTTTTTCGGTGGGAATATTATATACGTCTATAACGGTCAACATCCTAATCTAAGGCAACCTAACATCTCGGATGCAATATTTGACAACATTCCTGGCCTGTCGAACCCTACTTCACGGAGGGAACAGTATATACGTCTATAACGTTATATATCCTAACCTAAGGTAACCAAACATCTCGGACGTAACATTTGATAATATTCCAGGCGAGTCGGTCCCTACGTCTCGGTGGTAACATTATATGCGTCTATAACGTTATATATCCTAACCTAAGGCAACCTGACATCTCGGATGTAATATTTGACAACATTCCTGGCGTGCCGGACCCTGCTTCTCGGTGGGAACAGTATATACGTCAATAACGTTATATATGCTAACCTAAGGCAACCTAACATCTCGGATGCAACATTTCACAACATTCCTGGCCTGTCGAACCCTACTTCTCGGAGGGAACAGTATATACGTCTATAACGGTATATATCCTAATCTAAGGCATCCTAACACCTCGTATGTAATATTTGACATCATTCCTGGCGTGTCGGAACCTGCTTCTCGGTGGGAATATTATATGCGTCTATAACGTTGTATGTCCTAATCTAAGGCACCCTAACATCTCGGATGCAATATTTGACAACATTCCTGGCCTGTCGAACCCTACTTCTCGGAGGGAACAGTATATACGTCTATAACGGTATATATCCTAACCTGAGGCAACCTAACATCTCGGATGCAATATTCTATAACATTCCAGGCGTGTCGGATCCTACGTCTCGGTGGTAAAATTGTATGCGTCTATAACGTTATATATCCTAATCTAAGGCAAACTAACATCTCGGATGCAATATCTGACAACATTCGTGGCCTGTCGAACCCTACTTCTCGGAGGGAACAGTATATACGACGATAACGTTATATATCCTAACCTAAGGCAACCTGACATCTCGGATGTAATATTCTACAACATTCCAATCGTGTCGGACCCTACTTCTCGGTGGGAACATTATATGCGTCTATAACGTTGTATATCCTAATCTAAGGCAACCTATTATCTCAGACTTAATATTTTACAACATTCCTGGCGTGTCGGAGCATTCTTTTCGGTGCGAATATTATATACGTCTATAATGGTCGATATCCTGATCTAAGGCAACCTAGCATCTCGGATGTAATATTGGCTACATTCCTGGCCTGTCGAACCCCACTTCACGGAGGGAACATTGTATACGTCTATAACGTCATATATCCTAACCTGAGGCAACCTAACATCTCGGATGTAACATTTGACAACATTCCTGGCGTGTCGGACCCTGCTTCTCGGTGGGAACAGTATATATGTCTATAACGTTATATATCCTAACCTAAGGCAACCTGACATCTCGGATGTAATATTCTACAACATCCCAGGCGTGTCGGACACTACTTCTCGGTGGGAACGGTATATACGTCAATAACGTTATATATCCTAACCTAAGGCAACCTAACATCTCGGATGCAATATTTGACAACATTCCTGGCCTGTCGAACCCTACTTCTCGGAGGGAACAGTATATACGTCTATAACGGTATATATCCTAATCTAAGGCATCCTAACACCTCGTATGTAATATTTGACATCATTCCTTGCGTGTCGGATCCTGCTTCTCGGTGGGAATATTATATGCGTCTATAACGTTGTATGTCCTAATCTAAGGCAACCTAACATCTCGGATGCAATATCTGACAACATTCCTGGCCTGTCGAACCCTACTCCTTGGAGGGAACAGTATATTCGTCTATAACGTCATATATCCTAACCTAAGGCAACCTAACATCTCGGATGTAACATTTGACAACATTCCTGGCGTGTCGGACCCTGCTTCTCGGTGGGAACAGTATATACTTCTATAACGTTATATATCCTAACCTAAGGCAACCTAACATCTCGGATGCAATATTCTATAACATTCCAGGCGTTTCGGACCCTACGTCTCGGTGGTAACATTGTATGCGTCTATAACGTTATATATCCTAATATAGGGCAACCTAACATCTCAGACGTAATATTTTACAACATTCCTGGCGTGTCGGAGCATTCTTTTCGGTGGGAATATTATATACCTCTATAACGGTCAGCATCCTAATCTAAGGCAACCAAACATCTCGGATGCAATATTTGACAACATTCCTGGCCTGTCGAACCCTACTTCTCGGAGGGAACAGTATATACGTCTGTAACGGTATATATCCTAATCTAAGGCAACCTAACATCTTGTATGTAATATTTGACAACATTCCGGGCGTGTCGGACCCTACTACTCGGTGGGAACGTTATATGTGTCTATAACGTTGTATATCCTAATCTAAGGCAACCTATCATCTCAGACGTAATATTTTACGACATTCCTGTTGTGTCGGAGCATACTTTTCGGTGGGAATATTATATGCGTCTATAACGGTCGATATCGTAATCTAAGGCAGTCTAACACCTCGGATGTAATATAGGCTACATTCCTGGCCTGTCGAACCCTACTTCTCGGAGGGAACAGTTCATACGTCTATAACGTCATATATCCTAACCGAAGGCAACTTAACATCTCGGATGTAACATTTGACAACATTCCAGGCGTGTCGGTCCCTACGTCTCGGTGGTAACATTATATGCGTCCATAACGTTATATATCCTAATCTAAAGCAAACTAACATCTCGGATGTAATATTTGACAACATTCCAGGCGTGTGGGTCCCTACGTCTCGGTGGTAACATTACATGCGTTTACAACGGTATATATCCTAATCTAAGGCAATCTAACATCTCGAATGCAATATTTGACAACATTCCTAGCCTGTCGAACCCTACTCCTTGGAGGGAACAGTATATACGTCTATAACGTCATATATCCTAACCTAAGGCAACCTAACATCTCGGATGTAACATTTGACAACATTCCTGGCGTGTCGGACCCTGCTTCTCGGTGGGAACAGTATATACGTCTATAACGTTAAATATCCGAACCTAAGGCAACCTAACATCTCGGATGCAATATTCTATAACATTCCAGGCGTATCGGACCCTACGTCTCGGTGGTAACATTGTATGCGTCTATAACGTTATATATCCTAATCTAAGACAACCTAACATCTCAGACGTAATATTTTACAACATTCCTGGCGTGTCGGAGCATTCTTTTCGGTGGGAATATTATATACGTCTATAACGGTCAACATCCTAATCTAAGGCAACCTAACATCTCGGATGCAATATTTGACAACATTCCTGGCCTGTCGAACCCTACTTCACGGAGGGAACAGTATATACGTCTATAACGTTATATATCCTAACCTAAGGTAACCAAACATCTCGGACGTAACATTTGATAATATTCCAGGCGAGTCGGTCCCTACGTCTCGGTGGTAACATTATATGCGCCTATAACGTTATATATCCTAACCTAAGGCAACCTGACATCTCGGATGTAATATTTGACAACATTCCTGGCGTGCCGGACCCTGCTTCTCGGTGGGAACAGTATATACGTCAATAACGTTATATATCCTAACCTAAGGCAACCTAACATCTCGGATGCAATATTTGACAACATTCCTGGCCTGTCGAACCCTACTTCTCGGAGGGAACAGTATATACGTCTATAACGGTATATATCCTAATCTAAGGCATCCTAACACCTCGTATGTAATATTTGACATCATTCCTTGCGTGTCGGATCCTGCTTCTCGGTGGGAATATTATATGCGTCTATAACGTTGTATGTCCTAATCTAAGGCAACCTAACATCTCGGATGCAATATCTGACAACATTCCTGGCCTGTCGAACCCTACTCCTTGGAGGGAACAGTATATTCGTCTATAACGTCATATATCCTAACCTAAGGCAACCTAACATCTCGGATGTAACATTTGACAACATTCCTGGCGTGTCGGACCCTGCTTCTCGGTGGGAACAGTATATACTTCTATAACGTTATATATCCTAACCTAAGGCAACCTAACATCTCGGATGCAATATTCTATAACATTCCAGGCGTTTCGGACCCTACGTCTCGGTGGTAACATTGTATGCGTCTATAACGTTATATATCCTAATATAGGGCAACCTAACATCTCAGACGTAATATTTTACAACATTCCTGGCGTGTCGGAGCATTCTTTTCGGTGGGAATATTATATACCTCTATAACGGTCAGCATCCTAATCTAAGGCAACCAAACATCTCGGATGCAATATTTGACAACATTCCTGGCCTGTCGAACCCTACTTCTCGGAGGGAACAGTATATACGTCTGTAACGGTATATATCCTAATCTAAGGCAACCTAACATCTTGTATGTAATATTTGACAACATTCCGGGCGTGTCGGACCCTACTACTCGGTGGGAACGTTATATGGGTCTATAACGTTGTATATCCTAATCTAAGGCAACCTATCATCTCAGACGTAATATTTTACGACATTCCTGTTGTGTCGGAGCATACTTTTCGGTGGGAATATTATATGCGTCTATAACGGTCGATATCGTAATCTAAGGCAGTCTAACACCTCGGATGTAATATAGGCTACATTCCTGGCCTGTCGAACCCTACTTCTCGGAGGGAACAGTTCATACGTCTATAACGTCATATATCCTAACCGAAGGCAACTTAACATCTCGGATGTAACATTTGACAACATTCCAGGCGTGTCGGTCCCTACGTCTCGGTGGTAACATTATATGCGTCCATAACGTTATATATCCTAATCTAAAGCAAACTAACATCTCGGATGTAATATTTGACAACATTCCAGGCGTGTGGGTCCCTACGTCTCGGTGGTAACATTACATGCGTTTATAACGGTATATATCCTAATCTAAGGCAATCTAACATCTCGAATGCAATATTTGACAACATTCCTAGCCTGTCGAACCCTACTCCTTGGAGGGAACAGTATATACGTCTATAACGTCATATATCCTAACCTAAGGCAACCTAACATCTCGGATGTAACATTTGACAACATTCCTGGCGTGTCGGACCCTGCTTCTCGGTGGGAACAGTATATACGTCTATAACGTTAAATATCCGAACCTAAGGCAACCTAACATCTCGGATGCAATATTCTATAACATTCCAGGCGTATCGGACCCTACGTCTCGGTGGTAACATTGTATGCGTCTATAACGTTATATATCCTAATCTAAGACAACCTAACATCTCAGACGTAATATTTTACAACATTCCTGGCGTGTCGGAGCATTCTTTTCGGTGGGAATATTATATACGTCTATAACGGTCAACATCCTAATCTAAGGCAACCTAACATCTCGGATGCAATATTTGACAACATTCCTGGCCTGTCGAACCCTACTTCACGGAGGGAACAGTATATACGTCTATAACGTTATATATCCTAACCTAAGGTAACCAAACATCTCGGACGTAACATTTGATAATATTCCAGGCGAGTCGGTCCCTACGTCTCGGTGGTAACATTATATGCGCCTATAACGTTATATATCCTAACCTAAGGCAACCTGACATCTCGGATGTAATATTTGACAACATTCCTGGCGTGCCGGACCCTGCTTCTCGGTGGGAACAGTATATACGTCAATAACGTTATATATCCTAACCTAAGGCAACCTAACATCTCGGATGCAACATTTGACAACATTCCTGGCCTGTCGAACCCTACTTCTCGGAGGGAACAGTATATACGTCTATAACGGTATATATCCTAATCTAAGGCATCCTAACACCTCGTATGTAATATTTGACATCATTCCTGGCGTGTCGGAACCTGCTTCTCGGTGGGAATATTATATGCGTCTATAACGTTGTATGTTCTAATCTAAGGCAACCTAACATCTCGGATGCAATATTTGACAACATTCCTGGCCTGTCGAACCCTACTTCTCGGTGGTAACATTATATACGTCTATCACGTTATATATCCTATCCTAAGGCAACCTGACATCTCGGATGTAATATTCTACAACATTCCTGGCCTGTCGTACCCTACTTCACGGAGGGAACAGTATATACGTCTATAACGTTATATATCCTAACCTAAGGTAACCAAACATCTCGGACGTAACATTTGATAATATTCCAGGCGAGTCGGTCCCTACGTCTCGGTGGTAACATTATATGCGTCTATAACGTTATATATCCTAACCTAAGACAACCTAACATCTCGGATGCAATATTTGACAACATTCCTGGCCTGTCGAACCCTACTTCTCGGAGGGAACAGTATATACGTCTATAACGGTATATATCCTAACCTGAGGCAACCTAACATCTCGGATGCAATATTCTATAACATTCCAGGCGTGTCGGATCCTACGTCTCGGTGGTAAAATTGTATGCGTCTATAACGTTATATATCCTAATCTAAGGCAACCTAACATCTCGGATGCAAAATCTGACAACATTCGTGTCCTGTCGAACCCTACTTCTCGGAGGGAATAGTATATACGTCTATAAAGTTATATATCCTTACCTAAGGCAACCTGACATCTCGGATGTAATATTCTACAACATTCCAGGCGTGTTGGACCCTACTTCTCGGTGGGAACATTATATGGGTCTATAACGGTATATATCCTAATCTAAGGCAACCTAACATCTCGGATGCAATATCTGACAACATTCGTGGCCTGTCGGACCCTACTTCTCGGTGGGAACATTATATGCGTCTATAACGTTGTATATCCTAATCTAAGGCAACCTATTATCTCAGACTTAATATTTTACAACATTCCTGGCGTGTCGGAGCATTCTTTTCGGTGGGAATATTATATACGTCTATAATGGTCGATATCCTAATCTAAGGCAACCTAACATCTCGGATGTAATATTGGCTACATTCCTGGCCTGTCGAACCGCACTTCACGGAGGGAACATTATATACGTCTATAACGTCATATATCCTAAGCTAAGGCAACCTGACATCTCGGATGTAACATTTGACAACATTCCAGGCGTTCCGGGCCCTACGTCTCGGTGGTAACATTACATGCTTCTATAACGTCATATATCCTAACATAAGGCAACCTGACATCTCGGATGTAATATTCTACAACATTCCAGGCGTGTCGGACCCTGCGTCTCGGTGGTAACATTATATGCGTCCATAACGTTATATATCCTAATCTAAGGCAACCTAACATCTCGGATGTAATATTTGACAACATTCCAGGCGTGTCGGTCCCTACGTCTCGGTGGTAACATTACATGCGTTTATAACGGTATATATCCTAATCTAAGGCAATCTAACATCTCGAATGCAATATTTGACAACATTCCTGGCCTGTCGAACCCTACTCCTTGGAGGGAACAGTATATACGTCTATAACGTCATATATCCTAACCTAAGGCAACCTAACATCTCGGATGTAACATTTGACAACATTCCTGGCGTGTCGGACCCTGCTTCCCGGTGGGAACAGTATATACGTCTATAACGTTAAATATCCGAACCTAAGGCAACCTAACATCTCGGATGCAATATTCTATAACATTCCAGGCGTATCGGACCCTACGTCTCGGTGGTAACATTGTATGCGTCTATAACGTTATATATCCTAATCTAAGGCAACCTAACATCTCAGACGTAATATTTTACAACATTCCTGGCGTGTCGGAGCATTCCTTTCGGTGGGAATATTATATACGTCTATAACGGTCAACATCCTAATCTAAGGCAACCTAACATCTCGGATGCAATATTTGACAACATTCCTGGCCTGTCGAACCCTACTTCACGGAGGGAACAGTACATACGTCTATAACGTTACATATCCTAACCTAAGGTAACCAAACATCTCGGACGTAACATTTGATAATATTCCAGGCGAGTCGGTCCCTACGTCTCGGTGGTAACATTATATGCGTCTATAACGTTATACATCATAATCTAAGGCAACCTAACATCTCAGACGTAATATTTTACAACATTCCTGGCGTGTCGGAGCATTCTTTTCGGTGGGAATATTATACACGTCTATAACGGTCAACATCCTAGTCTAAGGCAACCTAACATCTCGGATGCAATATTTGACAACATTCCTGTCCTGTCGAACCCTACTTCACGGAGGGAACAGTATATACGTCTATAACGTTATATATCCTAACCTAAGGTAACCAAACATCTCGGACGTAACATTTGATAATATTCCAGGCGAGTCGGTCCCTACGTCTCGGTGGTAACATTATATGCGTCTATAACGTTATATATCCTAACCTAAGGCAACCTAACATCTCGGATGTAATATTTGACAACATTCCTGGCGTGCCGGACCCTGCTTCTCGGTGGGAACAGTATATACGTCAATAACGTTATATATCCTAACCTAAGGCAACCTAACATCTCGGATGCAACATTTGACAACATTCCTGGCCTGTCGAACCCTACTTCTCGGACGGAACAGTATATACGTCTATAACGGTATATATCCTAATCTAAGGCATCCTAACACCTCGTATGTAATATTTGACATCATTCCTGGCGTGTCGGAACCTGCTTCTCGGTGGGAATATTATATGCGTCTATAACGTTGTATGTCCTAATCTAAGGCAACCTAACATCTTGGATGCAATATTTGACAACATTCCTGGCCTGTCGAACCCTACTTCTCGGAGGGAACAGCATATACGTCTATAACGGTATATATCCTAATCTAAGGCATCCTCACACCTCGTATGTAATATTTGACATCATTCCTGGCGTGTCGGATCCTGCTTCTCGGTGGGAATATTATATGCGTCTATAACGTTGTATGTCCTAATCTAAGGCAACCTATCATCTCGGACGTAATATTTTACAACATTCCAGGCCTGTCGGACACTACTTCTCGGAGGGAACAGTATATAGGTCTATAACGTTATATATCCTAACCTAAGGCAACCTAACATCTCGTATGTAACATTATATGCGTCTATAACGTTATATATCCTAACCTAAGGCAACCTAACATCTCGGATGCAATATTTGACAACATTCCTGGCCTGTCGAACCCTACTTCTCGGAGGGAACAGTATATACGTCTATAACGGTATATATCCTAACCTGAGGCAACCTAACATCTCGGATGCAATATTCTATAACATTCCAGGCGTGTCGGATCCTACGTCTCGGTGGTAAAATTGTATGCGTCTATAACGTTATATATCCTAATCTAAGGCAACCTAACATCTCGGATGCAAAATCTGACAACATTCGTGGCCTGACGAACCCTACTTCTCGGAGGGAACAGTATATACGTCTATAACGGTATATATCCTAATCTAAGGCATCCTAACACCTCGTATGTAATATTTGACATCATTCCTGGCGTGTCGGATCCTGCTTCTAGGTGGGAATATTATATGCGTCTATAACGTTGTATGTCCTAATCTAAGGCAACCTAACATCTCGGATGTAATATTTGACAACATTCCTGGCGTGTCGGACCCTGCTCCTCAGTGGGAATAGTATATACGTCTATAACTTCATATATCCTAACCTAAGGCAACCTGACATCTCGGATGTAATATTCTACAACATTCCAATCGTGTCGGACCCTACTTCTCGGTGGGAACATTATATGCGTCTATAACGTTGTATATCCTAATCTAAGGCAACCTATTATCTCAGACTTAATATTTTACAACATTCCTGGCGTGTCGGAGCATTCTTTTCGGTGGGAATATTATATACGTCTATAATGGTCGATATCCTAATCTAAGGCAACCTAACATCTCGGATGTAATATTGGCTACATTCCTGGCCTGTCGAACCCCACTTCACGGAGGGAACATTATATACGTCTATAACGTCATATATCCTAAGCTAAGGCAACCTAACATCTCGGATGTAACATTTGACAACATTCCAGGCGTTCCGGTCCCTACGTCTCGGCGGTAACATTACATGCTTCTATAACGTCATATATCCTAACATAAGGCAACCTAACATCTCGGATGTAACATTTGACAACATTCCAGGCGTGTCGGTCCCTACGTCTCGGTGGGAACAGTATATACGTCTATAACGTTATATATCCTAACCTAAGGCAACCTAACATCTCGGATGTAATATTTGACAACATTCCTGGCGTGTCGGACCCTGCTTCTCAGTGGGAACAGTATATACGTCTATAACGTTATATATCCTAACCTAAGGCAACCTAACATCTCGGATGTAATATTTGACAACATTCCTGGCGTGCCGGACCCTGCTTCTCGGTGGGAACAGTATATACGTCAATAACGTTATATATCCTAACCTAAGGCAACCTAACATCTCGGATGCAATATTTGACAACATTCCTGGCCTGTCGAACCCTACTTCTCGGAGGGAACAGTATATACGTCTATAACGGTATATATCCTAATCTAAGGCATCCTAAAACCTCGTATGTAATATTTGACATCATTCCTGGCGTGTCGGATTCTGCTTCTCGGTGGGAATATTATATGCGTCTATAACGTTGTATGTCCTAATCTAAGGCAACCTAACATCTCGGATGCAATATTTGACAACATTCCTGGCCTGTCGAACCCTACTTCTCGGAGGGAACAGTATATACGTCTATAACGGTATATATCCTAATCTAAGGCAACCTAACATCTCGGATGCAATATTTGACAACATTCCTGGCGTGTCGGACCCTGCTCCTCAGTGGGAATAGTATATACGTCTATAACGTTATATATCCTAACCTAAGGCAACCTAACATCTCGGTTGTAATATTTGACAACATTCCTGGCGTGCCGGACCCTGCTTCTCGGTGGGAACAGTATATACGTCAATAACGTTATATATCCTAACCTAAGGCAACCTAACATCTCGGATGCAATATTTGACAACATTCCTGGCCTGTCGAACACTACTTCTCGGAGGGAACAGTATATACGTCTATAACGGTATATATCCTAATCTAAGGCATCCTAACACCTCGTATGTAATATTTGACATCATTCCTGGCGTGTCGGATCCTGCTTCTCGGTGGGAATATTATATGCGTTTATAACGTTGTATGTCCTAATCTAAGGCAACCTATCATCTCCGACGTAATATTTTACGACATTCCTGTTGTGTCGGAGCATACTTTTCGGTGGGAATATTATATGCGTCTATAACGGTCGATATCGTAATCTAAGGCAATCTAACATCTCGGATGTAATATAGGCTACATTCCTGGCCTGTCGAACCCTACTTCTCGGAGGGAACAGTTTATACGTCTATAACGTCATATATCCTAACATAAGGCAACCTAACATCTCGGATGTAACATTTGACAACATTCCAGGCATGTCGGTCCCTACGTCTCGGTGGTAACATTACATGCGTTTATAACGGTATATATCCTAATGTAAGGCAATCTAACATCTCGAATGCAATATTTGACAACATTCCTGGCCTGTCGAACCCTACTTCTCGGAGGGAACAGTATATACGTCTATAACGTCATATATCCTAACCTAAGGCAACCTGACATCTCGGATGTAATATTCTACAACATTCCAATCGTGTCGGACCGTACTTCTCGGTGGGAACATTATATGCGTCTATAACGTTGTATATCCTAATCTAAGGCAACCTATTATCTCAGACTTAATATTTTACAACATTCCTGGCGTGTCGGAGCATTCTTTTCGGTGGGAACAGTATATACGTCTATAACGTTATATATCCTAACCTAAGGCAACCTAACATCTGGGATGTAATATTTGACAACATTCCTGGCGTGTCGGACCCTGCTTCTCAGTGGGAACAGTATATACGTCTATAACGTTATATATCCTAACCTAAGGCAACCTAACATCTCGGATGTAATATTTGACAACATTCCTGGCGTGTCGGACCCTGCTTCTCGGTGGGAACAGTATATACGTCTATAACGTTATATATCCTAACCTAAGGCAACCTAACATCTCGGATGTAATATTTGACAACATTCCTGGCGTGCCGGACCCTGCTTCTCGGTGGGAACAGTATATACGTCAATAACGTTATATATCCTAACCTAAGGCAACCTAACATCTCGGATGCAATATTCTATAACATTCCAGGCGTATCGGACCCTACGTCTCGGTGGTAACATTGTATGCGTCTATAACGTTATATATCCTAATCTAAGGCAACCTAACATCTCAGACGTAATATTTTACAACATTCCTGGCGTGTCGGAGCATTCCTTTCGGTGGGAATATTATATACGTCTATAACGGTCAACATCCTAATCTAAGGCAACCTAACATCTCGGATGCAATATTTGACAACATTCCTGGCCTGTCGAACCCTACTTCACGGAGGGAACAGTACATACGTCTATAACGTTACATATCCTAACCTAAGGTAACCAAACATCTCGGACGTAACATTTGATAATATTCCAGGCGAGTCGGTCCCTACGTCTCGGTGGTAACATTATATGCGTCTATAACGTTATACATCCTAATCTAAGGCAACCTAACATCTCAGACGTAATATTTTACAACATTCCTGGCGTGTCGGAGCATTCTTTTCGGTGGGAATATTATACACGTCTATAACGGTCAACATCCTAGTCTAAGGCAACCTAACATCTCGGATGCAATATTTGACAACATTCCTGGCCTGTCGAACCCTACTTCACGGAGGGAACAGTATATACGTCTATAACGTTATATATCCTAACCTAAGGTAACCAAACATCTCGGACGTAACATTTGATAATATTCCAGGCGAGTCGGTCCCTACGTCTCGGTGGTAACATTATATGCGTCTATAACGTTATATATCCTAACCTAAGGCAACCTAACATCTCGGATGTAATATTTGACAACATTCCTGGCGTGCCGGACCCTGCTTCTCGGTGGGAACAGTATATACGTCAATAACGTTATATATCCTAACCTAAGGCAACCTAACATCTCGGATGCAACATTTGACAACATTCCTGGCCTGTCGAACCCTACTTCTCGGAGGGAACAGTATATACGTCTATAACGGTATATATCCTAATCTAAGGCATCCTAACACCTCGTATGTAATATTTGACATCATTCCTGGCGTGTCGGAACCTGCTTCTCGGTGGGAATATTATATGCGTCTATAACGTTGTATGTCCTAATCTAAGGCAACCTAACATCTTGGATGCAATATTTGACAACATTCCTGGCCTGTCGAACCCTACTTCTCGGAGGGAACAGTATATACGTCTATAACGGTATATATCCTAATCTAAGGCATCCTCACACCTCGTATGTAATATTTGACATCATTCCTGGCGTGTCGGATCCTGCTTCTCGGTGGGAATATTATATGCGTCTATAACGTTGTATGTCCTAATCTAAGGCAACCTATCATCTCGGACGTAATATTTTACAACATTCCAGGCCTGTCGGACACTACTTCTCGGAGGGAACAGTATATAGGTCTATAACGTTATATATCCTAACCTAAGGCAACCTAACATCTCGTATGTAACATTATATGCGTCTATAACGTTATATATCCTAACCTAAGGCAACCTAACATCTCGGATGCAATATTTGACAACATTCCTGGCCTGTCGAACCCTACTTCTCGGAGGGAACAGTATATACGTCTATAACGGTATATATCCTAACCTGAGGCAACCTAACATCTCGGATGCAATATTCTATAACATTCCAGGCGTGTCGGATCCTACGTCTCGGTGGTAAAATTGTATGCGTCTATAACGTTATATATCCTAATCTAAGGCAACCTAACATCTCGGATGCAAAATCTGACAACATTCGTGGCCTGTCGAACCCTACTTCTCGGAGGGAACAGTATATACGTCTATAACGGTATATATCCTAATCTAAGGCATCCTAACACCTCGTATGTAATATTTGACATCATTCCTGGCGTGTCGGATCCTGCTTCTAGGTGGGAATATTATATGCGTCTATAACGTTGTATGTCCTAATCTAAGGCAACCTAACATCTCGGATGTAATATTTGACAACATTCCTGGCGTGTCGGACCCTGCTCCTCAGTGGGAATAGTATATACGTCTATAACTTCATATATCCTAACCTAAGGCAACCTGACATCTCGGATGTAATATTCTACAACATTCCAATCGTGTCGGACCCTACTTCTCGGTGGGAACATTATATGCGTCTATAACGTTGTATATCCTAATCTAAGGCAACCTATTATCTCAGACTTAATATTTTACAACATTCCTGGCGTGTCGGAGCATTCTTTTCGGTGGGAATATTATATACGTCTATAATGGTCGATATCCTAATCTAAGGCAACCTAACATCTCGGATGTAATATTGGCTACATTCCTGGCCTGTCGAACCCCACTTCACGGAGGGAACATTATATACGTCTATAACGTCATATATCCTAAGCTAAGGCAACCTAACATCTCGGATGTAACATTTGACAACATTCCAGGCGTTCCGGTCCCTACGTCTCGGCGGTAACATTACATGCTTCTATAACGTCATATATCCTAACATAAGGCAACCTAACATCTCGGATGTAACATTTGACAACATTCCAGGCGTGTCGGTCCCTACGTCTCGGTGGGAACAGTATATACGTCTATAACGTTATATATCCTAACCTAAGGCAACCTAACATCTCGGATGTAATATTTGACAACATTCCTGGCGTGTCGGACCCTGCTTCTCAGTGGGAACAGTATATACGTCTATAACGTTATATATCCTAACCTAAGGCAACCTAACATCTCGGATGTAATATTTGACAACATTCCTGGCGTGCCGGACCCTGCTTCTCGGTGGGAACAGTATATACGTCAATAACGTTATATATCCTAACCTAAGGCAACCTAACATCTCGGATGCAATATTTGACAACATTCCTGGCCTGTCGAACCCTACTTCTCGGAGGGAACAGTATATACGTCTATAACGGTATATATCCTAATCTAAGGCATCCTAACACCTCGTATGTAATATTTGACATCATTCCTGGCGTGTCGGATTCTGCTTCTCGGTGGGAATATTATATGCGTCTATAACGTTGTATGTCCTAATCTAAGGCAACCTAACATCTCGGATGCAATATTTGACAACATTCCTGGCCTGTCGAACCCTACTTCTCGGAGGGAACAGTATATACGTCTATAACGGTATATATCCTAATCTAAGGCAACCTAACATCTCGGATGCAATATTTGACAACATTCCTGGCGTGTCGGACCCTGCTCCTCAGTGGGAATAGTATATACGTCTATAACGTTATATATCCTAACCTAAGGCAACCTAACATCTCGGATGTAATATTTGACAACATTCCTGGCGTGCCGGACCCTGCTTCTCGGTGGGAACAGTATATACGTCAATAACGTTATATATCCTAACCTAAGGCAACCTAACATCTCGGATGCAATATTTGACAACATTCCTGGCCTGTCGAACCCTACTTCTCGGAGGGAACAGTATATACGTCTATAACGGTATATATCCTAATCTAAGGCATCCTAACACCTCGTATGTAATATTTGACATCATTCCTGGCGTGTCGGATCCTGCTTCTCGGTGGGAATATTATATGCGTTTATAACGTTGTATGTCCTAATCTAAGGCAACCTATCATCTCCGACGTAATATTTTACGACATTCCTGTTGTGTCGGAGCATACTTTTCGGTGGGAATATTATATGCGTCTATAACGGTCGATATCGTAATCTAAGGCAATCTAACATCTCGGATGTAATATAGGCTACATTCCTGGCCTGTCGAACCCTACTTCTCGGAGGGAACAGTTTATACGTCTATAACGTCATATATCCTAACATAAGGCAACCTAACATCTCGGATGTAACATTTGACAACATTCCAGGCATGTCGGTCCCTACGTCTCGGTGGTAACATTACATGCGTTTATAACGGTATATATCCTAATGTAAGGCAATCTAACATCTCGAATGCAATATTTGACAACATTCCTGGCCTGTCGAACCCTACTTCTCGGAGGGAACAGTATATACGTCTATAACGTCATATATCCTAACCTAAGGCAACCTGACATCTCGGATGTAATATTCTACAACATTCCAATCGTGTCGGACCGTACTTCTCGGTGGGAACATTATATGCGTCTATAACGTTGTATATCCTAATCTAAGGCAACCTATTATCTCAGACTTAATATTTTACAACATTCCTGGCGTGTCGGAGCATTCTTTTCGGTGGGAACAGTATATACGTCTATAACGTTATATATCCTAACCTAAGGCAACCTAACATCTGGGATGTAATATTTGACAACATTCCTGGCGTGTCGGACCCTGCTTCTCAGTGGGAACAGTATATACGTCTATAACGTTATATATCCTAACCTAAGGCAACCTAACATCTCGGATGTAATATTTGACAACATTCCTGGCGTGTCGGACCCTGCTTCTCGGTGGGAACAGTATATACGTCTATAACGTTATATATCCTAACCTAAGGCAACCTAACATCTCGGATGTAATATTTGACAACATTCCTGGCGTGCCGGACCCTGCTTCTCGGTGGGAACAGTATATACGTCAATAACGTTATATATCCTAACCTAAGGCAACCTAACATCTCGGATGCAATATTTGACAACATTCCTGGCCTGTCGAACCCTACTTCTCGGAGGGAACAGTATATACGTCTATAACGGTATATATCCTAATCTAAGGCATCCGAACACCTCGTATGTAATATTTGACATCATTCCTGGCGTGTAGGATCCTGCTTCTCGGTGGGAATATTATATGGGTCTATAACGTTGTATGTCCTAATCTAAGGCAACCTAACATCTCGGATGCAATATTTGACAACATTCCTGGCCTGTCGGACCCTACTTCTCGGAGGGAACAGTATATACGTCTATAACGGTATATATCCTAACCTAAGGCAACGTAACATCTCGGATGTAACATTATATGCGTCTATAACGTTATATATCCTAACCTAAGGCAACCTAACATCTCGGATGTAATATTTGACAACATTCCTGGCGTGCCGGACCCTGCTTCTCGGTGGGAACAGTATATACGTCAATAACGTTATATATCCTAACCTAAGGCAACCTAACATCTCGGATGCAACATTTGACAACATTCCTGGCCTGTCGAACCCTACTTCTCGGAGGGAACAGTATATACGTCTATAACGGTATATATCCTAATCTAAGGCATCCTAACACCTCGTATGTAATATTTGACATCATTCCTGGCGTGTCGGATCCTGCTTCTCGGTGGGAATATTATATGCGTCTATAACGTTGTATGTCCTAATCTAAGGCAACCTATCATCTCGGACGTAATATTTTACAACATTCCAGGCGTGTCGGACACTACTTCTCGGAGGGAACAGTATATATGTCTATAACGTTATATAACCTAACCTAAGGCAACGTAACATCTCGGATGTAACATTATATGCGTCTATAAGGTTATATATCCTAACCTAAGGCAACCTAACATCTCGGATGCAATATTTGACAACATTCCTGGCCTGTCGAACCCTACATCTCGGAGGGAACAGTATATACGTCTATAACGTCATATATCCTAACCTAAGGCAACCTGACATCTCGGATGTAATATTCTACAACATTCCAATCGTGTCGGACCCTACTTCTTGGTGGGAACATTATATGCGTCTATAACGTCATATATCCTAAGCTAAGGCAACCTAACGTCTCGGATGTAACATTTGACAACATTCCAGGCGTTCCGGTCCCTACGTCTCGGCGGTAACATTACATGCTTCTATAACGTCATATATCCTAACATAAGGCAACCTAACATCTCGGATGTAACATTTGACAACATTCCAGGCGTGTCGGTCCCTACGTCTCGGTGGGAACAGTATATACGTCTATAACGTTATATATCCTAACCTAAGGCAACCTAACATCTCGGATGTAATATTTGACAACATTCCTGGCGTGTCGGACCCTGCTTCTCAGTGGGAACAGTATATACGTCTATAACGTTATATATCCTAACCTAAGGCAACCTAACATCTCGGATGTAATATTTGACAACATTCCTGGCCTGTCGAACCCTACTTCTCGGAGGGAACAGTATATACGTCTATAACGGTATATATCCTAATCTAAGGCATCCTAACACCTCGTATGTAATATTTGACATCATTCCTGGCGTGTCGGATCCTGCTTCTCGGTGGGAATATTATATGCGTCTATAACGTTGTATGTCCTAATCTAAGGCAACCTAACATCTCGGATGCAATATTTGACAACATTCCTGGCCTGTCGAACCCTACTTCTCGGAGGGAACAGTATATACGTCTATAACGGTATATATCCTAATCTAAGGCGTCCTAACACCTCGTACGTAATATTTGACATCATTCCTGGCGTGTCGGATCCTGCTTCTCGGTGGGAATATTATATGCGTCTATAACGTTGTATGTCCTAATCTAAGGCAACCTATCATCTCGGACGTAATATTTTACAACATTCCAGGCGTGTCGGACACTACTTCTCGGAGGGAACAGTATATACGTCTATAACGTTATATATCCTAACCTAAGGCAACGTAACATCTCGGATGTAACATTATATGCGTCTATAACGTTATATATCCTAACCTAAGGCAACCTATCATCTCGGACGTAATATTTTACAACATTCCAGGCGTGTCGGACACTACTTCTCGGAGGGAACAGTATATACGTCTATAACGTTGTATGTCCTAATCTAAGGCAACCTAACATCTCGGATGTAATATTTGACAACATTCCTGGCGTGCCGGACCCTGCTTCTCGGTGGGAACAGTATATACGTCAATAACGTTATATATCCTAACCTAAGGCAACCTAACATCTCGGATGCAATATTTGACAACATTCCTGGCCTGTCGAACCCTACTTCTCGGAGGGAACAGTATATACGTCTATAACGGTATATATCCTAATCTAAGGCATCCTAACACCTCGTATGTAATATTTGACATCATTCCTGGCGTGTCGGATCCTGCTTCTCGGTGGGAATATTATATGCGTCTATAACGTTGTATGTCCTAATCTAAGGCAACCTATCATCTCCGACGTAATATTTTACGACATTCCTGTTGTGTCGGAGCATACTTTTCGGTGGGAATATTATATGCGTCTATAACGGTCGATATCGTAATCTAAGGCAATCTAACATCTCGGATGTAATATAGGCTACATTCCTGGCCTGTCGAACCCTACTTCTCGGAGGGAACAGTTTATACGTCTATAACGTCATATATCCTAACATAAGGCAACCTAACATCTCGGATGTAACATTTGACAACATTCCAGGCATGTCGGTCCCTACGTCTCGGTGGTAACATTACATGCGTTTATAACGGTATATATCCTAATCTAAGGCATCCTAACACCTCGTATGTAATATTTGACATCATTCCTGGCGTGTCGGACCCTGCTCCTCAGTGGGAATAGTATATACGTCTATAACGTTATATATCCTAACCTAAGGCAACCTAACATCTCGGATGTAATATTTGACAACATTCCTGGCGTGCCGGACCCTGCTTCTCGGTGGGAACAGTATATACGTCAATAACGTTATATATCCTAACCTAAGGCAACCTAACATCTCGGATGCAATATTTGACAACATTCCTGGCCTGTCGAACCCTACTTCTCGGAGGGAACAGTATATACGTCTATAACGGTATATATCCTAATCTAAGGCATCCTAACACCTCGTATGTAATATTTGACATCATTCCTGGCGTGTCGGATCCTGCTTCTCGGTGGGAATATTATATGCGTCTATAACGTTGTATGTCCTAATCTAAGGCAACCTATCATCTCCGACGTAATATTTGACAACATTCCTGGCGTGTCGGACCCTGCTCCTCAGTGGGAATAGTATATACGTCTATAACGTTATATATCCTAACCTAAGGCAACCTAACATCTCGGATGTAATATTTGACAACATTCCTGGCGTGCCGGACCCTGCTTCTCGGTGGGAACAGTATATACGTCAATAACGTTATATATCCTAACCTAAGGCAACCTAACATCTCGGATGCAATATTTGACAACATTCCTGGCCTGTCGAACCCTACTTCTCGGAGGGAACAGTATATACGTCTATAACGGTATATATCCTAATCTAAGGCATCCTAACACCTCGTATGTAATATTTGACATCATTCCTGGCGTGTCGGATCCTGCTTCTCGGTGGGAATATTATATGCGTCTATAACGTTGTATGTCCTAATCTAAGGCAACCTATCATCTCCGACGTAATATTTTACGACATTCCTGTTGTGTCGGAGCATACTTTTCGGTGGGAATATTATATGCGTCTATAACGGTCGATATCGTAATCTAAGGCAATCTAACATCTCGGATGTAATATAGGCTACATTCCTGGCCTGTCGAACCCTACTTCTCGGAGGGAACAGTTTATACGTCTATAACGTCATATATCCTAACATAAGGCAACCTAACATCTCGGATGTAACATTTGACAACATTCCAGGCATGTCGGTCCCTACGTCTCGGTGGTAACATTACATGCGTTTATAACGGTATATATCCTAATGTAAGGCAATCTAACATCTCGAATGCAATATTTGACAACATTCCTGGCCTGTCGAACCCTACTTCTCGGAGGGAACAGTATATACGTCTATAACGTCATATATCCTAACCTAAGGCAACCTGACATCTCGGATGTAATATTCTACAACATTCCAATCGTGTCGGACCGTACTTCTCGGTGGGAACATTATATGCGTCTATAACGTTGTATATCCTAATCTAAGGCAACCTATTATCTCAGACTTAATATTTTACAACATTCCTGGCGTGTCGGAGCATTCTTTTCGGTGGGAACAGTATATACGTCTATAACGTTATATATCCTAACCTAAGGCAACCTAACATCTGGGATGTAATATTTGACAACATTCCTGGCGTGTCGGACCCTGCTTCTCAGTGGGAACAGTATATACGTCTATAACGTTATATATCCTAACCTAAGGCAACCTAACATCTCGGATGTAATATTTGACAACATTCCTGGCGTGTCGGACCCTGCTTCTCGGTGGGAACAGTATATACGTCTATAACGTTATATATCCTAACCTAAGGCAACCTAACATCTCGGATGTAATATTTGATAACATTCCTGGCGTGCCGGACCCTGCTTCTCGGTGGGAACAGTATATACGTCAATAACGTTATATATCCTAACCTAAGGCAACCTAACATCTCGGATGCAATATTTGACAACATTCCTGGCCTGTCGAACCCTACTTCTCGGAGGGAACAGTATATACGTCTATAACGGTATATATCCTAATCTAAGGCATCCGAACACCTCGTATGTAATATTTGACATCATTCCTGGCGTGTAGGATCCTGCTTCTCGGTGGGAATATTATATGGGTCTATAACGTTGTATGTCCTAATCTAAGGCAACCTAACATCTCGGATGCAATATTTGACAACATTCCTGGCCTGTCGGACCCTACTTCTCGGAGGGAACAGTATATACGTCTATAACGGTATATATCCTAACCTAAGGCAACGTAACATCTCGGATGTAACATTATATGCGTCTATAACGTTATATATCCTAACCTAAGGCAACCTAACATCTCGGATGCAATATTTGACAACATTCCTGGCCTGTCGAACCCTACTTCTCGGAGGGAACAGTATATACGTCTATAACGTCATATATCCTAACCTAAGGCAACCTGACATCTCGGATGTAATATTCTACAACATTCCAATCGTGTCGGACCCTACTTCTCGGTGGGAACATTATATGCGTCTATAACGTTGTATATCCTAATCTAAGGCAACCTAACATCTCGGATGTAATATTTGACAACATTCCTGGCGTGTCGGACCCTGCTTCTCAGTGGGAACAGTATATACGCCTATAACGTTATATATCCTAACCTAAGGCAACCTAACATCTCGTATGTAATATTTGACATCATTCCTGGCGTGTCGGATCCTGCTTCTCGGTGGGAATATTATATGCGTCTATAACGTTGTATGTCCTAATCTAAGGCAACCTATCATCTCGGACGTAATATTTTACAACATTCCAGGCGTGTCGGACACTACTTCTCGGAGGGAACAGTATATATGTCTATAACGTTATATAACCTAACCTAAGGCAACGTAACATCTCGGATGTAACATTATATGCGTCTATAACGTTATATATCCTAACCTAAGGCAACCTAACATCTCGGATGCAATATTTGACAACATTCCTGGCCTGTCGAACCCTACTTCTCGGAGGGAACAGTATATACGTCTATAACGTCATATATCCTAACCTAAGGCAACCTGACATCTCGGATGTAATATTCTACAACATTCCAATCGTGTCGGACCCTACTTCTCGGTGGGAACATTATATGCGTCTATAACGTCATATATCCTAAGCTAAGGCAACCTAACGTCTCGGATGTAACATTTGACAACATTCCAGGCGTTCCGGTCCCTACGTCTCGGCGGTAACATTACATGCTTCTATAACGTCATATATCCTAACATAAGGCAACCTAACATCTCGGATGTAACATTTGACAACATTCCAGGCGTGTCGGTCCCTACGTCTCGGTGTGAACAGTATATACGTCTATAACGTTATATATCCTAACCTAAGGCAACCTAACATCTCGGATGTAATATTTGACAACATTCCTGGCGTGTCGGACCCTGCTTCTCAGTGGGAACAGTATATACGTCTATAACGTTATATATCCTAACCTAAGGCAACCTAACATCTCGGATGTAATATTTGACAACATTCCTGGCGTGCCGGACCCTGCTTCTCGGTGGGAACAGTATATACGTCAATAACGTTATATATCCTAACCTAAGGCAACCTAACATCTCGGATGCAATATTTGACAACATTCCTGGCCTGTCGAACCCTACTTCTCGGAGGGAACAGTATATACGTCTATAACGGCATATATCCTAATCTAAGGCATCCTAACACCTCGTATGTAATATTTGACATCATTCCTGGCGTGTCGGATCCTGCTTCTCGGTGGGAATATTATATGCGTCTATAACGTTGTATGTCCTAATCTAAGGCAACCTAACATCTCGGATGCAATATTTGACAACATTCCTGGCCTGTCGAACCCTACTTCTCGGAGGGAACAGTATATACGTCTATAACGGTATATATCCTAATCTAAGGCATCCTAACACCTCGTACGTAATATTTGACATCATTCCTGGCGTGTCGGATCCTGCTTCTCGGTGGGAATATTATATGCGTCTATAACGTTGTATGTCCTAATCTAAGGCAACCTATCATCTCGGACGTAATATTTTACAACATTCCAGGCGTGTCGGACACTACTTCTCGGAGGGAACAGTATATACGTCTATAACGTTATATATCCTAACCTAAGGCAACGTAACATCTCGGATGTAACATTATATGCGTCTATAACGTTATATATCCTAACCTAAGGCAACCTAACATCTCGGATGCAATATTTGACAACATTCCTGGCCTGTCGAACCCTACTTCTCGGAGGGAACAGTATATACGTCTATAACGTCATATATCCTGACCTAAGGCAACCTGACATCTCGGATGTAATATTCTACAACATTCCAATCGTGTCGGACCCTACTTCTCGGTGGGAACATTATATGCGTCTATAACGTTGTATATCCTAATCTAAGGCAACCTAACATCTCGGATGTAATATTTGACAACATTCCTGGCGTGTCGGACCCTGCTCCTCAGTGGGAATAGTATATACGTCTATAACGTTATATATCCTAACCTAAGGCAACCTAACATCTCGGATGTAATATTTGACAACATTCCTGGCGTGCCGGACCCTGCTTCTCGGTGGGAACAGTATATACGTCAATAACTGTATATATCCTAACCTAAGGCAACCTAACATCTCGGATGCAATATTTGACAACATTCCTGGCCTGTCGAACCCTACTTCTCGGAGGGAACAGTATATACGTCTATAACGGTATATATCCTAATCTAAGGCATCCTAACACCTCGTATGTAATATTTGACATCATTCCTGGCGTGTCGGAACCTGCTTCTCGGTGGGAATATTATATGCGTCTATAACGTTGTATGTCCTAATCTAAGGCAACCTATCATCTCCGACGTAATATTTTACGACATTCCTGTTGTGTCGGAGCATACTTTTCGGTGGGAATATTATATGCGTCTATAACGGTCGATATCGTAATCTAAGGCAATCTAACATCTCGGATGTAATATAGGCTACATTCCTGGCCTGTCGAACCCTACTTCTCGGAGGGAACAGTTTATACGTCTATAACGTCATATATCCTAACATAAGGCAACCTAACATCTCGGATGTAACATTTGACAACATTCCAGGCATGTCGGTCCCTACGTCTCGGTGGTAACATTACATGCGTTTATAACGGTATATATCCTAATCTAAGGCAATCTAACATCTCGAATGCAATATTTGACAACATTCCTGGCCTGTCGAACCCTACTCCTTGGAGGGAACAGTATATACGTCTATAACGTCATATATCCTAACCTAAGGCAACCTAACATCTCGGATGTAACATTTGACAACATTCCAGGCATGTCGGTCCCTACGTCTCGGTGGTAACATTACATGCGTTTATAACGGTATATATCCTAATCTAAGGCATCCTAACACCTCGTATGTAATATTTGACATCATTCCTGGCGTGTCGGACCCTGCTTCTCGGTGGGAACAGTATATACGTCTATAACGTTATATATCCTAACCTAAGGCAACCTAACATCTCGGATGTAATATTTGACAACATTCCTGGCGTGCCGGACCCTGCTTCTCGGTGGGAACAGTATATACGTCAATAACGTTATATATCCTAACCTAAGGCAACCTAACATCTCGGATGCAATATTTGACAACATTCCTGGCCTGTCGAACCCTACTTCTCGGAGGGAACAGTATATACGTCTATAACGGTATATATCCTAATCTAAGGCATCCGAACACCTCGTATGTAATATTTGACATCATTCCTGGCGTGTAGGAACCTGCTTCTCGGTGGGAATATTATATGGGTCTATAACGTTGTATGTCCTAATCTAAGGCAACCTAACATCTCGGATGCAATATTTGACAACATTCCTGGCCTGTCGGACCCTACTTCTCGGAGGGAACAGTATATACGTCTATAACGGTATATATCCTAACCTAAGGCAACGTAACATCTCGGATGTAACATTATATGCGTCTATAACGTTATATATCCTAACCTAAGGCAACCTAACATCTCGGATGTAATATTTGACAACATTCCTGGCGTGCCGGACCCTGCTTCTCGGTGGGAACAGTATATACGTCAATAACGTTATATATCCTAACCTAAGGCAACCTAACATCTCGGATGCAACATTTGACAACATTCCTGGCCTGTCGAACCCTACTTCTCGGAGGGAACAGTATATACGTCTATAACGGTATATATCCTAATCTAAGGCATCCTAACACCTCGTATGTAATATTTGACATCATTCCTGGCGTGTCGGATCCTGCTTCTCGGTGGGAATATTATATGCGTCTATAACGTTGTATGTCCTAATCTAAGGCAACCTATCATCTCGGACGTAATATTTTACAACATTCCAGGCGTGTCGGACACTACTTCTCGGAGGGAACAGTATATATGTCTATAACGTTATATAACCTAACCTAAGGCAACGTAACATCTCGGATGTAACATTATATGCGTCTATAACGTTATATATCCTAACCTAAGGCAACCTAACATCTCGGATGCAATATTTGACAACATTCCTGGCCTGTCGAACCCTACATCTCGGAGGGAACAGTATATACGTCTATAACGTCATATATCCTAACCTAAGGCAACCTGACATCTCGGATGTAATATTCTACAACATTCCAATCGTGTCGGACCCTACTTCTTGGTGGGAACATTATATGCGTCTATAACGTCATATATCCTAAGCTAAGGCAACCTAACGTCTCGGATGTAACATTTGACAACATTCCAGGCGTTCCGGTCCCTACGTCTCGGCGGTAACATTACATGCTTCTATAACGTCATATATCCTAACATAAGGCAACCTAACATCTCGGATGTAACATTTGACAACATTCCAGGCGTGTCGGTCCCTACGTCTCGGTGGGAACAGTATATACGTCTATAACGTTATATATCCTAACCTAAGGCAACCTAACATCTCGGATGTAATATTTGACAACATTCCTGGCGTGTCGGACCCTGCTTCTCAGTGGGAACAGTATATACGTCTATAACGTTATATATCCTAACCTAAGGCAACCTAACATCTCGGATGTAATATTTGACAACATTCCTGGCGTGCCGGACCCTGCTTCTCGGTGGGAACAGTATATACGTCAATAACGTTATATATCCTAACCTAAGGCAACCTAACATCTCGGATGCAATATTTGACAACATTCCTGGCCTGTCGAACCCTACTTCTCGGAGGGAACAGTATATACGTCTATAACGGTATATATCCTAATCTAAGGCATCCGAACACCTCGTATGTAATATTTGACATCATTCCTGGCGTGTCGGATCCTGCTTCTCGGTGGGAATATTATATGCGTCTATAACGTTGTATGTCCTAATCTAAGGCAACCTAACATCTCGGATGCAATATTTGACAACATTCCTGGCCTGTCGAACCCTACTTCTCGGAGGGAACAGTATATACGTCTATAACGGTATATATCCTAATCTAAGGCGTCCTAACACCTCGTACGTAATATTTGACATCATTCCTGGCGTGTCGGATCCTGCTTCTCGGTGGGAATATTATATGCGTCTATAACGTTGTATGTCCTAATCTAAGGCAACCTATCATCTCGGACGTAATATTTTACAACATTCCAGGCGTGTCGGACACTACTTCTCGGAGGGAACAGTATATACGTCTATAACGTTATATATCCTAACCTAAGGCAACGTAACATCTCGGATGTAACATTATATGCGTCTATAACGTTATATATCCTAACCTAAGGCAACCTAACATCTCGGATGCAATATTTGACAACATTCCTGGCCTGTCGAACGCTACTTCTCGGAGGGAACAATATATACGTCTATAACGTCATATATCCTGACCTAAGGCAACCTGACATCTCGGATGTAATATTCTACAACATTCCAATCGTGTCGGACTCTACTTCTCGGTGGGAACATTATATGCGTCTATAACGTTGTATATCCTAATCTAAGGCAACCTAACATCTCGGATGTAATATTTGACAACATTCCTGGCGTGTCGGACTCTGCTCCTCAGTGGGAATAGTATATACGTCTATAACGTTGTATGTCCTAATCTAAGGCAACCTAACATCTCGGATGTAATATTTGACAACATTCCTGGCGTGCCGGACCCTGCTTCTCGGTGGGAACAGTATATACGTCAATAACGTTATATATCCTAACCTAAGGCAACCTAACATCTCGGATGCAATATTTGACAACATTCCTGGCCTGTCGAACCCTACTTCTCGGAGGGAACAGTATATACGTCTATAACGGTATATATCCTAATCTAAGGCATCCTAACACCTCGTATGTAATATTTGACATCATTCCTGGCGTGTCGGATCCTGCTTCTCGGTGGGAATATTATATGCGTCTATAACGTTGTATGTCCTAATCTAAGGCAACCTATCATCTCCGACGTAATATTTTACGACATTCCTGTTGTGTCGGAGCATACTTTTCGGTGGGAATATTATATGCGTCTATAACGGTCGATATCGTAATCTAAGGCAATCTAACATCTCGGATGTAATATAGGCTACATTCCTGGCCTGTCGAACCCTACTTCTCGGAGGGAACAGTTTATACGTCTATAACGTCATATATCCTAACATAAGGCAACCTAACATCTCGGATGTAACATTTGACAACATTCCAGGCATGTCGGTCCCTACGTCTCGGTGGTAACATTACATGCGTTTATAACGGTATATATCCTAATCTAAGGCATCCTAACACCTCGTATGTAATATTTGACATCATTCCTGGCGTGTCGGACCCTGCTCCTCAGTGGGAATAGTATATACGTCTATAACGTTATATATCCTAACCTAAGGCAACCTAACATCTCGGATGTAATATTTGACAACATTCCTGGCGTGCCGGACCCTGCTTCTCGGTGGGAACAGTATATACGTCAATAACGTTATATATCCTAACCTAAGGCAACCTAACATCTCGGATGCAATATTTGACAACATTCCTGGCCTGTCGAACCCTACTTCTCGGAGGGAACAGTATATACGTCTATAACGTCATATATCCTAACCTAAGGCAACCTGACATCTCGGATGTAATATTCTACAACATTCCTGGCGTGTCGGATCCTGCTTCTCGGTGGGAATATTATATGCGTCTATAACGTTGTATGTCCTAATCTAAGGCAACCTATCATCTCCGACGTAATATTTTACGACATTCCTGTTGTGTCGGAGCATACTTTTCGGTGGGAATATTATATGCGTCTATAACGGTCGATATCGTAATCTAAGGCAATCTAACATCTCGGATGTAATATAGGCTACATTCCTGGCCTGTCGAACCCTACTTCTCGGAGGGAACAGTTTATACGTCTATAACGTCATATATCCTAACATAAGGCAACCTAACATCTCGGATGTAACATTTGACAACATTCCAGGCATGTCGGTCCCTACGTCTCGGTGGTAACATTACATGCGTTTATAACGGTATATATCCTAATCTAAGGCATCCTAACACCTCGTATGTAATATTTGACATCATTCCTGGCGTGTCGGACCCTGCTCCTCAGTGGGAATAGTATATACGTCTATAACGTTATATATCCTAACCTAAGGCAACCTAACATCTCGGATGTAATATTTGACAACATTCCTGGTGTGCCGGACCCTGCTTCTCGGTGGGAACAGTATATACGTCAATAACGTTATATATCCTAACCTAAGGCAACCTAACATCTCGGATGCAATATTTGACAACATTCCTGGCCTGTCGAACCCTACTTCTCGGAGGGAACAGTATATACGTCTATAACGGTATATATCCTAATCTAAGGCATCCTAACACCTCGTATGTAATATTTGACATCATTCCTGGCGTGTCGGATCCTGCTTCTCGGTGGGAATATTATATGCGTCTATAACGTTGTATGTCCTAATCTAAGGCAACCTATCATCTCCGACGTAATATTTTACGACATTCCTGTTGTGTCGGAGCATACTTTTCGGTGGGAATATTATATGCGTCTATAACGGTCGATATCGTAATCTAAGGCAATCTAACATCTCGGATGTAATATAGGCTACATTCCTGGCCTGTCGAACCCTACTTCTCGGAGGGAACAGTTTATACGTCTATAACGTCATATATCCTAACATAAGGCAACCTAACATCTCGGATGTAACATTTGACAACATTCCAGGCATGTCGGTCCCTACGTCTCGGTGGTAACATTACATGCGTTTATAACGGTATATATCCTAATGTAAGGCAATCTAACATCTCGAATGCAATATTTGACAACATTCCTGGCCTGTCGAACCCTACTTCTCGGAGGGAACAGTATATACGTCTATAACGTCATATATCCTAACCTAAGGCAACCTGACATCTCGGATGTAATATTCTACAACATTCCAATCGTGTCGGACCGTACTTCTCGGTGGGAACATTATATGCGTCTATAACGTTGTATATCCTAATCTAAGGCAACCTATTATCTCAGACTTAATATTTTACAACATTCCTGGCGTGTCGGAGCATTCTTTTCGGTGGGAACAGTATATACGTCTATAACGTTATATATCCTAACCTAAGGCAACCTAACATCTGGGATGTAATATTTGACAACATTCCTGGCGTGTCGGACCCTGCTTCTCAGTGGGAACAGTATATACGTCTATAACGTTATATATCCTAACCTAAGGCAACCTAACATCTCGGATGTAATATTGGACAACATTCCTGGCGTGTCGGACCCTGCTTCTCGGTGGGAACAGTATATACGTCTATAACGTTATATATCCTAACCTAAGGCAACCTAACATCTCGGATGTAATATTTGATAACATTCCTGGCGTGCCGGACCCTGCTTCTCGGTGGGAACAGTATATACGTCAATAACGTTATATATCCTAACCTAAGGCAACCTAACATCTCGGATGCAATATTTGACAACATTCCTGGCCTGTCGAACCCTACTTCTCGGAGGGAACAGTATATACGTCTATAACGGTATATATCCTAATCTAAGGCATCCGAACACCTCGTATGTAATATTTGACATCATTCCTGGCGTGTAGGATCCTGCTTCTCGGTGGGAATATTATATGGGTCTATAACGTTGTATGTCCTAATCTAAGGCAACCTAACATCTCGGATGCAATATTTGACAACATTCCTGGCCTGTCGGACCCTACTTCTCGGAGGGAACAGTATATACGTCTATAACGGTATATATCCTAACCTAAGGCAACGTAACATCTCGGATGTAACATTATATGCGTCTATAACGTTGTATATCCTAACCTAAGGCAACCTAACATCTCGGATGCAATATTTGACAACATTCCTGGCCTGTCGAACCCTACTTCTCGGAGGGAACAGTATATACGTCTATAACGTCATATATCCTAACCTAAGGCAACCTGACATCTCGGATGTAATATTCTACAACATTCCAATCGTGTCGGACCCTACTTCTCGGTGGGAACATTATATGCGTCTATAACGTTGTATATCCTAATCTAAGGCAACCTAACATCTCGGATGTAATATTTGACAACATTCCTGGCGTGTCGGACCCTGCTTCTCAGTGGGAACAGTATATACGCCTATAACGTTATATATCCTAACCTAAGGCAACCTAACATCTCGTATGTAATATTTGACATCATTCCTGGCGTGTCGGATCCTGCTTCTCGGTGGGAATATTATATGCGTCTATAACGTTGTATGTCCTAATCTAAGGCAACCTATCATCTCGGACGTAATATTTTACAACATTCCAGGCGTGTCGGACACTACTTCTCGGAGGGAACAGTATATATGTCTATAACGTTATATAACCTAACCTAAGGCAACGTAACATCTCGGATGTAACATTATATGCGTCTATAACGTTATATATCCTAACCTAAGGCAACCTAACATCTCGGATGCAATATTTGACAACATTCCTGGCCTGTCGAACCCTACTTCTCGGAGGGAACAGTATATACGTCTATAACGTCATATATCCTAACCTAAGGCAACCTGACATCTCGGATGTAATATTCTACAACATTCCAATCGTGTCGGACCCTACTTCTCGGTGGGAACATTATATGCGTCTATAACGTCATATATCCTAAGCTAAGGCAACCTAACGTCTCGGATGTAACATTTGACAACATTCCAGGCGTTCCGGTCCCTACGTCTCGGCGGTAACATTACATGCTTCTATAACGTCATATATCCTAACATAAGGCAACCTAACATCTCGGATGTAACATTTGACAACATTCCAGGCGTGTCGGTCCCTACGTCTCGGTGTGAACAGTATATACGTCTATAACGTTATATATCCTAACCTAAGGCAACCTAACATCTCGGATGTAATATTTGACAACATTCCTGGCGTGTCGGACCCTGCTTCTCAGTGGGAACAGTATATACGTCTATAACGTTATATATCCTAACCTAAGGCAACCTAACATCTCGGATGTAATATTTGACAACATTCCTGGCGTGCCGGACCCTGCTTCTCGGTGGGAACAGTATATACGTCAATAACGTTATATATCCTAACCTAAGGCAACCTAACATCTCGGATGCAATATTTGACAACATTCCTGGCCTGTCGAACCCTACTTCTCGGAGGGAACAGTATATACGTCTATAACGGTATATATCCTAATCTAAGGCATCCTAACACCTCGTATGTAATATTTGACATCATTCCTGGCGTGTCGGATCCTGCTTCTCGGTGGGAATATTATATGCGTCTATAACGTTGTATGTCCTAATCTAAGGCAACCTAACATCTCGGATGCAATATTTGACAACATTCCTGGCCTGTCGAACCCTACTTCTCGGAGGGAACAGTATATACGTCTATAACGGTATATATCCTAATCTAAGGCATCCTAACACCTCGTACGTAATATTTGACATCATTCCTGGCGTGTCGGATCCTGCTTCTCGGTGGGAATATTATATGCGTCTATAACGTTGTATGTCCTAATCTAAGGCAACCTATCATCTCGGACGTAATATTTTACAACATTCCAGGCGTGTCGGACACTACTTCTCGGAGGGAACAGTATATACGTCTATAACGTTATATATCCTAACCTAAGGCAACGTAACATCTCGGATGTAACATTATATGCGTCTATAACGTTATATATCCTAACCTAAGGCAACCTAACATCTCGGATGCAATATTTGACAACATTCCTGGCCTGTCGAACCCTACTTCTCGGAGGGAACAGTATATACGTCTATAACGTCATATATCCTGACCTAAGGCAACCTGACATCTCGGATGTAATATTCTACAACATTCCAATCGTGTCGGACCCTACTTCTCGGTGGGAACATTATATGCGTCTATAACGTTGTATATCCTAATCTAAGGCAACCTAACATCTCGGATGTAATATTTGACAACATTCCTGGCGTGTCGGACCCTGCTCCTCAGTGGGAATAGTATATACGTCTATAACGTTATATATCCTAACCTAAGGCAACCTAACATCTCGGATGTAATATTTGACAACATTCCTGGCGTGCCGGACCCTGCTTCTCGGTGGGAACAGTATATACGTCAATAACTGTATATATCCTAACCTAAGGCAACCTAACATCTCGGATGCAATATTTGACAACATTCCTGGCCTGTCGAACCCTACTTCTCGGAGGGAACAGTATATACGTCTATAACGGTATATATCCTAATCTAAGGCATCCTAACACCTCGTATGTAATATTTGACATCATTCCTGGCGTGTCGGAACCTGCTTCTCGGTGGGAATATTATATGCGTCTATAACGTTGTATGTCCTAATCTAAGGCAACCTATCATCTCCGACGTAATATTTTACGACATTCCTGTTGTGTCGGAGCATACTTTTGGGTGGGAATATTATATGCGTCTATAACGGTCGATATCGTAATCTAAGGCAATCTAACATCTCGGATGTAATATAGGCTACATTCCTGGCCTGTCGAACCCTACTTCTCGGAGGGAACAGTTTATACGTCTATAACGTCATATATCCTAACATAAGGCAACCTAACATCTCGGATGTAACATTTGACAACATTCCAGGCATGTCGGTCCCTACGTCTCGGTGGTAACATTACATGCGTTTATAACGGTATATATCCTAATCTAAGGCAATCTAACATCTCGAATGCAATATTTGACAACATTCCTGGCCTGTCGAACCCTACTCCTTGGAGGGAACAGTATATACGTCTATAACGTCATATATCCTAACCTAAGGCAACCTGACATCTCGGATGTAATATTCTACAACATTCCAATCGTGTCGGACCGTACTTCTCGGTGGGAACATTATATGCGTCTATAACGTTGTATATCCTAATCTAAGGCAACCTATTATCTCAGACTTAATATTTTACAACATTCCTGGCGTGTCGGAGCATTCTTTTCGGTGGGAACAGTATATACGTCTATAACGTTATATATCCTAACCTAAGGCAACCTAACATCTGGGATGTAATATTTGACAACATTCCTGGCGTGTCGGACCCTGCTTCTCAGTGGGAACAGTATATACGTCTATAACGTTATATATCCTAACCTAAGGCAACCTAACATCTCGGATGTAATATTTGACAACATTCCTGGCGTGTCGGAACCAACCTTCCTCCCCTGGGGAACAGTATATACGTCTATAACGGTATATATCCTAATCTAAGGCATCCTAACACCTCGTATGTAATATTTGACATCATTCCTGGCGTGTCGGATCCTGCTTCTCGGTGGGAATATTATATGGGTCTATAACGTTGTATGTCCTAATCTAAGGCAACCTAACATCTCGGATGCAATATTTGACAACATTCCTGGCCTGTCGAACCCTACTTCTCGGAGGGAACAGTATATACGTCTATAACGGTATATATCCTAATCTAAGGCATCCTAACACCTCGTATGTAATATTTGACATCATTCCTGGCGTGTCGGATCCTGCTTCTCGGTGCGAATATTATATGCGTCTATAACGTTGTATGTCCTAATCTAAGGCATCCTAACACCTCGTACGTAATATTTGACATCATTCCTGGCGTGTCGGATCCTGCTTCTCGGTGGGAATATTATATGCGTCTATAACGTTGTATGTCCTAATCTAAGGCAACCTATCATCTCGGACGTAATATTTTACAACATTCCAGGCGTGTCGGACACTACTTCTCGGAGGGAACAGTATATACGTCTATAACGTTATATATCCTAACCTAAGGCAACGTAACATCTCGGATGTAACATTATATGCGTCTATAACGTTATATATCCTAACCTAAGGCAACCTAACATCTCGGATGCAATATTTGACAACATTCCTGGCCTGTCGAACCCTACTTCTCGGAGGGAACAGTATATACGTCTATAACGTCATATATCCTAACCTAAGGCAACCTTACATCTCGGATGTAATATTCTACAACATTCCAATCGTGTCGGACCCTACTTCTCGGTGGGAACATTATATGCGTCTATAACGTTGTATATCCTAATCTAAGGCAACCTAACATCTCGGATGTAATATTTGACAACATTCCTGGCGTGTCGGACCCTGCTCCTCAGTGGGAATAGTATATACGTCTATAACGTTATATATCCCAACCTAAGGCAACCTAACATCTCGGATGCAATATTTGACAACATTCCTGGCCTGTCGAACCCTACTTCTCGGAGGGAACAGTGTAGACGTCTATAACGGTATATATACTAATCTAAGGCAGCTTAACATCTCGGATGCAATATTTGACAACATTCCTGGCCTGTCGAACCCTACTTCTCGGAGGGAACAGTATATACGCCTATAACGTCATATATCCTACCCTAAGGCAACCTAACATCTCGGATGTAACATTTGACATCATTCCTGGCGTGTCGGATCCTGCTTCTCGGTGGGAATATTATATGCGTCTATAACGTTGTATGTCCTAATCTAAGGCAACCTAACATCTCGGATGCAATATTTGACATCATTCCTGGCGTGTCGGATCCTGCTTCTCGGTGGGAATATTATATGCGTCTATAACGGTCGATATCGTAATCTAAGGCAATCTAACATCTCGGATGTAATATAGGCTACATTCCTGGCCTGTCGAACCCTACTTCTCGGAGGGAACAGTTTATACGTCTATAACGTCATATATCCTAACATAAGGCAACCTAACATCTCGGATGTAACATTTGACAACATTCCAGGCATTTCGGTCCCTACGTCTCGGTGGTAACATTACATGCGTTTATAACGGTATATATCCTAATCTAAGGCAATCTAACATCTCGAATGCAATATTTGACAACATTCCTGGCCTGTCGAACCCTACTCCTTGGAGGGAACAGTATATACGTCTATAACGTCATATATCCTAACCTAAGGCAACCTGACATCTCGGATGTAATATTCTACAACATTCCAATCGTGTCGGACCGTACTTCTCGGTGGGAACATTATATGCGTCTATAACGTTGTATATCCTAATCTAAGGCAACCTATTATCTCAGACTTAATATTTTACAACATTCCTGGCGTGTCGGAGCATTCTTTTCGGTGGGAACAGTATATACGTCTATAACGTTATATATCCTAACCTAAGGCAACCTAACATCTGGGATGTAATATTTGGCAACATTCCTGGCGTGTCGGACCCTGCTTCTCAGTGGGAACAGTATATACGTCTATAACGTTATATATCCTAACCTAAGGCAACCTAACATCTCGGATGTAATATTTGACAACATTCCTGGCGTGTCGGAACCAACCTTCCTCCCCTGGGGAACAGTATATACGTCTATAACGTTATATATCCTAACCTAAGGCAACCTAACATCTCGGATGTAATATTTGACAACATTCCTGGCGTGCCGGACCCTGCTTCTCGGTGGGAACAGTATATACGTCAATAACGTTATATATCCTAACCTAAGGCAACCTAACATCTCGGATGCAATATTTGACAACATTCCTGGCCTGTCGAACCCTACTTCTCGGAGGGAACAGTATATACGTCAATAGCGTTATATATCCTAATCTAAGGCATCCTAACACCTCTTATGTAATATTTGACATCATTCCTGGCCTGTCGGATCCTGCTTCTCGGTGGGAATATTATATGCGTCTATAACGTTGTATGTCCTAATCTAAGGCAACCTATCATCTCGGACGTAATATTTTACAACATTCCAGGCGTGTCGGACACTACTTCTCGGAGGGAACAGTATATATGTCTATAACGTTATATAACCTAACCTAAGGCAACGTGACAACTCGGATGTAACATTATATGCGTCTATAACGTTATATATCCTAACCTAAGGCAACCTAACATCTCGGATGCAATATTTGACAACATTCCTGGTCTGTCGAACCCTACTTCTCGGAGGGAACAGTATATACGTCTATAACGTCATATATCCTAACCTAAGGCAACCTGACATCTCGGATGTAATATTCTACAACATTCCAATCGTGTCGGACCCTACTTCTCGGTGGGAACATTATATGCGTCTATAACGTCATATATCCTAAGCTAAGGCAACCTAACATCTCGGATGTAACATTTGACAACATTCCAGGCGTTCCGGTCCCTACGTCTCGGCGGTAACATTACATGCTTCTATAACGTCATATATCCTAACATAAGGCAACCTAACATCTCGGATGTAATATTTGACAACATTCCTGGCGTGCCGGACCCTGCTTCTCGGTGGGAACAGTATATACGTCAATAACGTTATATATCCTAACCTAAGGCAACCTAACATCTCGGATGCAATATTTGACAACATTCCTGGCCTGTCGAACCCTACTTCTCGGAGGGAACAGTATATACGTCTATAACGGTATATATCCTAATCTAAGGCATCCTAACACCTCGTATGTAATATTTGACATCATTCCTGGCGTGTCGGATCCTGCTTCTCGGTGGGAATATTATATGCGTCTATAACGTTGTATGTCCTAATCTAAGGCAACCTAACATCTCGGATGCAATATTTGACATCATTCCTGGCGTGTCGGATCCTGCTTCTCGGTGGGAATATTATATGCGTCTATAACGTTGTATGTCCTAATCTAAGGCAACCTAACATCTCGGATGCAATATTTGACAACATTCCTGCCCTGTCGAACCCTACTTCTCGGAGGGAACAGTATATACGTCTATAACGGTATATATCCTAATCTAAGGCATCCTAACACCTCGTACGTAATATTTGACATCATTCCTGGCGTGTCGGATCCTGCTTCTCGGTGGGAATATTATATGCATCTATAACGTTGTATGTCCTAATCTAAGGCAACCTATCATCTCGGACGTAATATTTTACAACATTCCAGGCGTGTCGGACACTACTTCTCGGAGGGAACAGTATATACGTCTATAACGTTATATATCCTAACCTAAGGCAACGTAACATCTCGGATGTAACATTATATGCGTCTATAACGTTATATATCCTAACCTAAGGCAACCTAACATCTCGGATGCACTATTTGACAACATTCCTGGCCTGTCGAACCCTACTTCTCGGAGGGAACAGTATATACGTCTATAACGTCATATATCCTAACCTAAGGCAACCTGACATCTCGGATGTAATATTCTACAACATTCCAATCGTGTCGGACCCTACTTCTCGGTGGGAACATTATATGCGTCTATAACGTTGTATATCCTAATCTAAGGCAACCTAATATCTCGGATGTAATGTTTGACAACATTCCTGGCGTGTCGGACCCTGCTCCTCAGTGGGAATAGTATATACGTCTATAACGTTATATATCCTAACCTAAGGCAACCTAACATCTCGGATGTAATATTTGACAACATTCCTGGCGTGCCGGACCCTGCTTCTCGGTGGGAACAGTATATACGTCAATAACGTTATATATCCTAACCTAAGGCAACCTAACATCTCGGATGCAATATTTGACAACATTCCTGGCCTGTCGAACCCTACTTCTCGGAGGGAACAGTATATACGTCTATAACGGTATATATCCTAATCTAAGGCATCCTAACACCTCGTATGTAATATTTGACATCATTCCTGGCGTGTCGGATCCTGCTTCTCGGTGGGAATATTATATGCGTCTATAACGTTGTATGTCCTAATCTAAGGCAACCTATCATCTCGGACGTAATATTTTACAACATTCCAGGCGTGTCGGACACTACTTCTCGGAGGGAACAGTATATATGTCTATAACGTTATATAACCTAACCTAAGGCAACGTAACATCTCGGATGTAACATTATATGCGTCTATAACGTTATATATCCTAACCTAAGGCAACCTAACATCTCGGATGCAATATTTGACAACATTCCTGGCCTGTCGAACCCTACTTCTCGGAGGGAACAGTATATACGTCTATAACGTCATATATCCTAACCTAAGGCAACCTGACATCTCGGATGTAATATTCTACAACATTCCAATCGTGTCGGACCCTACTTCTCGGTGGGAACATTATATGCGTCTATAACGTCATATATCCTAAGCTAAGGCAACCTAACGTCTCGGATGTAACATTTGACAACATTCCAGGCGTTCCGGTCCCTACGTCTCGGCGGTAACATTACATGCTTCTATAACGTCATATATCCTAACATAAGGCAACCTAACATCTCGGATGTAACATTTGACAACATTCCAGGCGTGTCGGTCCCTACGTCTCGGTGGGAACAGTATATACGTCTATAACGTTATATATCCTAACCTAAGGCAACCTAACATCTCGGATGTAATATTTGACAACATTCCTGGCGTGTCGGACCCTGCTTCTCAGTGGGAACAGTATATACGTCTATAACGTTATATATCCTAACCTAAGGCAACCTAACATCTCGGATGTAATATTTGACAACATTCCTGGCGTGCCGGACCCTGCTTCTCGGTGGGAACAGTATATACGTCAATAACGTTATATATCCTAACCTAAGGCAACCTAACATCTCGGATGCAATATTTGACAACATTCCTGGCCTGTCGAACCCTACTTCTCGGAGGGAACAGTATATACGTCTATAACGGTATATATCCTAATCTAAGGCATCCTAACACCTCGTATGTAATATTTGACATCATTCCTGGCGTGTCGGATCCTGCTTCTCGGTGGGAATATTATATGCGTCTATAACGTTGTATGTCCTAATCTAAGGCAACCTAACATCTCGGATGCAATATTTGACAACATTCCTGGCCTGTCGAACCCTACTTCTCGGAGGGAACAGTATATACGTCTATAACGGTATATATCCTAATCTAAGGCATCCTAACACCTCGTACGTAATATTTGACATCATTCCTGGCGTGTCGGATCCTGCTTCTCGGTGGGAATATTATATGCGTCTATAACGTTGTATGTCCTAATCTAAGGCAACCTATCATCTCGGACGTAATATTTTACAACATTCCAGGCGTGTCGGACACTACTTCTCGGAGGGAACAGTATATACGTCTATAACGTTATATATCCTAACCTAAGGCAACGTAACATCTCGGATGTAACATTATATGCGTCTATAACGTTATATATCCTAACCTAAGGCAACCTAACATCTCGGGTTCAATATTTGACAACATTCCTGCCCTGTCGAACCCTACTTCTCGGAGGGAACAGTATATACGTCTATAAAGTCATATATCCTGACCTAAGGCAACCTGACATCTCGGATGTAATATTCTACAACATTCCAATCGTGTCGGACCCTACTTCTCGGTGGGAACATTATATGCGTCTATAACGTTGTATATCCTAATCTAAGGCAACCTAACATCTCGGATGTAATATTTGACAACATTCCTGGCGTGTCGGACCCTGCTCCTCAGTGGGAATAGTATATACGTCTATAACGTTATATATCCTAACCTAAGGCAACCTAACATCTCGGATGTAATATTTGACAACATTCCTGGCGTGCCGGACCCTGCTTCTCGGTGGGAACAGTATATACGTCAATAACGTTATATATCCTAACCTAAGGCAACCTAACATCTCGGATGCAATATTTGACAACATTCCTGGCGTGTCGGACCCTACTTCTCGGTGGGAACATTATATGCGTCTATAACGTTGTATATCCTAATCTAAGGCAACCTAATATCTCGGATGTAATGTTTGACAACATTCCTGGCGTGTCGGACCCTGCTCCTCAGTGGGAATAGTATATACGTCTATAACGTTATATATCCTAACCTAAGGCAACCTAACATCTCGGATGTAATATTTGACAACATTCCTGGCGTGCCGGACCCTGCTTCTCGGTGGGAACAGTATATACGTCAATAACGTTATATATCCTAACCTAAGGCAACCTAACATCTCGGATGCAATATTTGACAACATTCCTGGCCTGTCGAACCCTACTTCTCGGAGGGAACAGTATATACGTCTATAACGGTATATATCCTAATCTAAGGCATCCTAACACCTCGTATGTAATATTTGACATCATTCCTGGCGTGTCGGATCCTGCTTCTCGGTGGGAATATTATATGCGTCTATAACGTTGTATGTCCTAATCTAAGGCAACCTATCATCTCGGACGTAATATTTTACAACATTCCAGGCGTGTCGGACACTACTTCTCGGAGGGAACAGTATATACGTCTATAACGTTATATATCCTAACCTAAGGCAACGTAACATCTCGGATGTAACATTATATGCGTCTATAACGTTATATATCCTAACCTAAGGCAACCTAACATCTCGGGTTCAATATTTGACAACATTCCTGCCCTGTCGAACCCTACTTCTCGGAGGGAACAGTATATACGTCTATAAAGTCATATATCCTGACCTAAGGCAACCTGACATCTCGGATGTAATATTCTACAACATTCCAATCGTGTCGGACCCTACTTCTCGGTGGGAACATTATATGCGTCTATAACGTTGTATATCCTAATCTAAGGCAACCTAACATCTCGGATGTAATATTTGACAACATTCCTGGCGTGTCGGACCCTGCTCCTCAGTGGGAATAGTATATACGTCTATAACGTTATATATCCTAACCTAAGGCAACCTAACATCTCGGATGTAATATTTGACAACATTCCTGGCGTGCCGGACCCTGCTTCTCGGTGGGAACAGTATATACGTCAATAACGTTATATATCCTAACCTAAGGCAACCTAACATCTCGGATGCAATATTTGACAACATTCCTGGCCTGTCGAACCCTACTTCTCGGAGGGAACAGTATATACGTCTATAACGGTATATATCCTAATCTAAGGCATCCTAACACCTCGTATGTTATATTTGACATCATTCCTGGCGTGTCGGATCCTGCTTCTCGGTGGGAATATTATATGCGTCTATAACGTTGTATGTCCTAATCTAAGGCAACCTATCATCTCCGACGTAATATTTTACGACATTCCTGTTGTGTCGGAGCATACTTTTCGGTGGGAATATTATATGCGTCTATAACGGTCGATATCGTAATCTAAGGCAATCTAACATCTCGGATGTAATATAGGCTACATTCCTGGCCTGTCGAACCCTACTTCTCGGAGGGAACAGTTTATACGTCTATAACGTCATATATCCTAACATAAGGCAACCTAACATCTCGGATGTAACATTTGACAACATTCCAGGCATGTCGGTCCCTACGTCTCGGTGGTAACATTACATGCGTTTATAACGGTATATATCCTAATCTAAGGCAATCTAACATCTCGAATGCAATATTTGACAACATTCATGGCCTGTCGAACCCTACCCCTTGGAGGGAACAGTATATACGTCTATAACGTCATATATCCTAACCTAAGGCAACCTGACATCTCGGATGTAATATTCTACAACATTCCAATCGTGTCGGACCGTACTTCTCGGTGGGAACATTATATGCGTCTATAACGTTGTATATCCTAATCTAAGGCAACCTATTATCTCAGACTTAATATTTTACAACATTCCTGGCGTGTCGGAGCATTCTTTTCGGTGGGAACAGTATATACGTCTATAACGTTATATATCCTAACCTAAGGCAACCTAACATCTGGGATGTAATATTTGACAACATTCCTGGCGTGTCGGACCCTGCTTCTCAGTGGGAACAGTATATACGTCTATAACGTTATATATCCTAACCTAAGGCAACCTAACATCTCGGATGTAATATTTGACAACATTCCTGGCGTGTCGGACCCTGCTTCTCGGTGGGAACAGTATATACGTCAATAACGTTATATATCCTAATCTAAGGCATCCTAACACCTCGTATTTAATATTTGACATCATTCCTGGCGTGTCGGATCCTGCTTCTCGGTGGGAATATTATATGCGTCTATAACGTTGTATGTCCTAATCTAAGGCAACCTATCATCTCGGACGTAATATTTTACAACATTCCAGGCGTGTCGGACACTACTCCTAGGAGGGAACAGTATATACGTCTATAACGTCATATATCCTAACCTAAGGCAACCTGACATCTCGGATGTAATATTCTACAACATTCCAATCGTGTCGGACCGTACTTCTCGGTGGGAACATTATATGCGTCTATAAAGTTGTATATCCTAATCCAAGGCAACCTATTATCTCAGACTTAATATTTTACAACATTCCTGGCGTGTCGGAGCATTCTTTTCGGAGGGAACAGTATATATGTCTATAACGTTATATAACCTAACCTAAGGCAACGTAACATCTCGGATGTAACATTATATGCGTCTATAACGTTATATATCCTAACCTAAGGCAACCTAACATCTCGGATGCAATATTTGACAACATTCCTGGCCTGTCGAACCCTACTTCTCGGAGGGAACAGTATATACGTCTATAACGTCATATATCCTAACCTAAGGCAACCTGACATCTCGGATGTAATATTCTACAACATTCCAATCGTGTCGGACCCTACTTCTCGGTGGGAACATTATATGCGTCTATAACGTCATATATCCTAAGCTAAGGCAACCTAACGTCTCGGATGTAACATTTGACAACATTCCAGGCGTTCCGGTCCCTACGTCTCGGCGGTAACATTACATGCTTCTATAACGTCATATATCCTAACATAAGGCAACCTAACATCTCGGATGTAACATTTGACAACATTCCAGGCGTGTCGGTCCCTACGTCTCGGTGGGAACAGTATATACGTCTATAACGTTATATATCCTAACCTAAGGCAACCTAACATCTCGGATGTAATATTTGACAACATTCCTGGCGTGTCGGACCCTGCTTCTCAGTGGGAACAGTATATACGTCTATAACGTTATATATCCTAACCTAAGGCAACCTAACATCTCGGATGTAATATTTGACAACATTCCTGGCGTGCCGGACCCTGCTTCTCGGTGGTAACAGTATATACGTCAATAACGTTATATATCCTAACCTAAGGCAACCTAACATCTCGGATGCAATATTTGACAACATTCCTGGCCTGTCGAACCCTACTTCTCGGAGGGAACAGTATATACGTCTATAACGGTATATATCCTAATCTAAGGCATCCTAACACCTCGTATGTAATATTTGACATCATTCCTGGCGTGTCGGATCCTGCTTCTCGGTGGGAATATTATATGCGTCTATAACGTTGTATGTCCTAATCTAAGGCAACCTATCATCTTCGACGTAATATTTTACGACATTCCTGTTGTGTCGGAGCATACTTTTCGGTGGGAATATTATATGCGTCTATAACGGTCGATATCGTAATCTAAGGCAATCTAACATCTCGGATGTAATATAGGCTACATTCCTGGCCTGTCGAACCCTACTTCTCGGAGGGAACAGTTTATACGTCTATAACGTCATATATCCTAACATAAGGCAACCTAACATCTCGGATGTAACATTTGACAACATTCCAGGCATGTCGGTCCCTACGTCTCGGTGGTAACATTACATGCGTTTATAACGGTATATATCATAATCTAAGGCAATCTAACATCTCGAATGCAATATTTGACAACATTCCTGGCCTGTCGAACCCTACTCCTTGGAGGGAACAGTATATACGTCTATAACGTCATATATCCTAACCTAAGGCAACCTGACATCTCGGATGTAATATTCTACAACATTCCAATCGTGTCGGACCGTACTTCTCGGTGGGAACATTATATGCGTCTATAACGTTGTATATCCTAATCTAAGGCAACCTATTATCTCAGACTTAATATTTTACAACATTCCTGGCGTGTCGGAGCATTCTTTTCGGTGGGAACAGTATATACGTCTATAACCTTGTATATCCTAACCTAAGGCAACCTAACATCTGGGATGTAATATTTGACAACATTCCTGGCGTGTCGGACCCTGCTTCTCAGTGGGAACAGTATATACGTCTATAACGTTATATATCCTAACCTAAGGCAACCTAACATCTCGGATGTAATATTTGACAACATTCCTGGCCTGTCGAACCCTACTTCTCGGAGGGAACAGTATATACGTCTATAACGGTATATATCCTAATCTAAGGCATCCTAACACCTCGTATGTAATATTTGACATCATTCCTGGCGTGTCGGATCCTGCTTCAAGGTGGGAATATTATATGCGTCTATAACGTTGTATGTCCTAATCTAAGGCATCCTAACACCTCGTACGTAATATTTGACATCATTCCTGGCGTGTCGGATCCTGCTTCTCGGTGGGAATATTATATGCGTCTATAACGTTGTATGTCCTAATCTAAGGCAACCTATCATCTCGGACGTAATATTTTACAACATTCCAGGCGTGTCGGACACTACTTCTCGGAGGGAACAGTATATACGTCTATAACGTTATATATCCTAACCTAAGGCAACGTAACATCTCGGATGTAACATTATATGCGTCTATAACGTTATATATCCTAACCTAAGGCAACCTAACATCTCGGATGCAATATTTGACAACATTCCTGGCCTGTCGAACCCTACTTCTCGGAGGGAACAGTATATACGTCTATAACGTCATATATCCTAACCTAAGGCAACCTTACATCTCGGATGTAATATTCTACAACATTCCAATCGTGTCGGACCCTACTTCTCGGTGGGAACATTATATGCGTCTATAACGTTGTATATCCTAATCTAAGGCAACCTAACATCTCGGATGTAATATTTGACAACATTCCTGGCGTGTCGGACCCTGCTCCTCAGTGGGAATAGTATATACGTCTATAACGTTATATATCCTAACCTAAGGCAACCTAACATCTCGGATGTAATATTTGACAACATTCCTGGCGTGCCGGACCCTGCTTCTCGGTGGGAACAGTATATACGTCAATAACGTTATATATCCTAACCTAAGGCAACCTAACATCTCGGATGCAATATTTGACAACATTCCTGGCCTGTCGAACCCTACTTCTCGGAGGGAACAGTATATACGTCTATAACGGTATATATCCTAATCTAAGGCATCCTAACACCTCGTATGTAATATTTGACATCATTCCTGGCGTGTCGGATTCTGCTTCTCGGTGGGAATATTATATGCGTCTATAACGTTGTATGTCCTAATCTAAGGCAACCTAACAGCTCGGATGCAATATTTGACAACATTCCTGGCCTGTCGAACCCTACTTCTCGGAGGGAACAGTATATACGTCTATAACGGTATATATCCTAATCTAAGGCATCCTAACACCTCGTACGTAATATTTGACATCATTCCTGGCGTGTCGGATCCTGCTTCTCGGTGGGAATATTATATGCGTCTATAACGTTGTATGTCCTAATCTAAGGCAACCTATCATCTCGGACGTAATATTTTACAACATTCCAGGCGTGTCGGACACTACTTCTCGGAGGGAACAGTATATACGTCTATAACGTTATATATCCTAACCTAAGGCAACGTAACATCTCGGATGTAACATTATATGCGTCTATAACGTTATATATCCTAACCTAAGGCAACCTAACATCTCGGATGCAATATTTGACAACATTCCTGGCCTGTCGAACCCTACTTCTCGGAGGGAACAGTATATACGTCTATAACGTCATATATCCTAACCTAAGGCAACCTGACATCTCGGATGTAATATTCTACAACATTCCAATCGTGTCGGACCCTACTTCTCGGTGGGAACATTATATGCGTCTATAACGTTGTATATCCTAATCTAAGGCAACCTAACATCTCGGATGTAATATTTGACAACATTCCTGGCGTGTCGGACCCTGCTTCTCAGTGGGAACAGTATATACGTCTATAACGTTATATATCCTAACCTAAGGCAACCTAACATCTCGGATGTAATATTTGACAACATTCCAATCGTGTCGGACCCTACTTCTCGGTGGGAACATTATATGCGTCTATAACGTTGTATATCCTAATCTAAGGCAACCTAACATCTCGGATGTAATATTTGACAACATTCCTGGCGTGTCGGACCCTGCTCCTCAGTGGGAATAGTATATACGTCTATAACGTTATATATCCTAACCTAAGGCAACCTAACATCTCGGATGTAATATTTGACAACATTCCTGGCGTGCCGGACCCTGCTTCTCGGTGGGAACAGTATATACGTCAATAACGTTATATATCCTAACCTAAGGCAACCTAACATCTCGGATGCAATATTTGACAACATTCCTGGCCTGTCGAACCCTACTTCTCGGAGGGAACAGTATATACGTCTATAACGGTATATATCCTAATCTAAGGCATCCTAACACCTCGTATGTAATATTTGACATCATTCCTGGCGTGTCGGATCCTGCTTCTCGGTGGGAATATTATATGCGTCTATAACGTTGTATGTCCTAATCTAAGGCAACCTATCATCTCCGACGTAATATTTTACGACATTCCTGTTGTGTCGGAGCATACTTTTCGGTGGGAATATTATATGCGTCTATAACGGTCGATATCGTAATCTAAGGCAATCTAACATCTCGGATGTAATATAGGCTACATTCCTGGCCTGTCGAACCCTACTTCTCGGAGGGAACAGTTTATACGTCTATAACGTCATATATCCTAACATAAGGCAACCTAACATCTCGGATGTAACATTTGACAACATTCCAGGCATGTCGGTCCCTACGTCTCGGTGGTAACATTACATGCGTTTATAACGGTATATATCCTAATCTAAGGCAATCTAACATCTCGAATGCAATATTTGACAACATTCATGTCCTGTCGAACCCTACCCCTTGGAGGGAACAGTATATACGTCTATAACGTCATATATCCTAACCTAAGGCAACCTGACATCTCGGATGTAATATTCTACAACATTCCAATCGTGTCGGACCGTACTTCTCGGTGGGAACATTATATGCGTCTATAACGTTGTATATCCTAATCTAAGGCAACCTATTATCTCAGACTTAATATTTTACAACATTCCTGGCGTGTCGGAGCATTCTTTTCGGTGGGAACAGTATATACGTCTATAACGTTATATATCCTAACCTAAGGCAACCTAACATCTGGGATGTAATATTTGACAACATTCCTGGCGTGTCGGACCCTGCTTCTCAGTGGGAACAGTATATACGTCTATAACGTTATATATCCTAACCTAAGGCAACCTAACATCTGGTATGTAATATTTGACAACATTCCAGGCGTTCCGGTCCCTACGTCTCGGTGGTAACATTACATGCTTCTATAACGTCATATATCTTAACATAAGGCAACCTAACACCTCGGATGTAACATTTGACAACATTCCAGGCGTGTCGGTCCCTACTTCTCGGAGGGAACAGTATATACGTCTATAACGGTATATATCCTAATCTAAGGCATACTAACACCTCGTATGTAATATTTGACATCATTCCTGGCGTGTCGGATCCTGCTTCTCGGTGGGAATATTATATGCGTCTATAACGATGTATGTCCTAATCTAAGGCAACCTAACATCCCGGATGCAATATTTGACAACATTCCTGGCCTGTCGAACCCTACTCCTTGGAGGGAACAGTATATACGTCTATAACGGTATATATCCTAATCTAAGGCATCCTAACACCTCGTATGTAATATTTGACATCATTCCTGGCGTGTCGGATCCTGCTTCTCGGTGGGAATATTATATGCGTCTATAACGTTGTATGTCCTAATCTAAGGAAACCTATCATCTCGGACGTAATATTGTACAACATTCCAGGCGTGTCGGACACTACTTCTCGGAGGGAATAGTATATACGTCTATAACGTTATATATCCTAACCTAAGGCAACGTAACATCTCGGATGTAACATTATATGCGTCTATAACGTTATATATCCTAACCTAAGGCAACCTAACATCTCGGATGCAATATTTGACAACATTCCTGGCCTGTCGAACCCTACTTCTCGGAGGGAACAGTATATACGTCTATAACGGTATATATCCTAACCTGAGGCAACCTAACATCTCGGATGCAATATTCTATAACATTCCAGGCGTGTCGGATCCTACGTCTCGGTGGTAAAATTGTATGCGTCTATAACGTTATATATCCTAATCTAAGGCAACCTAACATCTCGGATGCAAAATCTGACAACATTCGTGGCCTGTCGAACCCTACTTCTCGGAGGGAACAGTATATACGTCTATAACGTTATATATCCTTACCTAAGGCAACCTCACATCTCGGATGTAATATTCTACAACATTCCAGGCGTGTTGGACCCTACTTCTCGGTGGGAACATTATATGGGTCTATAACGTTATATATCCTAATATAGGGCAACCTAACATCTCAGACGTAATATTTTACAACATTCCTGGCGTGTCGGAGCATTCTTTTCGGTGGGAATATTATATACGTCTATAATGGTCGATATCCTAATCTAAGGCAACCTATCATCTCGGATGTAATATTGGCTACATTCCTGGCCTGTCGAACCCCACTTCACGGAGGGAACATTATATACGTCTATAACGTCATATATCCTAAGCTAAGGCAACCTAACATCTCGGATGTTACATTTGACAACATTCCAGGCGTTCCGGTCCCTACGTCTCGGCGGTAACATTACATGCTTCTATAACGTCATATATCCTAACATAAGGCAACCTAACATCTCGGATGTAACATTTGACAACATTCCAGGCGTGTCGGTCCCTACGTCTCGGTGGGAACAGTATATACGTCTATAACGTTATATATCCTAACCTAAGGCAACCTAACATCTCGGATGTAATATTTGACAACATTCCTGGCGTGTCGGACCCTGCTTCTCAGTGGGAACAGTATATACGTCTATAACGTTATATATCCTAACCTAAGGCAACCTAACATCTCGGATGTAATATTTGACAACATTCCTGGCGTGTCGGACCCTGCTTCTCGGTGGGAACAGTGTATACGTCTATAACGTTATATATCCTAACCTAAGGCAACCTAACATCTCGAATGCAATATTTGACAACATTCCTGGCCTGTCGAACCCTACTTCTCGGAGGGAACAGTATATACGTCTATAACGGTATATATCCTAACCTGAGGCAACCTAACATCTCGGATGCAATATTCTATAACATTCCAGGCGTATCGGACCCTACGTCTCGGTGGTAACATTGTATGCGTCTATAACGTTATATATCCTAATCTAATGCAACCTAACATCTCAGACGTAATATTTTACAACATTCCTGGCGTGTCGGAGCATTCTTTTCGGTGGGAATATTATATACGTCTATAACGGTCAACATCCTAATCTAAGGCAACCTAACATCTCGGACGTAATATTTTACAACATTCCAGGCGTTCCGGTCCCTACGCCTCGGTGGTAACATTACATGCTTCTATAACGTCATATATCCTAACATAAGGCAACCTAACATCTCGGATGTAACATTTGACAACATTCCAGGCGTGTCGGTCCCTACTTCTCGGAGGGAACAGTATATACGTCTATAACGGTATATATCCTAATCTAAGGCATCCTAACACCTCGTATGTAATAGTTGACATCATTCCTGGCGTGTCGGATCCTGCTTCTCGGTGGGAATATTATATGCGTCTATAACGTTGTATGTCCTAATCTAAGGCAACCTAACATCTCGGATGCAATATTTGACAACATTCCTGCCCTGTCGAACCCTACTTCTCGGAGGGAACAGTATATACGTCTATAACGGTATATATCCTAATCTAAGGCATCCTAACACCTCGTATGTAATATTTGACATCATTCCTGGCGTGTCGGATCCTGCTTCTCTGTGGGAATATTATAGGCGTCTATAACGTTGTATGTCCTAATCTAAGGCAACCTATCATCTCGGACGTAATATTTTACAACATTCCAGGCCTGTCGGACACTACTTCTCGGAGGGAACAGTATATACGTCTATAACGTTATATATCCTAACCTAAGGCAACCTAACATCTCGGATGTAACATTTGACAACATTCCTGGCGTGTCGGACCCTGCTTCTCGGTGGGAACAGTATATACTTCTATAACGTTATATATCCTAACCTAAGGCAACCTAACATCTCGGATGCAATATTCTATAACATTCCAGGCGTTTCGGACCCTATGTCTCGGTGGTAACATTGTATGCGTCTATAACGTTATATATCCTAATATAGGGCAACCTAACATCTCAGACGTAATATTTTACAACATTCCTGACGTGTCGGAGCATTCTTTTCGGTGGGAATATTATATACGTCTATAATTGTCGATATCCTACTCTAAGGCAACCTAACATCTCGGATGTAATATTGGCTACATTCCTGGCCTGTCGAACCCCACTTTACGGAGGGAACATTATATACGTCTATAACGTCATATATCCTAAGCTAAGGCAACCTAACATCTCGGATGTAACATTTGACAACATTCCTGACGTGTCGGACCCTGCTTCTCAGTGGGAACAGTATATACGTCTATAAAGTTATATATCCTAACCTAAGGCAACCTAACATCTCGGATGTAATATTTGACAACGTTCCTTGCGTGTCGGACCCTGCTTCTCGGTGGGAACAGTATATACGTCTATCACGTTATATATCCTAACCTAAGGCAACCTAACATCTCGGATGTAATATTTGACAACACTCCTGGCGTACCGGACCCTGCTTCTCGGTGGGAACAGTATATACGTCAATAACGTTATATATCCTAACCTAAGGCAACCTAACATCTCGGATGCAATATTTGACAACATTCCTGGCGTGTCGAACCCTACTTCTCAGAGGGAACAGTATATACGTCTATAACGGTATATATCCTAATCTAAGGCATCCTAACACATCGTATGTAATATTTGACATCAATCCTGGCGTGTCGGATCCTGCTTCTCGGTGGGAATATTATATGCGTCTATAACGTTGTATGTCCTAATCTAAGGCAACCTAACATCTCGGATGTAATATTTGACAACATTCCAGGCGTGTCGGTCCCTACGTCTCGGTGGTAACATTACATGCGTTTATAACGGTATATATCCTAATCTAAGGCAATCTAACATCTCGGATGCAATATTTGACAACATTCCTGGCCTGTCGAACCCTACTCCTTGGAGGAACAGTATATACGTCTATAACGTCATATATCCTAACCTAAGGCAACCTAACATCTCGGATGTAACATTTGACAAAATTCCTGGCGTGTCGGACCCTGCTTCTCGGTGGGAACAGTATATACGTCTATAACGTTAAATATCCGAACCTAAGGCAACCTAACATCTCGGATGCAATATTCTATAACATTCCAGGCGTATCGGACCCTACGTCTCGGTGGTAACATTGTATGCGTCTATAACGTTATATATCCTAATCTAAGGCAACCTAACATCTCAGACGTAATATTTTACAACATTCCTGGCGTGTCGGAGCATTCCTTTCGGTGGGAATATTATATACGTCTATAACGGTCAACATCCTAATCTAAGGCAACCTAACATCTCGGATGCAATATTTGACAACATTCCTGGCCTGTCGAACCCTAATTCTCGGAGGGAACAGTATATACGTCTATAACGGTATATATCCTAACCTGAGGCAACCTAACATCTCGGATGCAATATTCTATAACATTCCAGGCGTGTCGGATCTTACGTCTCGGTGGTAAAATTGTATGCGTCTATAACGTTATATATCCTAATCTAAGGCAACCTAACATCTCGGATGCAAAATCTGACAACATTCGTGGCCTGTCGAACCCTACTTCTCGGAGGGAACAGTATATACGTCTATAACGTTATATATCCTTACCTAAGGTAACCTGACATGTCGGATGTAATATTCTACAACATTCCAATCGTGTCGGACCCTACTTCTCGGTGGGAACATTATATGCGTCTATAACGTTGTATATCCTAATCTAAGGCAACCTATTATCTCAGACTTAATATTTTACAACATTCCTGGCGTGTCGGAGCATTCTTTTCGGTGGGAATATTATATACGTCTATAATGGTCGATATCCTAATCTAAGGCAACCTAACATCTCGGATGTAATTTGGCTACATTCCTGGCCTGTCGAACCCCACTTCACGGAGGGAACATTATATACGTCTATAACGTCATATATCCTAAGCTAAGGCAACCTAACATTTCGGATGTAACATTTGACAACATTCCAGGCGTTCCGGTCCCAACGTCTCGGTGGTAATATTACATGCTTCTATAACGTCATATATCCTAACATAAGGCAACCTAACATCTCGGATGTAACATTTGACAACATTCCAGGCGTGTCGGTCCCTACTTCTCGGAGGGAACAGTATATACGTCTATAACGGTATATATCCTAATCTAAGGCATCCTAACACCTCGTATGTAATATTTGACATCATCCCTGGCGTGTCGGATCCTGCTTCTCGGTGGGAATATTATATGCGTCTATAACGTTGTATGTCCTAATCTAAGGCAACCTAACATCTCGGATGCAATATTTGACAACATTCCTGGCCTGTCGAACCCTACTTCTCGGAGGGAACAGTATATACGTCTATAACGGTATATATCCTAATCTAAGGCATCCTAACACCTCGTATGTAATATTTGAGATCATTCCTGGCGTGTCGGATCCTGCTTCTCGGTGGGAATATTATATGCGTCTATAACGTTGTATGTCCTAATCTAAGGCAACCTATTATCTCAGACTTAATATTTTACAACATTCCTGGCGTGTCGGAGCATTCTTTTCGGTGAGAATCTTATATACGTCTATAATGGTCGATATCCTAATCTAAGGCAACCTAACATCTCGGATGTAATATTGGCTACATTCCTGGCCTGTCGAACCCCACTTCACGGAGGGAACATTATATACGTCTATAACGTCATATATCCTAAGCTAAGGCAACCTAACATCTCGGATGTAACATTTAACAACATTCCAGGCGTTCCGGTCCCTACGTCTCGGTGGTAACATTACATGCTTCTATAACGTCATATATCCTATCATAAGGCAACCTAACATCTCGGATGTAACATTTGACAACATTCCAGGCATGTCGGACCCTACGTCTCGGTGGGAACAGTATATACATCTATAACGTTATATATCCTAACCTAAGGCAACCTAACATCTCGGATGTAATATTTGACAACATTCCTAGCGTGTCGGATCCTGCTTCTCAGTGGGAACAGTATATACGTCTATAACGTTATATATCCTAACCAAAGGCAACCTAACATCTCGGATGTAATATTTGACAACATTCCTGGCGTGTCGGACCCTGCTTCTCGGTGGGAACAGTATATACGTCTATAACGTTATATACCCTAACCTAAGCCAACCTAACATCTTAGATGCAATATTTGACAACATTCCTGGCCTGTCGAACCCTACTTCTCGGAGGGAACAGTATATACGTCTATAACGGTATATATCATAATCTAAGGCAACCTAACACATCGTATGTAATATTTGACATCAATCCTGGCGTGTCGGATCCTGCTTCTCGGTGGGAATATTATATGCGTCTATAACGTTGTATGTCCTAATCTAAGGCAACCTAACATCTCGGATGTAATATTTGACAACATTCCTGGCCTGTCGAACCCTACTTCACGGAGGGAACAGTATATACGTCTATAACGTTATATATCCTAACCTAAGGTAACCAAACATCTCGGACGTAACATTTGATAATATTCCAGGCGAGTCGGTCCCTACGTCTCGGTGGTAACATTATATGCGTCTATAACGTTATATATCCTAACCTAAGGCAACCTAACATCTCGGATGTTACATTTGACAACATTCCTGGCGTGTCGGACCCTGCTTCTCGGTGGGAACAGTATATACTTCTATAACGTTATATATCCTAACCTAAGGCCAGCTAACATCTCGGATGTAATATTTGACAACATTCCTGGCGTGTCGGACCCTGCTTCTCAGTGGGAACAGTATATACGCCTATAACGTTATATATCCTAACCTAAGGCAACCTAACATCTCGGATGTAATATTTGACAACATTCCTGGCGTGTCGGACCCTGCTTCTCGGTGGGAACAGTATATACGTCTATCACGTTATATATCCTAACCTAAGGCAACCTAACATCTCGGATGTAATATTTGACAACATTCCTGGCGTGCCGGACCCTGCTTCTCGGTGGGAATATTATATGCGTCTATAACGTTGTATGTCCTAATCTAAGGCAACCTAACATCTCGAATGCAATATTTGACAACATTCCTGGCCTGTCGAACCCTACTTCTCGGAGGCAACAGTATATACGTCTATAACGGTATATATCCTAATCTAAGGCATCCTAACACCTCGTATGTAATATTTGACATCATTCCTGGCGTGTCGGATCCTGCTTCTCGGTGGGAATATTATAGGCGTCTATAACGTTGTATGTCCTAATCTAAGGCAACCTATCATCTCGGACGTAATATTTTACAACATTCCAGGCCTGTCGGACACTACTTCTCGGAGGGAACAGTATATACGTCTATAACGTTATATATCCTAACCTAAGGCAACCTAACATCTCGGATGTAACATTTAACAACATTCCTGGCGTGTCGGACCCTGCTTCTCGGTGGGAACAGTATATACTTCTATAACGTTATATATCCTAACCTAAGGCAACCTAACATCTCGGATGCAATATTCTATAACATTCCAGGCGTTTCGGACCCTATGCCTCGGTGGTAACATTGTATGCGTCTATAACGTTATATATCCTAATATAGGGCAACCTAACATCTCAGACGTAATATTTTACAACATTCCTGGCGTGTCGGAGCATTCTTTTCGGTGGGAATATTATATACGTCTATAATTGTCGATATCCTACTCTAAGGCAACCTAACATCTCGGATGTAATATTGGCTACATTCCTGGCCTGTCGAACCCCACTTTACGGAGGGAACATTATATACGTCTATAACGTCATATATCCTAAGCTAAGGCAACCTAACATCTCGGATGTAACATTTGACAACATTCCTGGCGTGTCGGACCCTGCTTCTCAGTGGGAACAGTATATACGTCTATAACGTTATATATCCTAACCTAAGGCAACCTAACATCTCGGATGTAATATTTGACAACGTTCCTTGCGTGTCGGACCCTGCTTCTCGGTGGGAACAGTATATACGTCTATCACGTTATATATCCTAACCTAAGGCAACCTAACATCTCGGATGTAATATTTGACAACACTCCTGGCGTACCGGACCCTGCTTCTCGGTGGGAACAGTATATACGTCAATAACGTTATATATCCTAACCTAAGGCAACCTAACATCTCGGATGCAATATTTGACAACATTCCTGGCGTGTCGAACCCTACTTCTCAGAGGGAACAATATATACGTCTATAACGGTATATATCCTAATCTAAGGCATCCTAACACATCGTATGTAATATTTGACATCAATCCTGGCGTGTCGGATCCTGCTTCTCGGTGGGAATATTATATGCGTCTATAACGTTGTATGTCCTAATCTAAGGCAACCTAACATCTCGGATGTAATATTTGACAACATTCCAGGCGTGTCGGTCCCTACGTCTCGGTGGTAACATTACATGCGTTTATAACGGTATATATCCTAATCTAAGGCAATCTAACATCTCGGATGCAATATTTGACAACATTCCTGGCCTGTCGAACCCTACTCCTTGGAGGAACAGTATATACGTCTATAACGTCATATGTCCTAACCTAAGGCAACCTGACATCTCGGATGTAATATTCTACAACATTCCAATCGTGTCGGACCCTACTTCTCGGTGGGAACATTATATGCGTCTATAACGTTGTATATCCTAATCTAAGGCAACCTATTATCTCAGACTTAATATTTTACAACATTCCTGGCGTGTCGGAGCATTCTTTTCGGTGGGAATATTATATACGTCTATAATGGTCGATATCCTAATCTAAGGCAACCTAACATCTCGGATGTAATTTGGCTACATTCCTGGCCTGTCGAACCCCATTTCACGGAGGGAACATTATATACGTCTATAACGTCATATATCCTAAGCTAAGGCAACCTAACATTTCGGATGTAACATTTGACAACATTCCAGGCGTTCCGGTCCCAACGTCTCGGTGGTAATATTACATGCTTCTATAACGTCATATATCCTAACATAAGGCAACCTAACATCTCGGATGTAACATTTGACAACATTCCAGGCGTGTCGGTCCCTACTTCTCGGAGGGAACAGTATATACGTCTATAACGGTATATATCCTAATCTAAGGCATCCTAACACCTCGTATGTAATATTTGACATCATCCCTGGCGTGTCGGATCCTGCTTCTCGGTGGGAATATTATATGCGTCTATAACGTTGTATGTCCTAATCTAAGGCAACCTAACATCTCGGATGCAATATTTGACAACATTCCTGGCCTGTCGAACCCTACTTCTCGGAGGGAACAGTATATACGTCTATAACGGTATATATCCTAATCTAAGGCATCCTAACACCTCGTATGTAATATTTGAGATCATTCCTGGCGTGTCGGATCCTGCTTCTCGGTGGGAATATTATATGCGTCTATAACGTTGTATGTCCTAATCTAAGGCAACCTATTATCTCAGACTTAATATTTTACAACATTCCTGGCGTGTCGGAGCATTCTTTTCGGTGAGAATCTTATATACGTCTATAATGGTCGATATCCTAATCTAAGGCAACCTAACATCTCGGATGTAATATTGGCTACATTCCTGGCCTGTCGAACCCCACTTCACGGAGGGAACATTATATACGTCTATAACGTCATATATCCTAAGCTAAGGCAACCTAACATCTCGGATGTAACATTTAACAACATTCCAGGCGTTCCGGTCCCTACGTCTCGGTGGTAACATTACATGCTTCTATAACGTCATATATCCTATCATAAGGCAACCTAACATCTCGGATGTAACATTTGACAACATTCCAGGCATGTCGGACCCTACGTCTCGGTGGGAACAGTATATACATCTATAACGTTATATATCCTAACCTAAGGCAACCTAACATCTCGGATGTAATATTTGACAACATTCCTAGCGTGTCGGATCCTGCTTCTCAGTGGGAACAGTATATACGTCTATAACGTTATATATCCTAACCAAAGGCAACCTAACATCTCGGATGTAATATTTGACAACATTCCTGGCGTGTCGGACCCTGCTTCTCGGTGGGAACAGTATATACGTCTATAACGTTATATACCCTAACCTAAGCCAACCTAACATCTTAGATGCAATATTTGACAACATTCCTGGCCTGTCGAACCCTACTTCTCGGAGGGAACAGTATATACGTCTATAACGGTATATATCATAATCTAAGGCAACCTAACACATCGTATGTAATATTTGACATCAATCCTGGCGTGTCGGATCCTGCTTCTCGGTGGGAATATTATATGCGTCTATAACGTTGTATGTCCTAATCTAAGGCAACCTAACATCTCGGATGTAATATTTGACAACATTCCTGGCCTGTCGAACCCTACTTCACGGAGGGAACAGTATATACGTCTATAACGTTATATATCCTAACCTAAGGTAACCAAACATCTCGGACGTAACATTTGATAATATTCCAGGCGAGTCGGTCCCTACGTCTCGGTGGTAACATTATATGCGTCTATAACGTTATATATCCTAACCTAAGGCAACCTAACATCTCGGATGTTACATTTGACAACATTCCTGGCGTGTCGGACCCTGCTTCTCGGTGGGAACAGTATATACTTCTATAACGTTATATATCCTAACCTAAGGCCAGCTAACATCTCGGATGTAATATTTGACAACATTCCTGGCGTGTCGGACCCTGCTTCTCAGTGGGAACAGTATATACGCCTATAACGTTATATATCCTAACCTAAGGCAACCTAACATCTCGGATGTAATATTTGACAACATTCCTGGCGTGTCGGACCCTGCTTCTCGGTGGGAACAGTATATACGTCTATCACGTTATATATCCTAACCTAAGGCAACCTAACATCTCGGATGTAATATTTGACAACATTCCTGGCGTGCCGGACCCTGCTTCTCGGTGGGAATATTATATGCGTCTATAACGTTGTATGTCCTAATCTAAGGCAACCTAACATCTCGAATGCAATATTTGACAACATTCCTGGCCTGTCGAACCCTACTTCTCGGAGGCAACAGTATATACGTCTATAACGGTATATATCCTAATCTAAGGCATCCTAACACCTCGTATGTAATATTTGACATCATTCCTGGCGTGTCGGATCCTGCTTCTCGGTGGGAATATTATAGGCGTCTATAACGTTGTATGTCCTAATCTAAGGCAACCTATCATCTCGGACGTAATATTTTACAACATTCCAGGCCTGTCGGACACTACTTCTCGGAGGGAACAGTATATACGTCTATAACGTTATATATCCTAACCTAAGGCAACCTAACATCTCGGATGTAACATTTAACAACATTCCTGGCGTGTCGGACCCTGCTTCTCGGTGGGAACAGTATATACTTCTATAACGTTATATATCCTAACCTAAGGCAACCTAACATCTCGGATGCAATATTCTATAACATTCCAGGCGTTTCGGACCCTATGCCTCGGTGGTAACATTGTATGCGTCTATAACGTTATATATCCTAATATAGGGCAACCTAACATCTCAGACGTAATATTTTACAACATTCCTGGCGTGTCGGAGCATTCTTTTCGGTGGGAATATTATATACGTCTATAATTGTCGATATCCTACTCTAAGGCAACCTAACATCTCGGATGTAATATTGGCTACATTCCTGGCCTGTCGAACCCCACTTTACGGAGGGAACATTATATACGTCTATAACGTCATATATCCTAAGCTAAGGCAACCTAACATCTCGGATGTAACATTTGACAACATTCCTGGCGTGTCGGACCCTGCTTCTCAGTGGGAACAGTATATACGTCTATAACGTTATATATCCTAACCTAAGGCAACCTAACATCTCGGATGTAATATTTGACAACGTTCCTTGCGTGTCGGACCCTGCTTCTCGGTGGGAACAGTATATACGTCTATCACGTTATATATCCTAACCTAAGGCAACCTAACATCTCGGATGTAATATTTGACAACACTCCTGGCGTACCGGACCCTGCTTCTCGGTGGGAACAGTATATACGTCAATAACGTTATATATCCTAACCTAAGGCAACCTAACATCTCGGATGCAATATTTGACAACATTCCTGGCGTGTCGAACCCTACTTCTCAGAGGGAACAATATATACGTCTATAACGGTATATATCCTAATCTAAGGCATCCTAACACATCGTATGTAATATTTGACATCAATCCTGGCGTGTCGGATCCTGCTTCTCGGTGGGAATATTATATGCGTCTATAACGTTGTATGTCCTAATCTAAGGCAACCTAACATCTCGGATGTAATATTTGACAACATTCCAGGCGTGTCGGTCCCTACGTCTCGGTGGTAACATTACATGCGTTTATAACGGTATATATCCTAATCTAAGGCAATCTAACATCTCGGATGCAATATTTGACAACATTCCTGGCCTGTCGAACCCTACTCCTTGGAGGAACAGTATATACGTCTATAACGTCATATGTCCTAACCTAAGGCAACCTGACATCTCGGATGTAATATTCTACAACATTCCAATCGTGTCGGACCCTACTTCTCGGTGGGAACATTATATGCGTCTATAACGTTGTATATCCTAATCTAAGGCAACCTATTATCTCAGACTTAATATTTTACAACATTCCTGGCGTGTCGGAGCATTCTTTTCGGTGGGAATATTATATACGTCTATAATGGTCGATATCCTAATCTAAGGCAACCTAACATCTCGGATGTAATTTGGCTACATTCCTGGCCTGTCGAACCCCATTTCACGGAGGGAACATTATATACGTCTATAACGTCATATATCCTAAGCTAAGGCAACCTAACATTTCGGATGTAACATTTGACAACATTCCAGGCGTTCCGGTCCCAACGTCTCGGTGGTAATATTACATGCTTCTATAACGTCATATATCCTAACATAAGGCAACCTAACATCTCGGATGTAACATTTGACAACATTCCAGGCGTGTCGGTCCCTACTTCTCGGAGGGAACAGTATATACGTCTATAACGGTATATATCCTAATCTAAGGCATCCTAACACCTCGTATGTAATATTTGACATCATCCCTGGCGTGTCGGATCCTGCTTCTCGGTGGGAATATTATATGCGTCTATAACGTTGTATGTCCTAATCTAAGGCAACCTATCATCTCCGACGTAATATTTTACGACATTCCTGTTGTGTCGGAGCATACTTTTCGGTGGGAATATTATATGCGTCTATAACGGTCGATATCGTAATCTAAGGCAATCTAACATCTCGGATGTAATATAGGCTACATTCCTGGCCTGTCGAACCCTACTTCTCGGAGGGAACAGTTTATAGGTCTATAACGTCATATATCCTAACATAAGGCAACCTAACATCTCGGATGTAACATTTGACAACATTCCAGGCATGTCGGTCCCTACGTCTCGGTGGTAACATTACATGCGTTTATAACGGTATATATCCTAATCTAAGGCAATCTAACATCTCGAATGCAATATTTGACAACATTCATGTCCTGTCGAACCCTACCCCTTGGAGGGAACAGTATATACGTCTATAACGTCATATATCCTAACCTAAGGCAACCTGACATCTCGGATGTAATATTCTACAACATTCCAATCGTGTCGGACCGTACTTCTCGGTGGGAACATTATATGCGTCTATAACGTTGTATATCCTAATCTAAGGCAGCCTATTATCTCAGACTTAATATTTTACAACATTCCTGGCGTGTCGGAGCATTCTTTTCGGTGGGAACAGTATATACGTCTATAACGTTATATATCCTAACCTAAGGCAACCTAACATCTGGGATGTAATATTTGACAACATTCCTGGCGTGTCGGACCCTGCTTCTCAGTGGGAACAGTATATACGTCTATAACGTTATATATCCTAACCTAAGGCAACCTAACATCTGGTATGTAATATTTGACAACATTCCAGGCGTTCCGGTCCCTACGTCTCGGTGGTAACATTACATGCTTCTATAACGTCATATATCTTAACATAAGGCAACCTAACACCTCGGATGTAACATTTGACAACATTCCAGGCGTGTCGGTCCCTACTTCTCGGAGGGAACAGTATATACGTCTATAACGGTATATATCCTAATCTAAGGCATACTAACACCTCGTATGTAATATTTGACATCATTCCTGGCGTGTCGGATCCTGCTTCTCGGTGGGAATATTATATGCGTCTATAACGATGTATGTCCTAATCTAAGGCAACCTAACATCCCGGATGCAATATTTGACAACATTCCTGGCCTGTCGAACCCTACTCCTTGGAGGGAACAGTATATACGTCTATAACGGTATATATCCTAATCTAAGGCATCCTAACACCTCGTATGTAATATTTGACATCATTCCTGGCGTGTCGGATCCTGCTTCTCGGTGGGAATATTATATGCGTCTATAACGTTGTATGTCCTAATCTAAGGAAACCTATCATCTCGGACGTAATATTGTACAACATTCCAGGCGTGTCGGACACTACTTCTCGGAGGGAATAGGATATACGTCTATAACGTTATATATCCTAACCTAAGGCAACGTAACATCTCGGATGTAACATTATATGCGTCTATAACGTTATATATCCTAACCTAAGGCAACCTAACATCTCGGATGCAATATTTGACAACATTCCTGGCCTGTCGAACCCTACTTCTCGGAGGGAACAGTATATACGTCTATAACGGTATATATCCTAACCTGAGGCAACCTAACATCTCGGATGCAATATTCTATAACATTCCAGGCGTGTCGGATCCTACGTCTCGGTGGTAAAATTGTATGCGTCTATAACGTTATATATCCTAATCTAAGGCAACCTAACATCTCGGATGCAAAATCTGACAACATTCGTGGCCTGTCGAACCCTACTTCTCGGAGGGAACAGTATATACGTCTATAACGTTATATATCCTTACCTAAGGCAACCTCACATCTCGGATGTAATATTCTACAACATTCCAGGCGTGTTGGACCCTACTTCTCGGTGGGAACATTATATGGGTCTATAACGTTATATATCCTAATATAGGGCAACCTAACATCTCAGACGTAATATTTTACAACATTCCTGGCGTGTCGGAGCATTCTTTTCGGTGGGAATATTATATACGTCTATAATGGTCGATATCCTAATCTAAGGCAACCTATCATCTCGGATGTAATATTGGCTACATTCCTGGCCTGTCGAACCCCACTTCACGGAGGGAACATTATATACGTCTATAACGTCATATATCCTAAGCTAAGGCAACCTAACATCTCGGATGTTACATTTGACAACATTCCAGGCGTTCCGGTCCCTACGTCTCGGCGGTAACATTACATGCTTCTATAACGTCATATATCCTAACATAAGGCAACCTAACATCTCGGATGTAACATTTGACAACATTCCAGGCGTGTCGGTCCCTACGTCTCGGTGGGAACAGTATATACGTCTATAACGTTATATATCCTAACCTAAGGCAACCTAACATCTCGGATGTAATATTTGACAACATTCCTGGCGTGTCGGACCCTGCTTCTCAGTGGGAACAGTATATACGTCTATAACGTTATATATCCTAACCTAAGGCAACCTAACATCTCGGATGTAATATTTGACAACATTCCTGGCGTGTCGGACCCTGCTTCTCGGTGGGAACAGTGTATACGTCTATAACGTTATATATCCTAACCTAAGGCAACCTAACATCTCGAATGCAATATTTGACAACATTCCTGGCCTGTCGAACCCTACTTCTCGGAGGGAACAGTATATACGTCTATAACGGTATATATCCTAACCTGAGGCAACCTAACATCTCGGATGCAATATTCTATAACATTCCAGGCGTATCGGACCCTACGTCTCGGTGGTAACATTGTATGCGTCTATAACGTTATATATCCTAATCTAATGCAACCTAACATCTCAGACGTAATATTTTACAACATTCCTGGCGTGTCGGAGCATTCTTTTCGGTGGGAATATTATATACGTCTATAACGGTCAACATCCTAATCTAAGGCAACCTAACATCTCGGACGTAATATTTTACAACATTCCAGGCGTTCCGGTCCCTACGCCTCGGTGGTAACATTACATGCTTCTATAACGTCATATATCCTAACATAAGGCAACCTAACATCTCGGATGTAACATTTGACAACATTCCAGGCGTGTCGGTCCCTACTTCTCGGAGGGAACAGTATATACGTCTATAACGGTATATATCCTAATCTAAGGCATCCTAACACCTCGTATGTAATAGTTGACATCATTCCTGGCGTGTCGGATCCTGCTTCTCGGTGGGAATATTATATGCGTCTATAACGATGTATGTCCTAATCTAAGGCAACCTAACATCCCGGATGCAATATTTGACAACATTCCTGGCCTGTCGAACCCTACTCCTTGGAGGGAACAGTATATACGTCTATAACGGTATATATCCTAATCTAAGGCATCCTAACACCTCGTATGTAATATTTGACATCATTCCTGGCGTGTCGGATCCTGCTTCTCGGTGGGAATATTATATGCGTCTATAACGTTGTATGTCCTAATCTAAGGAAACCTATCATCTCGGACGTAATATTGTACAACATTCCAGGCGTGTCGGACACTACTTCTCGGAGGGAATAGGATATACGTCTATAACGTTATATATCCTAACCTAAGGCAACGTAACATCTCGGATGTAACATTATATGCGTCTATAACGTTATATATCCTAACCTAAGGCAACCTAACATCTCGGATGCAATATTTGACAACATTCCTGGCCTGTCGAACCCTACTTCTCGGAGGGAACAGTATATACGTCTATAACGGTATATATCCTAACCTGAGGCAACCTAACATCTCGGATGCAATATTCTATAACATTCCAGGCGTGTCGGATCCTACGTCTCGGTGGTAAAATTGTATGCGTCTATAACGTTATATATCCTAATCTAAGGCAACCTAACATCTCGGATGCAAAATCTGACAACATTCGTGGCCTGTCGAACCCTACTTCTCGGAGGGAACAGTATATACGTCTATAACGTTATATATCCTTACCTAAGGCAACCTCACATCTCGGATGTAATATTCTACAACATTCCAGGCGTGTTGGACCCTACTTCTCGGTGGGAACATTATATGGGTCTATAACGTTATATATCCTAATATAGGGCAACCTAACATCTCAGACGTAATATTTTACAACATTCCTGGCGTGTCGGAGCATTCTTTTCGGTGGGAATATTATATACGTCTATAATGGTCGATATCCTAATCTAAGGCAACCTATCATCTCGGATGTAATATTGGCTACATTCCTGGCCTGTCGAACCCCACTTCACGGAGGGAACATTATATACGTCTATAACGTCATATATCCTAAGCTAAGGCAACCTAACATCTCGGATGTTACATTTGACAACATTCCAGGCGTTCCGGTCCCTACGTCTCGGCGGTAACATTACATGCTTCTATAACGTCATATATCCTAACATAAGGCAACCTAACATCTCGGATGTAACATTTGACAACATTCCAGGCGTGTCGGTCCCTACGTCTCGGTGGGAACAGTATATACGTCTATAACGTTATATATCCTAACCTAAGGCAACCTAACATCTCGGATGTAATATTTGACAACATTCCTGGCGTGTCGGACCCTGCTTCTCAGTGGGAACAGTATATACGTCTATAACGTTATATATCCTAACCTAAGGCAACCTAACATCTCGGATGTAATATTTGACAACATTCCTGGCGTGTCGGACCCTGCTTCTCGGTGGGAACAGTGTATACGTCTATAACGTTATATATCCTAACCTAAGGCAACCTAACATCTCGAATGCAATATTTGACAACATTCCTGGCCTGTCGAACCCTACTTCTCGGAGGGAACAGTATATACGTCTATAACGGTATATATCCTAACCTGAGGCAACCTAACATCTCGGATGCAATATTCTATAACATTCCAGGCGTATCGGACCCTACGTCTCGGTGGTAACATTGTATGCGTCTATAACGTTATATATCCTAATCTAATGCAACCTAACATCTCAGACGTAATATTTTACAACATTCCTGGCGTGTCGGAGCATTCTTTTCGGTGGGAATATTATATACGTCTATAACGGTCAACATCCTAATCTAAGGCAACCTAACATCTCGGACGTAATATTTTACAACATTCCAGGCGTTCCGGTCCCTACGCCTCGGTGGTAACATTACATGCTTCTATAACGTCATATATCCTAACATAAGGCAACCTAACATCTCGGATGTAACATTTGACAACATTCCAGGCGTGTCGGTCCCTACTTCTCGGAGGGAACAGTATATACGTCTATAACGGTATATATCCTAATCTAAGGCATCCTAACACCTCGTATGTAATAGTTGACATCATTCCTGGCGTGTCGGATCCTGCTTCTCGGTGGGAATATTATATGCGTCTATAACGTTGTATGTCCTAATCTAAGGCAACCTAACATCTCGGATGCAATATTTGACAACATTCCTGCCCTGTCGAACCCTACTTCTCGGAGGGAACAGTATATACGTCTATAACGGTATATATCCTAATCTAAGGCATCCTAACACCTCGTATGTAATATTTGACATCATTCCTGGCGTGTCGGATCCTGCTTCTCTGTGGGAATATTATAGGCGTCTATAACGTTGTATGTCCTAATCTAAGGCAACCTATCATCTCGGACGTAATATTTTACAACATTCCAGGCCTGTCGGACACTACTTCTCGGAGGGAACAGTATATACGTCTATAACGTTATATATCCTAACCTAAGGCAACCTAACATCTCGGATGTTACATTTGACAACATTCCTGGCGTGTCGGACCCTGCTTCTCGGTGGGAACAGTATATACTTCTATAACGTTATATATCCTAACCTAAGGCCAGCTAACATCTCGGATGTAATATTTGACAACATTCCTGGCGTGTCGGACCCTGCTTCTCAGTGGGAACAGTATATACGTCTATAACGTTATATATCCTAACCTAAGGCAACCTAACATCTCGGATGTAATATTTGACAACATTCCTGGCGTGTCGGACCCTGCTTCTCGGTGGGAACAGTATATACGTCTATCACGTTATATATCCTAACCTAAGGCAACCTAACATCTCGGATGTAATATTTGACAACATTCCTGGCGTGCCGGACCCTGCTTCTCGGTGGGAATATTATATGCGTCTATAACGTTGTATGTCCTAATCTAAGGCAACCTAACATCTCGAATGCAATATTTGACAACATTCCTGGCCTGTCGAACCATACTTCTCGGAGGGAACAGTATATACGTCTATAACGGTATATATCCTAATCTACGGCATCCTAACACCTCGTATGTAATATTTGACATCATTCCTGGCGTGTCGGATCCTGCTTCTCGGTGGGAATATTATAGGCGTCTATAACGTTGTATGTCCTAATCTAAGGCAACCTATCATCTCGGACGTAATATTTTACAACATTCCAGGCCTGTCGGACACTACTTCTCGGAGGGAACAGTATATACGTCTATAACGTTATATATCCTAACCTAAGGCAACCTAACATCTCGGATGTAACATTTGACAACATTCCTGGCGTGTCGGACCCTGCTTCTCGGTGGGAACAGTATATACTTCTATAACGTTATATATCCTAACCTAAGGCAACCTAACATCTCGGATGCAATATTCTATAACATTCCAGGCGTTTCGGACCCTATGTCTCGGTGGTAACATTGTATGCGTCTATAACGTTATATATCCTAATATAGGGCAACCTAACATCTCAGACGTAATATTTTACAACATTCCTGACGTGTCGGAGCATTCTTTTCGGTGGGAATATTATATACGTCTATAATTGTCGATATCCTACTCTAAGGCAACCTAACATCTCGGATGTAATATTGGCTACATTCCTGGCCTGTCGAACCCCACTTTACGGAGGGAACATTATATACGTCTATAACGTCATATATCCTAAGCTAAGGCAACCTAACATCTCGGATGTAACATTTGACAACATTCCTGACGTGTCGGACCCTGCTTCTCAGTGGGAACAGTATATACGTCTATAAAGTTATATATCCTAACCTAAGGCAACCTAACATCTCGGATGTAATATTTGACAACGTTCCTTGCGTGTCGGACCCTGCTTCTCGGTGGGAACAGTATATACGTCTATCACGTTATATATCCTAACCTAAGGCAACCTAACATCTCGGATGTAATATTTGACAACACTCCTGGCGTACCGGACCCTGCTTCTCGGTGGGAACAGTATATACGTCAATAACGTTATATATCCTAACCTAAGGCAACCTAACATCTCGGATGCAATATTTGACAACATTCCTGGCGTGTCGAACCCTACTTCTCAGAGGGAACAGTATATACGTCTATAACGGTATATATCCTAATCTAAGGCATCCTAACACATCGTATGTAATATTTGACATCAATCCTGGCGTGTCGGATCCTGCTTCTCGGTGGGAATATTATATGCGTCTATAACGTTGTATGTCCTAATCTAAGGCAACCTAACATCTCGGATGTAATATTTGACAACATTCCAGGCGTGTCGGTCCCTACGTCTCGGTGGTAACATTACATGCGTTTATAACGGTATATATCCTAATCTAAGGCAATCTAACATCTCGGATGCAATATTTGACAACATTCCTGGCCTGTCGAACCCTACTCCTTGGAGGAACAGTATATACGTCTATAACGTCATATATCCTAACCTAAGGCAACCTAACATCTCGGATGTAACATTTGACAAAATTCCTGGCGTGTCGGACCCTGCTTCTCGGTGGGAACAGTATATACGTCTATAACGTTAAATATCCGAACCTAAGGCAACCTAACATCTCGGATGCAATATTCTATAACATTCCAGGCGTATCGGACCCTACGTCTCGGTGGTAACATTGTATGCGTCTATAACGTTATATATCCTAATCTAAGGCAACCTAACATCTCAGACGTAATATTTTACAACATTCCTGGCGTGTCGGAGCATTCCTTTCGGTGGGAATATTATATACGTCTATAACGGTCAACATCCTAATCTAAGGCAACCTAACATCTCGGATGCAATATTTGACAACATTCCTGGCCTGTCGAACCCTAATTCTCGGAGGGAACAGTATATACGTCTATAACGGTATATATCCTAACCTGAGGCAACCTAACATCTCGGATGCAATATTCTATAACATTCCAGGCGTGTCGGATCTTACGTCTCGGTGGTAAAATTGTATGCGTCTATAACGTTATATATCCTAATCTAAGGCAACCTAACATCTCGGATGCAAAATCTGACAACATTCGTGGCCTGTCGAACCCTACTTCTCGGAGGGAACAGTATATACGTCTATAACGTTATATATCCTTACCTAAGGTAACCTGACATGTCGGATGTAATATTCTACAACATTCCAATCGTGTCGGACCCTACTTCTCGGTGGGAACATTATATGCGTCTATAACGTTGTATATCCTAATCTAAGGCAACCTATTATCTCAGACTTAATATTTTACAACATTCCTGGCGTGTCGGAGCATTCTTTTCGGTGGGAATATTATATACGTCTATAATGGTCGATATCCTAATCTAAGGCAACCTAACATCTCGGATGTAATTTGGCTACATTCCTGGCCTGTCGAACCCCACTTCACGGAGGGAACATTATATACGTCTATAACGTCATATATCCTAAGCTAAGGCAACCTAACATTTCGGATGTAACATTTGACAACATTCCAGGCGTTCCGGTCCCAACGTCTCGGTGGTAATATTACATGCTTCTATAACGTCATATATCCTAACATAAGGCAACCTAACTTCTCGGATGTAACATTTGACAACATTCCAGGCGTGTCGGTCCCTACTTCTCGGAGGGAACAGTATATACGTCTATAACGGTATATATCCTAATCTAAGGCATCCTAACACCTCGTATGTAATATTTGACATCATCCCTGGCGTGTCGGATCCTGCTTCTCGGTGGGAATATTATATGCGTCTATAACGTTGTATGTCCTAATCTAAGGCAACCTAACATCTCGGATGCAATATTTGACAACATTCCTGGCCTGTCGAACCCTACTTCTCGGAGGGAACAGTATATACGTCTATAACGGTATATATCCTAATCTAAGGCATCCTAACACCTCGTATGTAATATTTGAGATCATTCCTGGCGTGTCGGATCCTGCTTCTCGGTGGGAATATTATATGCGTCTATAACGTTGTATGTCCTAATCTAAGGCAACCTATTATCTCAGACTTAATATTTTACAACATTCCTGGCGTGTCGGAGCATTCTTTTCGGTGAGAATCTTATATACGTCTATAATGGTCGATATCCTAATCTAAGGCAACCTAACATCTCGGATGTAATATTGGCTACATTCCTGGCCTGTCGAACCCCACTTCACGGAGGGAACATTATATACGTCTATAACGTCATATATCCTAAGCTAAGGCAACCTAACATCTCGGATGTAACATTTAACAACATTCCAGGCGTTCCGGTCCCTACGTCTCGGTGGTAACATTACATGCTTCTATAACGTCATATATCCTATCATAAGGCAACCTAACATCTCGGATGTAACATTTGACAACATTCCAGGCATGTCGGACCCTACGTCTCGGTGGCAACAGTATATACATCTATAACGTTATATATCCTAACCTAAGGCAACCTAACATCTCGGATGTAATATTTGACAACATTCCTAGCGTGTCGGATCCTGCTTCTCAGTGGGAACAGTATATACGTCTATAACGTTATATATCCTAACCAAAGGCAACCTAACATCTCGGATGTAATATTTGACAACATTCCTGGCGTGTCGGACCCTGCTTCTCGGTGGGAACAGTATATACGTCTATAACGTTATATACCCTAACCTAAGCCAACCTAACATCTTAGATGCAATATTTGACAACATTCCTGGCCTGTCGAACCCTACTTCTCGGAGGGAACAGTATATACGTCTATAACGGTATATATCATAATCTAAGGCAACCTAACACATCGTATGTAATATTTGACATCAATCCTGGCGTGTCGGATCCTGCTTCTCGGTGGGAATATTATATGCGTCTATAACGTTGTATGTCCTAATCTAAGGCAACCTAACATCTCGGATGTAATATTTGACAACATTCCTGGCCTGTCGAGCCCTACTTCACGGAGGGAACAGTATATACGTCTATAACGTTATATATCCTAACCTAAGGTAACCAAACATCTCGGACGTAACATTTGATAATATTCCAGGCGAGTCGGTCCCTACGTCTCGGTGGTAACATTATATGCGTCTATAACGTTATATATCCTAACCTAAGGCAACCTAACATCTCGGATGTTACATTTGACAACATTCCTGGCGTGTCGGACCCTGCTTCTCGGTGGGAACAGTATATACTTCTATAACGTTATATATCCTAACCTAAGGCCAGCTAACATCTCGGATGTAATATTTGACAACATTCCTGGCGTGTCGGACCCTGCTTCTCAGTGGGAACAGTATATACGCCTATAACGTTATATATCCTAACCTAAGGCAACCTAACATCTCGGATGTAATATTTGACAACATTCCTGGCGTGTCGGACCCTGCTTCTCGGTGGGAACAGTATATACGTCTATCACGTTATATATCCTAACCTAAGGCAACCTAACATCTCGGATGCAATATTTGACAACATTCCTGGCGTGTCGAACCCTACTTCTCAGAGGGAACAATATATACGTCTATAACGGTATATATCCTAATCTAAGGCATCCTAACACATCGTATGTAATATTTGACATCAATCCTGGCGTGTCGGATCCTGCTTCTCGGTGGGAATATTATATGCGTCTATAACGTTGTATGTCCTAATCTAAGGCAACCTAACATCTCGGATGTAATATTTGACAACATTCCAGGCGTGTCGGTCCCTACGTCTCGGTGGTAACATTACATGCGTTTATAACGGTATATATCCTAATCTAAGGCAATCTAACATCTCGGATGCAATATTTGACAACATTCCTGGCCTGTCGAACCCTACTCCTTGGAGGAACAGTATATACGTCTATAACGTCATATGTCCTAACCTAAGGCAACCTGACATCTCGGATGTAATATTCTACAACATTCCAATCGTGTCGGACCCTACTTCTCGGTGGGAACATTATATGCGTCTATAACGTTGTATATCCTAATCTAAGGCAACCTATTATCTCAGACTTAATATTTTACAACATTCCTGGCGTGTCGGAGCATTCTTTTCGGTGGGAATATTATATACGTCTATAATGGTCGATATCCTAATCTAAGGCAACCTAACATCTCGGATGTAATTTGGCTACATTCCTGGCCTGTCGAACCCCATTTCACGGAGGGAACATTATATACGTCTATAACGTCATATATCCTAAGCTAAGGCAACCTAACATTTCGGATGTAACATTTGACAACATTCCAGGCGTTCCGGTCCCAAAGTCTAGGTGGTAATATTACATGCTTCTATAACGTCATATATCCTAACATAAGGCAACCTAACATCTCGGATGTAACATTTGACAACATTCCAGGCGTGTCGGTCCCTACTTCTCGGAGGGAACAGTATATACGTCTATAACGGTATATATCCTAATCTAAGGCATCCTAACACCTCGTATGTAATATTTGACATCATCCCTGGCGTGTCGGATCCTGCTTCTCGGTGGGAATATTATATGCGTCTATAACGTTGTATGTCCTAATCTAAGGCAACCTAACATCTCGGATGCAATATTTGACAACATTCCTGGCGTGTCGGATCCTGCTTCTCGGTGGGAATATTATATGCGTCTATAACGTTGTATGTCCTAATCTAAGGCAACCTATCATCTCGGACGTAATATTTTACAACATTCCAGGCGTGTCGGACACTACTTCTCGGAGGGAACAGTATATACGTCTATAACGTTATATATCCTAACCTAAGGCAACGTAACATCTCGGATGTAACATTATATGCGTCTATAACGTTATATATCCTAACCTAAGGCAACCTAACATCTCGGATGCAATATTTGACAACATTCCTGGCCTGTCGAACCCTAATTCTCGGAGGGAACAGTATATACGTCTATAACGGTATATATCCTAACCTGAGGCAACCTAACATCTCGGATGCAATATTCTATAACATTCCAGACGTGTCGGATCTTACGTCTCGGTGGTAAAATTGTATGCGTCTATAACGTTATATATCCTAATCTAAGGCAACCTAACATCTCGGATGCAAAATCTGACAACATTCGTGGCCTGTCGAACCCTACTTCTCGGAGGGAACAGTATATACGTCTATAACGTTATATATCCTTACCTAAGGTAACCTGACATGTCGGATGTAATATTCTACAACTTTCCCGGCGTGTTGGACCCTACTTCTCGGTGGGAACATTATATGGGTCTATAACGGTATATATCCTAATCTAAGGCAACCTAACATCTCGGATGCAATATCTGACAACATTCGTGGCCTGTCGAACCCTACTTCTCGGAGGGAACAGTATATGCGTCTATAACGTTGTATATCCTAATCTAAGGCAACCTATTATCTCAGACTTAATATTTTACAACATTCCTGGCGTGTCGGAGCATTCTTTTCGGTGGGAATATTATATACGTCTATAATGGTCGATATCCTAATCTAAGGCAACCTAACATCTCGGATGTAATTTGGCTACATTCCTGGCCTGTCGAACCCCACTTCACGGAGGGAACATTATATACGTCTATAACGTCATATATCCTAAGCTAAGGCAACCTAACATTTCGGATGTAACATTTGACAACATTCCAGGCGTCCCGGTCCCAACGTCTCGGTGGTAATATTACATGCTTCTATAACGTCATATATCCTAACATAAGGCAACCTAACATCTCGGATGTAACATTTGACAAAATTCCAGGCGTGTCGGTCCCTACTTCTCGGAGGGAACAGTATATACGTCTATAACGGTATATATCCTAATCTAAGGCATCCTAACACCTCGTATGTAATATTTGACATCATCCCTGGCGTGTCGGATCCTGCTTCTCGGTGGGAATATTATATGCGTCTATAACGTTGTATGTCCTAATCTAAGGCAACCTAACATCTCGGATGCAATATTTGACAACATTCCTGGCCTGTCGAACCCTACTTCTCGGAGGGAACAGTATATACGTCTATAACGGTATATATCCTAATCTAAGGCATCCTAACACCTCGTATGTAATATTTGAGATCATTCCTGGCGTGTCGGATCCTGCTTCTCGGTGGGAATATTATATGCGTCTATAACGTTGTATGTCCTAATCTAAGGCAACCTATTATCTCAGACTTAATATTTTACAACATTCCTGGCGTGTCGGAGCATTCTTTTCGGTGAGAATCTTATATACGTCTATAATGGTCGATATCCTAATCTAAGGCAACCTAACATCTCGGATGTAATATTGGCTACATTCCTGGCCTGTCGAACCCCACTTCACGGAGGGAACATTATATACGTCTATAACGTCATATATCCTAAGCTAAGGCAACCTAACATCTCGGATGTAACATTTAACAACATTCCAGGCGTTCCGGTCCCTACGTCTCGGTGGTAACATTACATGCTTCTATAACGTCATATATCCTATCATAAGGCAACCTAACATCTCGGATGTAACATTTGACAACATTCCAGGCATGTCGGACCCTACGTCTCGGTGGGAACAGTATATACATCTATAACGTTATATATCCTAACCTAAGGCAACCTAACATCTCGGATGTAATATTTGACAACATTCCTAGCGTGTCGGATCCTGCTTCTCAGTGGGAACAGTATATACGTCTATAACGTTATATATCCTAACCAAAGGCAACCTAACATCTCGGATGTAATATTTGACAACATTCCTAGCGTGTCGGATCCTGCTTCTCAGTGGGAACAGTATATACGTCTATAACGTTATATATCCTAACCAAAGGCAACCTAACATCTCGGATGTAATATTTGACAACATTCCTGGCGTGTCGGACCCTGCTTCTCGGTGGGAACAGTATAAACGTCTATAACGTTATATACCCTAACCTAAGCCAACCTAACATCTTAGATGCAATATTTGACAACATTCCTGGCCTGTCGAACCCTACTTCTCGGAGGGAACAGTATATACGTCTATAACGGTATATATCATAATCTAAGGCAACCTAACACATCGTATGTAATATTTGACATCAATCCTGGCGTGTCGGATCCTGCTTCTCGGTGGGAATATTATATGCGTCTATAACGTTGTATGTCCTAATCTAAGGCAACCTAACATCTCGGATGTAATATTTGACAACATTCCTGGCCTGTCGAACCCTACTTCACGGAGGGAACAGTATATACGTCTATAACGTTATATATCCTAACCTAAGGTAACCAAACATCTCGGACGTAACATGTGATAATATTCCAGGCGAGTCGGTCCCTACGTCTCGGTGGTAACATTATATGCGTCTATAACGTTATATATCCTAACCTAAGGCAACCTAACATCTCGGATGTTACATTTGACAACATTCCTGGCGTGTCGGACCCTGCTTCTCGGTGGGAACAGTATATACTTCTATAACGTTATATATCCTAACCTAAGGCCAGCTAACATCTCGGATGTAATATTTGACAACATTCCTGGCGTGTCGGACCCTGCTTCTCAGTGGGAACAGTATATACGTCTATAACGTTATATATCCTAACCTAAGGCAACCTAACATCTCGGATGTAATATTTGACAACATTCCTGGCGTGTCGGACCCTGCTTCTCGGTGGGAACAGTATATACGTCTATCACGTTATATATCCTAACCTAAGGCAACCTAACATCTCGGATGTAATATTTGACAACATTCCTGGCGTGCCGGACCCTGCTTCTCGGTGGGAATATTATATGCGTCTATAACGTTGTATGTCCTAATCTAAGGCAACCTAACATCTCGAATGCAATATTTGACAACATTCCTGGCCTGTCGAACCCTACTTCTCGGAGGGAACAGTATATACGTCTATAACGGTATATATCCTAATCTAAGGCATCCTAACACCTCGTATGTAATATTTGACATCATTCCTGGCGTGTCGGATCCTGCTTCTCGGTGGGAATATTATAGGCGTCTATAACGTTGTATGTCCTAATCTAAGGCAACCTATCATCTCGGACGTAATATTTTACAACATTCCAGGCCTGTCGGACACTACTTCTCGGAGGGAACAGTATATACGTCTATAACGTTATATATCCTAACCTAAGGCAACCTAACATCTCGGATGTAACATTTGACAACATTCCTGGCGTGTCGGACCCTGCTTCTCGGTGGGAACAGTATATACTTCTATAACGTTATATATCCTAACCTAAGGCAACCTAACATCTCGGATGCAATATTCTATAACATTCCAGGCGTTTCGGACCCTATGCCTCGGTGGTAACATTGTATGCGTCTATAACGTTATATATCCTAATATAGGGCAACCTAACATCTCAGACGTAATATTTTACAACATTCCTGGCGTGTCGGAGCATTCTTTTCGGTGGGAATATTATATACGTCTATAATTGTCGATATCCTACTCTAAGGCAACCTAACATCTCGGATGTAATATTGGCTACATTCCTGGCCTGTCGAACCCCACTTTACGGAGGGAACATTATATACGTCTATAACGTCATATATCCTAAGCTAAGGCAACCTAACATCTCGGATGTAACATTTGACAACATTCCTGGCGTGTCGGACCCTGCTTCTCAGTGGGAACAGTATATACGTCTATAACGTTATATATCCTAACCTAAGGCAACCTAACATCTCGGATGTAATATTTGACAACGTTCCTTGCGTGTCGGACCCTGCTTCTCGGTGGGAACAGTATATACGTCTATCACGTTATATATCCTAACCTAAGGCAACCTAACATCTCGGATGTAATATTTGACAACACTCCTGGCGTACCGGACCCTGCTTCTCGGTGGGAACAGTATATACGTCAATAACGTTATATATCCTAACCTAAGGCAACCTAACATCTCGGATGCAATATTTGACAACATTCCTGGCGTGTCGAACCCTACTTCTCAGAGGGAACAATATATACGTCTATAACGGTATATATCCTAATCTAAGGCATCCTAACACATCGTTTGTAATATTTGACATCAATCCTGGCGTGTCGGATCCTGCTTCTCGGTGGGAATATTATATGCGTCTATAACGTTGTATGTCCTAATCTAAGGCAACCTAACATCTCGGATGTAATATTTGACAACATTCCAGGCGTGTCGGTCCCTACGTCTCGGTGGTAACATTACATGCGTTTATAACGGTATATATCCTAATCTAAGGCAATCTAACATCTCGGATGCAATATTTGACAACATTCCTGGCCTGTCGAACCCTACTCCTTGGAGGAACAGTATATACGTCTATAACGTCATATGTCCTAACCTAAGGCAACCTGACATCTCGGATGTAATATTCTACAACATTCCAATCGTGTCGGACCCTACTTCTCGGTGGGAACATTATATGCGTCTATAACGTTGTATATCCTAATCTAAGGCAACCTATTATCTCAGACTTAATATTTTACAACATTCCTGGCGTGTCGGAGCATTCTTTTCGGTGGGAATATTATATACGTCTATAATGGTCGATATCCTAATCTAAGGCAACCTAACATCTCGGATGTAATTTGGCTACATTCCTGGCCTGTCGAACCCCACTTCACGGAGGGAACATTATATACGTCTATAACGTCATATATCCTAAGCTAAGGCAACCTAACATTTCGGATGTAACATTTGACAACATTCCAGGCGTTCCGGTCCCAACGTCTAGGTGGTAATATTACATGCTTCTATAACGTCATATATCCTAACATAAGGCAACCTAACATCTCGGATGTAACATTTGACAACATTCCAGGCGTGTCGGTCCCTACTTCTCGGAGGGAACAGTATATACGTCTATAACGGTATATATCCTAATCTAAGGCATCCTAACACCTCGTATGTAATATTTGAGATCATTCCTGGCGTGTCGGATCCTGCTTCTCGGTGGGAATATTATATGCGTCTATAACGTTGTATGTCCTAATCTAAGGCAACCTATTATCTCAGACTTAATATTTTACAACATTCCTGGCGTGTCGGAGCATTCTTTTCGGTGAGAATCTTATATACGTCTATAATGGTCGATATCCTAATCTAAGGCAACCTAACATCTCGGATGTAATATTGGCTACATTCCTGGCCTGTCGAACCCCACTTCACGGAGGGAACATTATATACGTCTATAACGTCATATATCCTAAGCTAAGGCAACCTAACATCTCGGATGTAACATTTAACAACATTCCAGGCGTTCCGGTCCCTACGTCTCGGTGGTAACATTACATGCTTCTATAACGTCATATATCCTATCATAAGGCAACCTAACATCTCGGATGTAACATTTGACAACATTCCAGGCATGTCGGACCCTACGTCTCGGTGGGAACAGTATATACATCTATAACGTTATATATCCTAACCTAAGGCAACCTAACATCTCGGATGTAATATTTGACAACATTCCTAGCGTGTCGGATCCTGCTTCTCAGTGGGAACAGTATATACGTCTATAACGTTATATATCCTAACCAAAGGCAACCTAACATCTCGGATGTAATATTTGACAACATTCCTAGCGTGTCGGATCCTGCTTCTCAGTGGGAACAGTATATACGTCTATAACGTTATATATCCTAACCAAAGGCAACCTAACATCTCGGATGTAATATTTGACAACATTCCTGGCGTGTCGGACCCTGCTTCTCGGTGGGAACAGTATAAACGTCTATAACGTTATATACCCTAACCTAAGCCAACCTAACATCTTAGATGCAATATTTGACAACATTCCTGGCCTGTCGAACCCTACTTCTCGGAGGGAACAGTATATACGTCTATAACGGTATATATCATAATCTAAGGCAACCTAACACATCGTATGTAATATTTGACATCAATCCTGGCGTGTCGGATCCTGCTTCTCGGTGGGAATATTATATGCGTCTATAACGTTGTATGTCCTAATCTAAGGCAACCTAACATCTCGGATGTAATATTTGACAACATTCCTGGCCTGTCGAACCCTACTTCACGGAGGGAACAGTATATACGTCTATAACGTTATATATCCTAACCTAAGGTAACCAAACATCTCGGACGTAACATGTGATAATATTCCAGGCGAGTCGGTCCCTACGTCTCGGTGGTAACATTATATGCGTCTATAACGTTATATATCCTAACCTAAGGCAACCTAACATCTCGGATGTTACATTTGACAACATTCCTGGCGTGTCGGACCCTGCTTCTCGGTGGGAACAGTATATACTTCTATAACGTTATATATCCTAACCTAAGGCCAGCTAACATCTCGGATGTAATATTTGACAACATTCCTGGCGTGTCGGACCCTGCTTCTCAGTGGGAACAGTATATACGTCTATAACGTTATATATCCTAACCTAAGGCAACCTAACATCTCGGATGTAATATTTGACAACATTCCTGGCGTGTCGGACCCTGCTTCTCGGTGGGAACAGTATATACGTCTATCACGTTATATATCCTAACCTAAGGCAACCTAACATCTCGGATGTAATATTTGACAACATTCCTGGCGTGCCGGACCCTGCTTCTCGGTGGGAATATTATATGCGTCTATAACGTTGTATGTCCTAATCTAAGGCAACCTAACATCTCGAATGCAATATTTGACAACATTCCTGGCCTGTCGAACCCTACTTCTCGGAGGGAACAGTATATACGTCTATAACGGTATATATCCTAATCTAAGGCATCCTAACACCTCGTATGTAATATTTGACATCATTCCTGGCGTGTCGGATCCTGCTTCTCGGTGGGAATATTATAGGCGTCTATAACGTTGTATGTCCTAATCTAAGGCAACCTATCATCTCGGACGTAATATTTTACAACATTCCAGGCCTGTCGGACACTACTTCTCGGAGGGAACAGTATATACGTCTATAACGTTATATATCCTAACCTAAGGCAACCTAACATCTCGGATGTAACATTTGACAACATTCCTGGCGTGTCGGACCCTGCTTCTCGGTGGGAACAGTATATACTTCTATAACGTTATATATCCTAACCTAAGGCAACCTAACATCTCGGATGCAATATTCTATAACATTCCAGGCGTTTCGGACCCTATGCCTCGGTGGTAACATTGTATGCGTCTATAACGTTATATATCCTAATATAGGGCAACCTAACATCTCAGACGTAATATTTTACAACATTCCTGGCGTGTCGGAGCATTCTTTTCGGTGGGAATATTATATACGTCTATAATTGTCGATATCCTACTCTAAGGCAACCTAACATCTCGGATGTAATATTGGCTACATTCCTGGCCTGTCGAACCCCACTTTACGGAGGGAACATTATATACGTCTATAACGTCATATATCCTAAGCTAAGGCAACCTAACATCTCGGATGTAACATTTGACAACATTCCTGGCGTGTCGGACCCTGCTTCTCAGTGGGAACAGTATATACGTCTATAACGTTATATATCCTAACCTAAGGCAACCTAACATCTCGGATGTAATATTTGACAACGTTCCTTGCGTGTCGGACCCTGCTTCTCGGTGGGAACAGTATATACGTCTATCACGTTATATATCCTAACCTAAGGCAACCTAACATCTCGGATGTAATATTTGACAACACTCCTGGCGTACCGGACCCTGCTTCTCGGTGGGAACAGTATATACGTCAATAACGTTATATATCCTAACCTAAGGCAACCTAACATCTCGGATGCAATATTTGACAACATTCCTGGCGTGTCGAACCCTACTTCTCAGAGGGAACAATATATACGTCTATAACGGTATATATCCTAATCTAAGGCATCCTAACACATCGTTTGTAATATTTGACATCAATCCTGGCGTGTCGGATCCTGCTTCTCGGTGGGAATATTATATGCGTCTATAACGTTGTATGTCCTAATCTAAGGCAACCTAACATCTCGGATGTAATATTTGACAACATTCCAGGCGTGTCGGTCCCTACGTCTCGGTGGTAACATTACATGCGTTTATAACGGTATATATCCTAATCTAAGGCAATCTAACATCTCGGATGCAATATTTGACAACATTCCTGGCCTGTCGAACCCTACTCCTTGGAGGAACAGTATATACGTCTATAACGTCATATGTCCTAACCTAAGGCAACCTGACATCTCGGATGTAATATTCTACAACATTCCAATCGTGTCGGACCCTACTTCTCGGTGGGAACATTATATGCGTCTATAACGTTGTATATCCTAATCTAAGGCAACCTATTATCTCAGACTTAATATTTTACAACATTCCTGGCGTGTCGGAGCATTCTTTTCGGTGGGAATATTATATACGTCTATAATGGTCGATATCCTAATCTAAGGCAACCTAACATCTCGGATGTAATTTGGCTACATTCCTGGCCTGTCGAACCCCACTTCACGGAGGGAACATTATATACGTCTATAACGTCATATATCCTAAGCTAAGGCAACCTAACATTTCGGATGTAACATTTGACAACATTCCAGGCGTTCCGGTCCCAACGTCTAGGTGGTAATATTACATGCTTCTATAACGTCATATATCCTAACATAAGGCAACCTAACATCTCGGATGTAACATTTGACAACATTCCAGGCGTGTCGGTCCCTACTTCTCGGAGGGAACAGTATATACGTCTATAACGGTATATATCCTAATCTAAGGCATCCTAACACCTCGTATGTAATATTTGACATCATCCCTGGCGTGTCGGATCCTGCTTCTCGGTGGGAATATTATATGCGTCTATAACGTTGTATGTCCTAATCTAAGGCAACCTAACATCTCGGATGCAATATTTGACAACATTCCTGGCGTGTCGGATCCTGCTTCTCGGTGGGAATATTATATGCGTCTATAACGTTGTATGTCCTAATCTAAGGCAACCTATCATCTCGGACGTAATATTTTACAACATTCCAGGCGTGTCGGACACTACTTCTCGGAGGGAACAGTATATACGTCTATAACGTTATATATCCTAACCTAAGGCAACGTAACATCTCGGATGTAACATTATATGCGTCTATAACGTTATATATCCTAACCTAAGGCAACCTAACATCTCGGATGCAATATTTGACAACATTCCTGGCCTGTCGAACCCTAATTCTCGGAGGGAACAGTATATACGTCTATAACGGTATATATCCTAACCTGAGGCAACCTAACATCTCGGATGCAATATTCTATAACATTCCAGACGTGTCGGATCTTACGTCTCGGTGGTAAAATTGTATGCGTCTATAACGTTATATATCCTAATCTAAGGCAACCTAACATCTCGGATGCAAAATCTGACAACATTCGTGGCCTGTCGAACCCTACTTCTCGGAGGGAACAGTATATACGTCTATAACGTTATATATCCTTACCTAAGGTAACCTGACATGTCGGATGTAATATTCTACAACTTTCCCGGCGTGTTGGACCCTACTTCTCGGTGGGAACATTATATGGGTCTATAACGGTATATATCCTAATCTAAGGCAACCTAACATCTCGGATGCAATATCTGACAACATTCGTGGCCTGTCGAACCCTACTTCTCGGAGGGAACAGTATATACGTCTATAACGTTATATATCCTAACCTAAGGCAACCTGACATCTCGGATGTAATATTCTACAACATTCCAATCGTGTCGGATCCTACTTCTCGGTGGGAACATTATATGCGTCTATAACGTTGTATATCCTAATCTAAGGCAACCTATTATCTCAGACTTAATATTTTACAACATTCCTGGCGTGTCGGAGCATTCTTTTCGGTGGGAATATTATATACGTCTATAATGGTCGATATCCTAATTTAAGGCAACCTAACATCTCGGATGTAATTTGGCTACATTCCTGGCCTGTCGAACCCCACTTCACGGAGGGAACATTATATACGTCTATAACGTCATATATCCTAAGCTAAGGCAACCTAACATTTCGGATGTAACATTTGACAACATTCCAGGCGTTCCGGTCCCAACGTCTCGGTGGTAATATTACATGCTTCTATAACGTCATATATCCTAACATAAGGCAACCTAACATCTCGGATGTAACATTTGACAAAATTCCAGGCGTGTCGGTCCCTACTTCTCGGAGGGAACAGTATATACGTCTATAACGGTATATATCCTAATCTAAGGCATCCTAACACCTCGTATGTAATATTTGACATCATCCCTGGCGTGTCGGATCCTGCTTCTCGGTGGGAATATTATATGCGTCTATAACGTTGTATGTCCTAATCTAAGGCAACCTAACATCTCGGATGCAATATTTGACAACATTCCTGGCCTGTCGAACCCTACTTCTCGGAGGGAACAGTATATACGTCTATAACGGTATATATCCTAATCTAAGGCATCCTAACACCTCGTATGTAATATTTGAGATCATTCCTGGCGTGTCGGATCCTGCTTCTCGGTGGGAATATTATATGCGTCTATAACGTTGTATGTCCTAATCTAAGGCAACCTATTATCTCAGACTTAATATTTTACAACATTCCTGGCGTGTCGGAGCATTCTTTTCGGTGAGAATCTTATATACGTCTATAATGGTCGATATCCTAATCTAAGGCAACCTAACATCTCGGATGTAATATTGGCTACATTCCTGGCCTGTCGAACCCCACTTCACGGAGGGAACATTATATACGTCTATAACGTCATATATCCTAAGCTAAGGCAACCTAACATCTCGGATGTAACATTTAACAACATTCCAGGCGTTCCGGTCCCTACGTCTCGGTGGTAACATTACATGCTTCTATAACGTCATATATCCTATCATAAGGCAACCTAACATCTCGGATGTAACATTTGACAACATTCCAGGCATGTCGGACCCTACGTCTCGGTGGGAAGAGTATATACATCTATAACGTTATATATCCTAACCTAAGGCAACCTAACATCTCGGATGTAATATTTGACAACATTCCTAGCGTGTCGGATCCTGCTTCTCAGTGGGAACAGTATATACGTCTATAACGTTATATATCCTAACCAAAGGCAACCTAACATCTCGGATGTAATATCTGACAACATTCCTGGCGTGTCGGACCCTGCTTCTCGGTGGGAACAGTATATACGTCTATAACGTTATATACCCTAACCTAAGCCAACCTAACATCTTAGATGCAATATTTGACAACATTCCTGGCCTGTCGAACCCTACTTCTCGGAGGGAACAGTATATACGTCTATAACGGTATATATCATAATCTAAGGCAACCTAACACATCGTATGTAATATTTGACATCAATCCTGGCGTGTCGGATCCTGCTTCTCGGTGGGAATATTATATGCGTCTATAACGTTGTATGTCCTAATCTAAGGCAACCTAACATCTCGGATGTAATATTTGACAACATTCCTGGCCTGTCGAACCCTACTTCACGGAGGGAACAGTATATACGTCTATAACGTTATATATCCTAACCTAAGGTAACCAAACATCTCGGACGTAACATTTGATAATATTCCAGGCGAGTCGGTCCCTACGTCTCGGTGGTAACATTATATGCGTCTATAACGTTATATATCCTAACCTAAGGCAACCTAACATCTCGGATGTTACATTTGACAACATTCCTGGCGTGTCGGACCCTGCTTCTCGGTGGGAACAGTATATACTTCTATAACGTTATATATCCTAACCTAAGGCCAGCTAACATCTCGGATGTAATATTTGACAACATTCCTGGCGTGTCGGACCCTGCTTCTCAGTGGGAACAGTATATACGTCTATAACGTTATATATCCTAACCTAAGGCAACCTAACATCTCGGATGTAATATTTGACAACATTCCTGGCGTGTCGGACCCTGCTTCTCGGTGGGAACAGTATATACGTCTATCACGTTATATATCCTAACCTAAGGCAACCTAACATCTCGGATGTAATATTTGACAACATTCCTGGCGTGCCGGACCCTGCTTCTCGGTGGGAATATTATATGCGTCTATAACGTTGTATGTCCTAATCTAAGGCAACCTAACATCTCGAATGCAATATTTGACAACATTCCTGGCCTGTCGAACCCTACTTCTCGGAGGGAACAGTATATACGTCTATAACGGTATATATCCTAATCTAAGGCATCCTAACACCTCGTATGTAATATTTGACATCATTCCTGGCGTGTCGGATCCTGCTTCTCGGTGGGAATATTATAGGCGTCTATAACGTTGTATGTCCTAATCTAAGGCAACCTATCATCTCGGACGTAATATTTTACAACATTCCAGGCCTGTCGGACACTACTTCTCGGAGGGAACAGTATATACGTCTATAACGTTATATATCCTAACCTAAGGCAACCTAACATCTCGGATGTAACATTTGACAACATTCCTGGCGTGTCGGACTCTGCTTCTCGGTGGGAACAGTATATACTTCTATAACGTTATATATCCTAACCTAAGGCAACCTAACATCTCGGATGCAATATTCTATAACATTCCAGGCGTTTCGGACCCTATGCCTCGGTGGTAACATTGTATGCGTCTATAACGTTATATATCCTAATATAGGGCAACCTAACATCTCAGACGTAATATTTTACAACATTCCTGGCGTGTCGGAGCATTCTTTTCGGTGGGAATATTATATACGTCTATAATTGTCGATATCCTACTCTAAGGCAACCTAACATCTCGGATGTAATATTGGCTACATTCCTGGCCTGTCGAACCCCACTTTACGGAGGGAACATTATATACGTCTATAACGTCATATATCCTAAGCTAAGGCAACCTAACATCTCGGATGTAACATTTGACAACATTCCTGGCGTGTCGGACCCTGCTTCTCAGTGGGAACAGTATATACGTCTATAACGTTATATATCCTAACCTAAGGCAACCTAACATCTCGGATGTAATATTTGACAACGTTCCTTGCGTGTCGGACCCTGCTTCTCGGTGGGAACAGTATATACGTCTATCACGTTATATATCCTAACCTAAGGCAACCTAACATCTCGGATGTAATATTTGACAACACTCCTGGCGTACCGGACCCTGCTTCTCGGTGGGAACAGTATATACGTCAATAACGTTATATATCCTAACCTAAGGCAACCTAACATCTCGGATGCAATATTTGACAACATTCCTGGCGTGTCGAACCCTACTTCTCAGAGGGAACAATATATACGTCTATAACGGTATATATCCTAATCTAAGGCATCCTAACACATCGTATGTAATATTTGACATCAATCCTGGCGTGTCGGATCCTGCTTCTCGGTGGGAATATTATATGCGTCTATAACGTTGTATGTCCTAATCTAAGGCAACCTAACATCTCGGATGTAATATTTGACAACATTCCAGGCGTGTCGGTCCCTACGTCTCGGTGGTAACATTACATGCGTTTATAACGGTATATATCCTAATCTAAGGCAATCTAACATCTCGGATGCAATATTTGACAACATTCCTGGCCTGTCGAACCCTACTCCTTGGAGGAACAGTATATACGTCTATAACGTCATATGTCCTAACCTAAGGCAACCTGACATCTCGGATGTAATATTCTACAACATTCCAATCGTGTCGGACCCTACTTCTCGGTGGGAACATTATATGCGTCTATAACGTTGTATATCCTAATCAAAGGCAACCTATTATCTCAGACTTAATATTTTACAACATTCCTGGCGTGTCGGAGCATTCTTTTCGGTGGGAATATTATATACGTCTATAATGGTCGATATCCTAATCTAAGGCAACCTAACATCTCGGATGTAATTTGGCTACATTCCTGGCCTGTCGAACCCCACTTCACGGAGGGAACATTATATACGTCTATAACGTCATATATCCTAAGCTAAGGCAACCTAACATTTCGGATGTAACATTTGACAACATTCCAGGCGTTCCGGTCCCAACGTCTAGGTGGTAATATTACATGCTTCTATAACGTCATATATCCTAACATAAGGCAACCTAACATCTCGGATGTAACATTTGACAACATTCCAGGCGTGTCGGTCCCTACTTCTCGGAGGGAACAGTATATACGTTTATAACGGTATATATCCTAATCTAAGGCATCCTAACACCTCGTATGTAATATTTGACATCATCCCTGGCGTGTCGGATCCTGCTTCTCGGTGGGAATATTATATGCGTCTATAACGTTGTATGTCCTAATCTAAGGCAACCTAACATCTCGGATGCAATATTTGACAACATTCCTGGCCTGTCGAACCCTACTTCTCGGAGGGAACAGTATATACGTCTATAACGGTATATATCCTAATCTAAGGCATCCTAACACCTCGTATGTAATATTTGAGATCATTCCTGGCGTGTCGGATCCTGCTTCTCGGTGGGAATATTATATGCGTCTATAACGTTGTATGTCCTAATCTAAGGCAACCTATCGTCTCGGACGTAATATTTTACAACATTCCAGGCCTGTCGGACACTACTTCTCGGAGGGTACAGTATATACGTCTATAACGTTATATATCCTAACCTAAGGCAACCTAACATCTCGTAAGTAACATTATATGCGTCTATAACGTTATATATCCTAACCTAAGGCAACCTAACATCTCGGATGTTACATTTGACAACATTCCTGGCGTGTCGGACCCTGCTTCTCGGTGCGAACAGTATATACTTCTATAACGTTATATATCCTAACCTAAGGCCAGCTAACATCTCGGATGTAATATTTGACATCATTCCTGGCGTGTCGGATCCTGCTTCTCGGTGGGAATATTATAGGCGTCTATAACGTTGTATGTCCTAATCTAAGGCAACCTATCATCTCGGACGTAATATTTTACAACATTCCAGGCCTGTCGGACACTACTTCTCGGAGGGAACAGTATATACGTCTATAACGTTATATATCCTAACCTAAGGCAACCTAACATCTCGGATGTAACATTTGACAACATTCCTGGCGTGTCGGACCCTGCTTCTCGGTGGGAACAGTATATACTTCTATAACGTTATATATCCTAACCTAAGGCAACCTAACATCTCGGATGCAATATTCTATAACATTCCAGGCGTTTCGGACCCTATGTCTCGGTGGTAACATTGTATGCGTCTATAACGTTATATATCCTAATATAGGGCAACCTAACATCTCAGACGTAATATTTTACAACATTCCTGGCGTGTCGGAGCATTCTTTTCGGTGGGAATATTATATACGTCTATAATTGTCGATATCCTACTCTAAGGCAACCTAACATCTCGGATGTAATATTGGCTACATTCCTGGCCTGTCGAACCCCACTTTACGGAGGGAACATTATATACGTCTATAACGTCATATATCCTAAGCTAAGGCAACCTAACATCTCGGATGTAACATTTGACAACATTCCTGACGTGTCGGACCCTGCTTCTCAGTGGGAACAGTATATACGTCTATAACGTTATATATCCTAACCTAAGGCAACCTAACATCTCGGATGTAATATTTGACAACGTTCCTTGCGTGTCGGACCCTGCTTCTCGGTGGGAACAGTATATACGTCTATCACGTTATATATCCTAACCTAAGGCAACCTAACATCTCGGATGTAATATTTGACAACACTCCTGGCGTACCGGACCCTGCTTCTCGGTGGGAACAGTATATACGTCAATAACGTTATATATCCTAACCTAAGGCAACCTAACATCTCGGATGCAATATTTGACAACATTCCTGGCGTGTCGAACCCTACTTCTCAGAGGGAACAGTATATACGTCTATAACGGTATATATCCTAATCTAAGGCATCCTAACACATCGTATGTAATATTTGACATCAATCCTGGCGTGTCGGATCCTGCTTCTCGGTGGGAATATTATATGCGTCTATAACGTTGTATGTCCTAATCTAAGGCAACCTAACATCTCGGATGTAATATTTGACAACATTCCAGGCGTGTCGGTCCCTACGTCTCGGTGGTAACATTACATGCGTTTATAACGGTATATATCCTAATCTAAGGCAATCTAACATCTCGGATGCAATATTTGACAACATTCCTGGCCTGTCGAACCCTACTCCTTGGAGGAACAGTATATACGTCTATAACGTCATATATCCTAACCTAAGGCAACCTAACATCTCGGATGTAACATTTGACAAAATTCCTGGCGTGTCGGACCCTGCTTCTCGGTGGGAACAGTATATACGTCTATAACGTTAAATATCCGAACCTAAGGCAACCTAACATCTCGGATGCAATATTCTATAACATTCCAGGCGTATCGGACCCTACGTCTCGGTGGTAACATTGTATGCGTCTATAACGTTATATATCCTAATCTAAGGCAACCTAACATCTCAGACGTAATATTTTACAACATTCCTGGCGTGTCGGAGCATTCCTTTCGGTGGGAATATTATATACGTCTATAACGGTCAACATCCTAATCTAAGGCAACCTAACATCTCGGATGCAATATTTGACATCATTCCTGGCCTGTCGAACCCTACTTCACGGAGGGAACAGTATATACGTCTATAACGTTATATATCCTAACCTAAGGTAACCAAACATCTCGGACGTAACATTTGATAATATTCCAGGCGAGTCGGTCACTACGTCTCGGTGGGAACAGTATATACGTCTATAACGTTATATATCCTAACCTAAGGCAACCTAACATCTCGGATGCAATATTTGACAACATTCCTGGCCTGTCGAACCCTACTTCTCGGAGGGAACAGTATATACGTCTATAACGGTATATATCCTAATCTAAGGCATCCTAACACCTCGTATGTAATATTTGACATCATTCCTGGCGTGTCGGATCCTGCTTCTCGGTGGGAATATTATATGCGTCTATAACGTTGTATGTCCTAATCTAAGGCAACCTAACATCTCGGATGCAATATTTGACAAAATTCCTGGCCTGTCGAACCCTACTTCTCGGAGGGAACCGTATATACGTCTATAACGGTATATATCCTAATCTAAGGCATCCTAACACCTCGTATGTAATATTTGACATCATTCCTGGCGTGTCGGATCCTGCTTCTCGGTGGGAATATTATATGCGTCTATAACGTTGTATGTCCTAATCTAAGGCAACCTATCATCTCGGACGTAATATTTTACAACATTCCAGGCGTGTCGGACACTACTTCTCGGAGGGAACAGTATATACGTCTATAACGTTATATATCCTAACCTAAGGCAACGTAACATCTCGGATGTAACATTATATGCGTCTATAACGTTATATATCCTAACCTAAGGCAACCTAACATCTCGGATGCAATATTTGACAACATTCCTGGCCTGTCGAACCCTAATTCTCGGAGGGAACAGTATATACGTCTATAACGGTATATATCCTAACCTGAGGCAACCTAACATCTCGGATGCAATATCTGACAACATTCGTGGCCTGTCGAACCCTACTTCTCGGAGGGAACAGTATATACGTCTATAACGTTATATATCCTAACCTAAGGCAACCTGACATCTCGGATGTAATATTCTACAACATTCCAATCGTGTCGGACCCTACTTCTCGGTGGGAACATTATATGCGTCTATAACGTTGTATATCCTAATCTAAGGCAACCTATTATCTCAGACTTAATATTTTACAACATTCCTGGCGTGTCGGAGCATTCTTTTCGGTGGGAATATTATATACGTCTATAATGGTCGATATCCTAATCTAAGGCAACCTAACATCTCGGATGTAATTTGGCTACATTCCTGGCCTGTCGAACCCCACTTCACGGAGGGAACATTATATACGTCTATAACGTCATATATCCTAAGCTAAGGCAACCTAACATTTCGGATGTAACATTTGACAACATTCCAGGCGTTCCGGTCCCAACGTCTCGGTGGTAATATTACATGCTTCTATAACGTCATATATCCTAACATAAGGCAACCTAACATCTCGGATGTAACATTTGACAACATTCCAGGCGTGTCGGTCCCTACTTCTCGGAGGGAACAGTATATACGTCTATAACGGTATATATCCGAATCTAAGGCATCCTAACACCTCGTATGTAATATTTGACATCATCCCTGGCGTGTCGGATCCTGCTTCTCGGTGGGAATATTATATGCGTTTATAACGTTGTATGTCCTAATCTAAGGCAACCTAACATCTCGGATGCAATATTTGACAACATTCCTGGCCTGTCGAACCCTACTTCTCGGAGGGAACAGTATATATGTCTATAACGGTATATATCCTAATCTAAGGCATCCTAACACCTCGTATGTAATATTTGAGATCATTCCTGGCGTGTCGGATCCTGCTTCTCGGTGGGAATATTATATGCGTCTATAACGTTGTATGTCCTAATCTAAGGCAACCTATCGTCTCGGACGTAATATTTTACAACATTCCAGGCCTGTCGGACACTACTTCTCGGAGGGTACAGTATATACGTCTATAACGTTATATATCCTAACCTAAGGCAACCTAACATCTCGTAAGTAACATTATATGCGTCTATAACGTTATATATCCTAACCTAAGGCAACCTAACATCTCGGATGTAACATTTGACAACATTCCAGGCGTGTCGGTCCATACGTCTCGGTGGTAACATTATATACGTCTATCACGTTATATATCCTAACCTAAGGCAACCTGACATCTCGGATGTAATATTCTACAACATTCCAGGCGTGTCGGACACTACTTCTCGGAGGGAACAGTATATACGTCTATAACGTTATATATCCTAACCTAAGGCAACATAACATCTCGGATGTAACATTATATGCGTCTATAACGTTATATATCCTAACCTAAGGCAACCTAACATCTCGGATGCAATATTTGACAACATTCCTGGCCTGTCGAACCCTACTTCTCGGAGGGAACAGTATATACGTCTATAACGGTATATATCCTAACCTGAGGCAACCTAACATCTCGGATGCAATATTCTATAACATTCCAGGCGTGTCGGATCCTACGTCTCGGTGGTAAAATTGTATGCGTCTATAACGTTATATATCCTAATCTAAGGCAACCTAACATCTCGGATGCAAAATCTGACAACATTCGTGGCCTGTCGGACCCTACTTCTCGGAGGGAACAGTATATACGTCTATAACGTTATATATCCTTACCTATGGCAACCTGACATCTCGGATGTAATATTCTACAGCATTCCAGGCGTGTTGGACCCTACTTCTCGGTGGGAACATTATATGCGTCTATAACGTTGTATATCCTAATCTAAGGCAACCTATTATCTCAGACTTAATATTTTACAACATTCCTGGCGTGTCGGAGCATTCTTTTCGGTGAGAATCTTATATACGTCTATAATGGTCGATATCCTAATCTAAGGCAACCTAACATCTCGGATGTAATATTGGCTACATTCCTGGCCTGTCGAACCCCACTTCACGGAGGGAACATTATATACGTCTATAACGTCATATATCCTAAGCTAAGGCAACCTAACATCTCGGATGTAACATTTAACAACATTCCAGGCGTTCCGGTCCCTACGTCTCGGTGGTAACATTACATGCTTCTATAACGTCATATATCCTATCATAAGGCAACCTAACATCTCGCATGTAACATTTGACAACATTCCAGGCATGTCGGACCCTACGTTTCGGTGGGAACAGTATATACATCTATAACGTTATATATCCTAACCTAAGGCAACCTAACATCTCGGATGTAATATTTGACAACATTCCTAGCGTGTCGGATCCTGCTTCTCAGTGGGAACAGTATATACGTCTATAACGTTATATATCCTAACCTAAGGCAACCTAACATCTCGGATGTAATATTTGACAACATTCCTGGCGTGTCGGACCCTGCTTCTCGGTGGGAACAGTATATACGTCTATAACGTTATATACCCTAACCTAAGCCAACCTAACATCTTAGATGCAATATTTGACAACATTCCTGGCCTGTCGAACCCTACTTCTCGGAGGGAACAGTATATACGTCTATAACGGTATATATCATAATCTAAGGCAACCTAACATCTCGTACGTAATATTTGACAACATTCCTGGCGTGTCGGACCGTACTACTCGGTGGGAACATTATATGTGTCTATAACGTTGTATATCCTAATCTAAGGCAACGTAACATCTCGGATGCAATATTTCACAACATTCCTGGCGTGTCGGACCCTGCTTCTGCGTGGGAACTGTATATACGTCAATAACGTTATATATCCTAACCTAAGGCAACCTAACATCTCGGATGCAATATTTGACAACATTCCTGGCCTGTCGAACCCTACTTCTCGGAGGGAACAGTATATACGTCTATAACGGCATATATCCTAATCTAAGGCATCCTAACACCTCGTATGTAATATTTGACATCATTCCTGGCGTGTCGGATCCTGCTTCTCGGTGGGAATATTATATGCGTCTATAACGTTGTATGTCCTAATCTAAGGCAACCTATCATCTCGGACGTAATATTTTACAACATTCCAGGCGTGTCGGACACTACTTCTCGGAGGGAACAGTATATACGTCTATAACGTTATATATCCTAACCTAAGGCAACCTAACATCTCGGATGCCATATTTGACAACATTCCTGGCCTGTCGAACCCTACTTCTCGGAGGGAACAGTATATACGTCTATAACGGTATATAGCCTAACCTGAGGCAACCTAACATCTCGGATGCAATATTCTATAACATTCCAGGCGTGTCGGATCCTACGTCTCGGTGGTAAAATTGTATGCGTCTATAACGTTATATATCCTAAACAAAGGCAACCTGACATCTCGGATGTAATATTCTACAACATTCCAGGCGTGTCGGACACTACTTCTCGGAGGGAACAGTATATACGTCTATAACGTTATATATCCTAACCTAAGGCAACCTGACATCTCGGATGTAATATTCTACAACATTCCAATCGTGTCGGACCCTACTTCTCGGTGGGAACAGTATATACGTCTATAACGTTATATATCCTAACCTAAGGCAACCTAACATCTCGGATGCCATATTTGACAACATTCCTGGCCTGTCGAACCCTACTTCTCGGATTGAACAGTATATACGTCTATAACGGTTTATATCCTAACCTGAGGCAACCTAACATCTCGGATGCAATATTCTATAACATTCCAGGCGTGTCGGATCCTACGTCTCGGTGGTAAAATTGTATGCGTCTATAACGTTATATATCCTAAACAAAGGCAACCTAACATCTCGGATGTAATATTTGACAACATTCCTGGCGTGTCGGACCCTGCTTCTCGGTGGGAACAGTATATACGTCTATAAAGTTATATATCCTAACCTAAGGCAACCTAACATTTCGGATGCAATATTTGACAACATTCCTGGCCTGTCGAACCCTACTTCTCGGAGGGAACAGTATATACGTCTATAACGTCATATATCCTAACATAAGGCAACCTAACGTCTCAGATGTAACAATTGACAACATTCCAGGCGTGGCGGTCCCTACGTCTCGGTGGTAACATTATATGCGTCTATAACGTTATATATCCTAACCTAAGGCAACCTAACATCTCGGATGTAATATTTGACAACATTCCTGGCGTCCCGGACCCTGCTTCTCGGTGGGAACAGTATATACGTCAATAACGTTATATATCCTAATCTAAGGCAACCTAATATCTCGGATGTAACATTATATGCGTCTATAACGTTATATATCCTAACCTAAGGCAACCTAACATATCGGATGCAATATTTGACAACATTCCTGGCCTGTCGAACCCTACTTCTCGGAGGGAACAGTATATACGTCTATAAGGGTATATATCATAATCTAAGGCAACCTAACATCTCGTACGTAATATTTGACAACATTCCTGGCGTTTCGGACCCTACTACTCGGTGGGAACATTATATGTGTCTATAACGTTGTATATCCTAATCTAAGGCAACCTAACATCTCGGATGCAATATTTCACAACATTCCTGGCGTGTCGGACGCTGCTTCTGCGTGGGAACTGTATATACGTCAATAACGTTATATATCCTAACCTAAGGCAACCTAACATCTCGGATGCAATATTTGACAACATTCCTGGCCTGTCGAACCCTACTTCTCGGAGGGAACAGTATATGCGTCTATAACGGTATATATCCTAATCTAAGGCATCCTAACACCTCGTATGTAATATTTGACGTCATTCCTGGCGTGTCGGATCCTGCTTCTCGGTGGGAATACTATATGCGTCTATAACGTTATATATCGTAACCTAAGGCAACCTCACATCTCGGATGTAATATTCTACAACATTCCAGGCGTGTCGGACCCTACTTCTCGGTGGGAACATTATATGGGTCTCTAACGGTATATTTCCTAATCTAAGGCAACGTAACATCTCGGATGCAATATTTGACAACATTCCTGGCCTGTCGAACCCTACTTCTCGGAGGGAACAGTATATACGTCTATAACGTCATATATCCTAACATAAGGCAACCTAACGTCTCAGATGTAACAATTGACAAGATTCCAGGCGTGGCGGTCCCTACGTCTCGGTGGTAACATTATATGCGTCTATAACGTTATATATCCTAACCTAAGGCAACCTAACACCTCAGATGTAATATTTGACAACATTCCTGGCGTGTCGGACCCTGCTTCTCGGGGGGAACGTTATATGCGCCTATAACGGTGTATGTCCTAATCTAAGGCAACCTAACATCTCGGATGCAATATTTGACAACATTCCTGGCGTGTCGGACCCTGCTCCTGGGTGGGAACTGTATATACGTCTATAAAGTTATATATCCTAACCTAAGGCAACCTAACATCTCGGATGTAACATTATATGCGTCTATAACGTTATATATCCTAACCTAAGGCAACCTAACATCTCGGATGCCATATTTGACAACATTCCTGGCCTGTCGAACCCTACTTCTCGGAGGGAACAGTATATACGTCTATAACGGTATATATCCTAACCTGTGGCAACCTAACATCTCGGATGCAATATTCTATAACATTCCAGGCGTGTCGGATCCTACGTCTCGGTGGTAAAATTGTATGCGTTTATAACGTTATATATCCTAAACAAAGGCAACCTGACATCTCGGATGTAATATTCTACAACATTCCAGGCGTGTCGGACACTACTTCTCGGAGGGAAGAGTATATACGTCTATAACGTTATATATCCTAACCTAAGGCAACCTGACATCTCGGATGTAATATTCTACAACATTCCAATCGTGTAGGACCCTACTTCTCGGTGGGAACATTATATGCGTCTATAACGTTGTATATCCTAATCTAAGGCAACCTATTATCTCAGACTTAATATTTTACAACATTCTTGGCGTGTCGGAGCATTCTTTTCGGTGGGAATATTATATACGTCTATAATGGTCGATATCCTAATCTAAGGCAACCTAACATCTCGGATGTAATATTGGCTACATTCCTGGCCTGTCGAACCCCACTTCACGGAGGGAACATTATATACGTCTATAACATCATATATCCTAAGCTAAGGCAACCTAACATCTCGGATGTAACATTTGACAACATTCCAGGCGTTCCGGTCCCTACGTCTCGGTGGTAACATTACATGCTTCTATAACGTCATATATCCTAACATAAGGCAACCTAACATCTCGAATGTAACATTTCACAACATTCCTGGCGTGTCGGACCCTGCTTCTCGGGGGGAACGTTATATGCGCCTATAACGGTGTATGTCCTAATCTAAGGCAACCTAACATCTCGGATGCAATATTTGACAACATTCCTGGCGTGTCGGACCCTGCTCCTGGGTGGGAACTGTATATACGTCTATAAAGTTATATATCCTAACCTAAGGCAACCTAACATCTCGGATGTAACAATATATGCGTCTATAACGTTATATATCCTAACCTAAGGCAACCTAACATCTCGGATGCCATATTTGACAACATTCCTGGCCTGTCGAACCCTACTTCTCGGAGGGAACAGTATATACGTCTATAACGGTATATATCCTAACCTGTGGCAACCTAACATCTCGGATGCAATATTCTATAACATTCCAGGCGTGTCGGATCCTACGTCTCGGTGGTAAAATTGTATGCGTCTATAACGTTATATATCCTAAACAAAGGCAACCTGACATCTCGGATGTAATATTCTACAACATTCCAGGCGTGTCGGACACTACTTCTCGGAGGGAAGAGTATATACGTCTATAACGTTATATATCCTAACCTAAGGCAACCTGACATCTCGGATGTAATATTCTACAACATTCCAATCGTGTAGGACCCTACTTCTCGGTGGGAACATTATATGCGTCTATAACGTTGTATATCCTAATCTAAGGCAACCTATTATCTCAGACTTAATATTTTACAACATTCTTGGCGTGTCGGAGCATTCTTTTCGGTGGGAATATTATATACGTCTATAATGGTCGATATCCTAATCTAAGGCAACCTAACATCTCGGATGTAATATTGGCTACATTCCTGGCCTGTCGAACCCCACTTCACGGAGGGAACATTATATACGTCTATAACATCATATATCCTACGCTAAGGCAACCTAACATCTCGGATGTAATATTTGACAACATTCCTGCCGTGTCGGACCCTGCTTCTCAGTGGGAACATTATATGCGTCTGTAACGTTATATATCCTAACCTAAGGCAACCTAACATCTCGGATGTAATATTTGACAACATTCCTGGCGTCCCGGACCCTGCTTCTCGGTGGGAACAGTATATACGTCAATAACGATATATATCCTAATCTAAGGCAACCTAATATCTCGGATGTAACATTATATGCGTCTATAACGTTATATAACCTAACCTAAGGCAACCTAACATATCAGATGCAATATTTGACAACATTCCTGGCCTGTCGAACCCTACTTCTCGGAGGGAACAGTATATACGTCTATAACGGTATATATCCTAATCTAAGGCATCCTAACACCTCGTATGTAATATTTGACATCATTCCTGGCGTGTCGGATCCTGCTTCTCGGTGGGAATATTATATGCGTCTATAACGTTGTATGTCCTAATCTAAGGCAACCTATCATCTCGGACGTAATATTTTACAACATTCCAGGCGTGTCGGACACTACTTCTCGGAGGGAACAGTATATACGTCTATAACGTTATATATCCTAACCTAAGGCAACCTAACATCTCGGATGCCATATTTGACAACATTCCTGGCCTGTCGAACCCTACTTCTCGGAGGGAACAGTATATACGTCTATAACGGTATATATCCTAACCTGAGGCAACCTAACATCTCGGATGCAATATTCTATAACATTCCAGGCGTGTCGGATCCTACGTCTCGGTGGTAAAATTGTATGCGCCTATAACGTTATATATCCTAAACAAAGGCAACCTGATATCTCGGATGTAATATTCTACAACATTCCAGGCGTGTCGGACACTACTTCTCGGAGGGAACAGTATATACGTCTATAACGTTATATATCCTAACCTAAGGCAACCTGACATCTCGGACGTAATATTCTACAACATTCCAATCGTGTCGGACCCTACTTCTCGGTGGGAACAGTATATACGTCTATAACGTTATATATCCTAACCTAAGGCAACCTAACATCTCGGATGTAATATTTGACAACATTCCAGGCGTGTCGGACCCTACTTCTCGGTGGGAACATTATATGGGTCTCTAACGGTATATATCCTAATCTAAGGCAACCTAACATCTCGGATGCAATATTTGACAACATTCCTGGCCTGTCGAACCCTACTTCTCGGAGGGAACATTATATACGTCTATAACGTCATATATCCTAACATAAGGCAACCTAACGTCTCAGATGTAACAATTGACAACATTCCAGGCGTGGCGGTCCCTACGTTTCGGTGGTAACATTATATGCGTCTGTAACGTTATATATCCTAACCTAAGGCAACCTAACATCTCGGATGTAATATTTGACAACATTCCTGGCGTCCCGGACCCTGCTTCTCGGTGGGAACAGTATATACGTCAATAACGTTATATATCCTAATCTAAGGCAACCTAATATCTCGGATGTAACATTATATGCGTCTATAACGTTATATATCCTAACCTAAGGCAACCTGACATCTCGGATGTAATATTCTACAACATTTCAGGCGTGTCGGACCCTACTTCTCGGTGGGAACATTATATGGGTCTCTAACGGTATATATCCTAATCTAAGGCAACCTAACATCTCGGATGCAATATCTGACAACATTCGTGGCCTGTCGAACCCTACTTCTCGGAGGGAACAGTATATACGTCTATAACGTTATATATCCTTACCTAAGGCAACCTGACATCTCGGATGTAATATTCTACAACATTCCAGGCGTGTTGGACCCTACTTCTCGGTGGGAACATTATATGGGTCTATAACGGTATATATCCTAATCTAAGGCAACCTAACATCTCGGATGCAATATCTGACAACATTCGTGGCCTGTCGAACCCTACTTCTCGGAGGGAACAGTATATACGTCTATAACGTTATATATCCTAACCTAAGGCAACCTGACATCTCGGATGTAATATTCTACAACATTCCAATCGTGTCGGACCCTACTTCTCGGTGGGAACATTATATGCGTCTATAACGTTGTATATCCTAATCTAAGGCAACCTATTATCTGAGACTTAATATTTTACAACATTCCTGCCGTGTCGGAGCATTCTTTTCGGTGGGAATATTATATACGTCTATAATGGTCGATATCCTAATCTAAGGCAATCTAACATCTCGGATGCAATATTTGACAACATTCCTGGCCTGTCGAACCCTACTTCTCGGAGGGAACAGTATATACGTCTATAACGTCATATATCCTAACATAAGGCAACCTAACGTCTCGGATGTAACAATTGACAACATTCCAGGCGTGGCGGTCCCTACGTCTCGGTGGTAACATTATATGCGTCTATAACGTTATATATCCTAACCTAAGGCAACCTAACATCTCGGATGTAATATTTGACAACATTCCTGGCGTGTCGGATCCTGCTTCTCGGGGGGACGTTATATGCGCCTATAACGTTGTATGTCCTAATCTAAGGCAACCTAACATCTCGGATGCAATATTTGACAACATTCCTGGCGTGTCGGACCCTGCTCCTGGGTGGGAACTGTATATACGTCTATAAAGTTATATATCCTAACCTAAGGCAACCTAAGATCTCGGATGTAACATTATATGCGTCTACAACGTTATATATCCTATCCTAAGGCAACCTAACATCTCGGATGCCATATTTGACAACATTCCTGGCCTGTCGAACCCTACTTCTCGGAGGGAACAGTATATACGTCTATAACGGTATATATCCTAACCTGAGGCAACCTAACATCTCGGATGCAATATTCTATAACATTCCAGGCGTGTCGGATCCTACGTCTCGGTGGTAAAATTGTATGCGTCTATAACGTTATATATCCTAAACAAAGGCAACCTAACATCTCGGATGCAATATTTGACAACATCTGTCGCCTGTCGAACCCTACTTCTCGGAGGGAACAGTATATACGTCTATAACGTTATATATCGTAACCTAAGGCAACCTGACATCTCGGATGTAATATCCTACAACATTCCAGGCGTGTCGGACCCTACTTCTCGGTGGGAACATTATATGGGTCTCTAACGGTATATATCCTAATCTAAGGCAACCTAACATCTCGGATGCAATATTTGACAACATTCCTGGCCTGTCGAACCCTACTTCTCGGAGGGAACAGTATATACGTCTATAACGTCATATATCCTAACATAAGGCAACCTAACGTCTCAGATGTAACAATTGACAACATTCCAGGCGAGGCGGTCCCTACGTCTCGGTGGTAACATTATATGCGTCTATAACGTTATATATCCTAACCTAAGGCAACCTAACATCTCGGATGTAATATTTGACAACATTCCTGGCGTGTCGGATCCTGCTTCTCGGGGGGAACGTTATATGCGCCTATAACGTTGTATGTCCTAATCTAAGGCAACCTAACATCTCGGATGCAATATTTGACAACATTCCTGGCGTGTCGCACCCTGCTCCTGGGTGGGAACTGTATATACGTCTATAAAGTTATATATCCTAACCTAAGGCAACCTAACATCCCGGATGTAACATTATATGCGTCTATAACGTTATATATCCTAACCTAAGGCAACCTAACATCGCGGATGCCATATTTGACAACATTCCTGGCCTGTCGAACCCTACTTCTCGGAGGGAACAGTATATACGTCTATAACGGTATATATCCTAACCTGAGGCAACCTAACATCTCGGATGCAATATTCTATAACATTCCAGGCGTGTCGGATCCTACGTCTCGGTGGTAAAATTGTATGCGTCTATAACGTTATATATCCTAAACAAAGGCAACCTGACATCTCGGATGTAATATTCTACAACATTCCAGGCGTGTCGGACACTACTTCTCGGAGGAAACAGTATATACGTCTATAACGTTATATATCCTAACCTAAGGCAACCTGACATCTCGGATGTAATGTTCTACAACATTCCAATCGTGTCGGACCCTACTTCTCGGTGGGAACATTATATGCGTCTATAACGTTGTATATCCTAATCTAAGGCAACTTATTATCTCAGACTTAATATTTTACAACATTCCTGGCGTGTCGGAGCATTCTTTTCGGTGGGAATATTATATACGTCTATAATGGTCGATATCCTAATCTAAGGCAACCTAACATCTCGGATGTAATATTGGCTACATTCCTGGCCTGTCGAACCCCACTTCACGGAGGGAACATTATATACGTCTATAACATCATATATCCTAAGCTAAGGCAACCTAACATCTCGGATGTAACATTTGAAAACATTCCAGGCGTTCCGGTCCCTACGTCTCGGTGGTAACATTACATGCTTCTATAACGTCATATATCCTAACATAAGGTAACCTAACATCTCGGATGTAACATTTGACAACATTCCAGGCGTGTCGGTCCCTACGTCTCGGTGGGAACAGTATATACGTCTATAACGTTATATATCCTAACCTAAGGCAACCTGACATCTCGGATGTAATATTCTACAACATTCCAATCGTGTCGGACCCTACTTCTCGGTGGGAACACTATATGCGTCTATAACGTTGTATATCCTAATCTAAGGCAACCTATTATCTCAGACTTAATATTTTACAACATTCCTGCCGTGTCGGAGCATTCTTTTCGGTGGGAATATTATATAAGTCTATAATGGTCGATATCCTAATCTAAGGCAATCTAACATCTCGGATGTAATATTGGCTACATTCCTGGCCTGTCGAACCCCACTTCACGGAGGGAACATTATATACGTCTATAACATCATATATCCTAAGCTAAGGCAACCTAACATCTCGGATGTAACATTTGACAACATTCCAGGCGTTCCGGTCCCTACGTCTCGGTGGTAACATTACATGCTTCTATAACGTCATATATCCTAACATAAGGCAACCTAACATCTCGGATGTAACATTTGACAACATTCCAGGCGTGTCGGTCCCTACGTCTCGGTGGGAACAGTATATACGTCTATAACGTTATATATCCTAACCTAACGCAACCTAACATCTCGGATGTAATATTTGACAACATTCCTGGCGTGTCGGACCCTGCTTCTCGGTGGGAACAGTATATACGTCTATAACGTTATATATCGTAACCTAAGGCAACCTGACATCTCGGATGTAATATTCTACAACATTCCAGGCGTGTCGGACCCTACTTATCGGAGGGAACAGTATATACGTCTATAACGGTATATATCCTATTCTAAGGCATCCTAACACCTCGTATGTAATATTTGACATCATTCCTGGCGTGTCGGATCCTGCTTCTCGGTGGGAATATTATATGCGTCTATAACGTTGTATGTCCTAATCTAAGGCAACCTATCATCTCGGACGTAATATTTTACAACATTCCAGGCGTGTCGGACACTACTTCTCGGAGGGAACAGTATATACGTCTATAACGTTATATATCCTAACCTAAGGCAACCTAACATCTCGGATGCCATATTTGACAACATTCCTGGCCTGTCGAACCCTACTTCTCGGAGGGAACAGTATATACGTATATAACGGTATATATCCTAACCTGAGGCAACCTAACATCTCGGATGCAATATTCTATAACATTCCAGGCGTGTCGGATCCTATGTCTCGGTGGTAAAATTGTATGCGTCTATAACGTTATATATCCTAAACAAAGGCAACCTGACATCTCGGATGTAATATTCTACAACATTCCAGGCGTGTCGGACACTACTTCTCGGAGGGAACAGTATATACGTCTATAACGTTATATATCCTAACCTAAGGCAACCTGACATCTCGGACGTAATATTCTACAACATTCCAATCGTGTCGGACCCTACTTCTCGGTGGGAACAGTATATACGTCTATAACGTTATATATCCTAACCTAAGGCAACCTAACATCTCGGATGTAATATTTGACAACATTCCAGGCGTGTCGGACCCTACTTCTCGGTGGGAACATTATATGGGTCTCTAACGGTATATATCCTAATCTAAGGCAACCTAACATCTCGGATGCAATATTTGACAACATTCCTGGCCTGTCGAACCCTACTTCTCGGAGGGAACATTATATACGTCTATAACGTCATATATCCTAACATAAGGCAACCTAACGTCTCAGATGTAACAATTGACAACATTCCAGGCGTGGCGGTCCCTACGTTTCGGTGGTAACATTATATGCGTCTGTAACGTTATATATCCTAACCTAAGGCAACCTAACATCTCGGATGTAATATTTGACAACATTCCTGGCGTCCCGGACCCTGCTTCTCGGTGGGAACAGTATATACGTCAATAACGTTATATATCCTAATCTAAGGCAACCTAATATCTCGGATGTAACATTATATGCGTCTATAACGTTATATATCCTAACCTAAGGCAACCTAACATATCGGATGCAATATTTGACAACATTCCTGGCCTGTCGAACCCGACTTCTCGGAGGGAACAGTATATACGTCTATAACGGTATATATCCTAATCTAAGGCATCCTAACACCTCGTATGTAATATTTGACATCATTCCTGGCGTGTCGGATCCTGCTTCTCGGTGGGAATATTATATGCGTCTATAACGTTGTATGTCCTAATCTAAGGCAACCTATCATCTCGGACGTAATATTTTACAACATTCCAGGCGTGTCGGACACTACTTCTCGGAGGGAACAGTATATACGTCTATAACGTTATATATCCTAACCTAAGGCAACCTAACATCTCGGATGCCATATTTGACAACATTCCTGGCCTGTCGAACCCTACTTCTCGGAGGGAACAGTATATACGTCTATAACGGTATATATCCTAACCTGAGGCAACCTAACATCTCGGATGCAATATTCTATAACATTCCAGGCGTGTCGGATCCTACGTCTCGGTGGTAAAATTGTATGCGTCTATAACGTTATATATCCTAAACAAAGGCAACCTGACATCTCGGATGTAATATTCTACAACATTCCAGGCGTGTCGGACACTACTTCTCGGAGGGAACAGTATATACGTCTATAACGTTATATATCCTAACCTAAGGCAACCTGACATCTCGGACGTAATATTCTACAACATTCCAATCGTGTCGGACCCTACTTCTCGGTGGGAACAGTATATACGTCTATAACGTTATATATCCTAACCTAAGGCAACCTAACATCTCGGATGTAATATTTGACAACATTCCTGCCGTGTCGGACCCTGCTTCTCAGTGGGAACAGTATATACGTCTATAACGTTATATATCCTAACCTAAGGCAACCTAACATCTCGGATGTAATATTTGACAACATTCCAGGCGTGTCGGACCCTACTTCTCGGTGGGAACATTATATGGGTCTCTAACGGTATATATCCTAATCTAAGGCAACCTAACATCTCGGATGCAATATTTGACAACATTCCTGGCCTGTCGAACCCTACTTCTCGGAGGGAACATTATATACGTCTATAACGTCATATATCCTAACATAAGGCAACCTAACGTCTCAGATGTAACAATTGACAACATTCCAGGCGTGGCGGTCCCTACGTCTCGGTGGTAACATTATATGCGTCTATAACGTTATATATCCTAACCTAAGGCAACCTAACATCTCGGATGTAATACTTGACAACATTCCTGGCGTGTCGGATCCTGCTTCTCGGGGGGAACGTTATATGCGCCTATAACGTTGTATGTCCTTATCTAAGGCAACCTAACATCTCGGATGCAATATTTGACAACATTCCTGGAGTGTCGGACCCTGCTCCGGGGTGGGAACTGTATATACGTCTATAAAGTTATATATCCTAACCTAAGGCAACCTAACATCTCGGATGTAACATTATATGCGTCTATAACGTTATATATCCTAACCTAAGGCAACCTAACATCTCGGATGCCATATTTGACAACATTCCTGGCCTGTCGAACCCTACTTCTCGGAGGGAACAGTATATACGTCTATAACGGTATATATCCTAACCTGAGGCAACCTAACATCTCGGATGCAATATTCTATAACATTCCAGGCGTGTCGGATCCTACGTCTCGGTGGTAAAATTGTATGCGTCTATAACGTTATATATCCTAAACAAAGGCAACCTAACATCTCGGATGCAATATTTGACAACATCTGTCGCCTGTCGAACCCTACTTCTCGGAGGGAACAGTATATACGTCTATAACGTTATATATCGTAACCTAAGGCAACCTGACATCTCGGATGTAATATTCTACAACATTTCAGGCGTGTCGGACCCTACTTCTCGGTGGGAACATTATATGGGTCTCTAACGGTATATATCCTAATCTAAGGCAACCTAACATCTCGGATGCAATATCTGACAACATTCGTGGCCTGTCGAACCCTACTTCTCGGAGGGAACAGTATATACGTCTATAACGTTATATATCCTTACCTAAGGCAACCTGACATCTCGGATGTAATATTCTACAACATTCCAGGCGTGTTGGACCCTACTTCTCGGTGGGAACATTATATGGGTCTATAACGGTATATATCCTAATCTAAGGCAACCTAACATCTCGGATGCAATATCTGACAACATTCGTGGCCTGTCGAACCCTACTTCTCGGAGGGAACAGTATATACGTCTATAACGTTATATATCCTAACCTAAGGCAACCTGATATCTCGGATGTAATATTCTACAACATTCCAATCGTGTCGGACCCTACTTCTCGGTGGGAACATTATATGCGTCTATAACGTTGTATATCCTAATCTAAGGCAACCTATTATCTGAGACTTAATATTTTACAACATTCCTGCCGTGTCGGAGCATTCTTTTCGGTGGGAATATTATATACGTCTATAATGGTCGATATCCTAATCTAAGGCAATCTAACATCTCGGATGTAATATTGGCTACATTCCTGGCCTGTCGAACCCCACTTCACGGAGGGAACATTATATACGTCTATAACATCATATATCCTAAGCTAAGGCAACCTAAGATCTCGGATGTAACATTTGACAACATTCCAGGCGTTCCGGTCCCTACGTCTCGGTGGTAACATTACATGCTTCTATAACGTCATATATCCTAACATAAGGCAACCTAACATCTCGGATGTAACATTTGACAACATTCCATGCGTGTCGGTCCCTACGTCTCGGTGGGAACAGTATATACGTCTATAACGTTATATATCCTAACCTAAGGCAACCTAACATCTCGGATGTAATATTTGACAACATTCCTGCCGTATCGGACCCTGCTTCTCAGTGGGAACAGTATATACGTCTATAACGTTATATATCCTAACATAAGGCAACCTAACGTCTCAGATGTAACAATTGACAACATTCCAGGCGTGGCGGTCCCTACGTCTCGGTGGTAACATTACATGCTTCTATAACGTCATATATCCTAACATAAGGCAACCTAACATCTCGAATGTAACATTTGACAACATTCCAGGCGTGTCGGTCCCTACGTCTCGGTGGGAACAGTATATACGTCTATAACGTTATATATCCTAACCTAAGGCAACCTAACATCTCGGATGCAATATTTGACAACATTCCTGGCCTGTCGAACCCTACTTCTCGGAGGGAACAGTATATACGTCTATAACGTCATATATCCTAACATAAGGCAACCTAACGTCTCAGATGTAACAATTGACAACATTCCAGGCGTGGCGGTCCCTACGTCTCGGTGGTAACATTATATGCGTCTATAACGTTATATATCCTAACCTAAGGCAACCTAACATCTCGGATGTAATATTTGACAACATTCCTGGCGTCCCGGACCCTGCTTCTCGGTGGGAACAGTATATACGTCAATAACGTTATATATCCTAACCTAAGGCAACCTAATATCTCGGATGTAACATTATATGCGTCTATAACGTTATATATCCTAACCTAAGGCAACCTAACGTATCGGATGCAATATTTGACAACATTCCTGGCCTGTCGAACCCTACTTCTCGGAGGGAACAGTATATACGTCTATAACGGTATATATCCTAATCTAAGGCTTCCTAACACCTCGTATGTAATATTTGACATCATTCCTGGCGTGTCGGATCCTGCTTCTCGGTGGGAATATTATATGCGTCTATAACGTTGTATGTCCTAATCTAAGGCAACCTATCATCTCGGACGTAATATTTTACAACATTCCAGGCGTGTCGGACACTACTTCTCGGAGGGAACAGTATATACGTCTATAACGTTATATATCCTAACCTAAGGCAACCTAACATCTCGGATGCCATATTTGACAACATTCCTGGCCTGTCGAACCCTACTTCTCGGAGGGAACAGTATATACCTCTATAACGGTATATATCCTAACCTGAGGCAACCTAACATCTCGGATGCAATATTCTATAACATTCCAGGCGTGTCGGATCCTACGTCTCGGTGGTAAAATTGTATGCGTCTATAACGTTATATATCCTAAACAAAGGCAACCTGACATCTCGGATGTAATATTCTACAACATTCCAGGCGTGTCGGACACTACTTCTCGGAGGGAACAGTATATACGTCTATAACGTTATATATCCTAACCTAAGGCAACCTGACATCTCGGACGTAATATTCTACAACATTCCAATCGTGTCGGACCCTACTTCTCGGTGGGAACAGTATATACGTCTATAACGTTATATATCCTAACCTAAGGCAACCTAACATCTCGGATGTAATATTTGACAACATTCCTGCCGTGTCGGACCCTGCTTCTCAGTGGGAACAGTATATACGTCTATAACGTTATATATCCTAACCTAAGGCAACCTAACATCTCGGATGTAATATTTGACAACATTCCAGGCGTGTCGGACCCTACTTCTCGGTGGGAACATTATATGGGTCTCTAACGGTATATATCCTAATCTAAGGCAACCTAACATCTCGGATGCAATATTTGACAACATTCCTGGCCTGTCGAACCCTACTTCTCGGAGGGAACATTATATACGTCTATAACGTCATATATCCTAACATAAGGCAACCTAACGTCTCAGATGTAACAATTGACAACATTCCAGGCGTGGCGGTCCCTACGTCTCGGTGGTAACATTATATGCGTCTATAACGTTATATATCCTAACCTAAGGCAACCTAACATCTCGGATGTAATACTTGACAACATTCCTGGCGTGTCGGATCCTGCTTCTCGGGGGGAACGTTATATGCGCCTATAACGTTGTATGTCCTTATCTAAGGCAACCTAACATCTCGGATGCAATATTTGACAACATTCCTGGAGTGTCGGACCCTGCTCCGGGGTGGGAACTGTATATACGTCTATAAAGTTATATATCCTAACCTAAGGCAACCTAACATCTCGGATGTAACATTATATGCGTCTATAACGTTATATATCCTAACCTAAGGCAACCTAACATCTCGGATGCCATATTTGACAACATTCCTGGCCTGTCGAACCCTACTTCTCGGAGGGAACAGTATATACGTCTATAACGGTATATATCCTAACCTGAGGCAACCTAACATCTCGGATGCAATATTCTATAACATTCCAGGCGTGTCGGATCCTACGTCTCGGTGGTAAAATTGTATGCGTCTATAACGTTATATATCCTAAACAAAGGCAACCTAACATCTCGGATGCAATATTTGACAACATCTGTCGCCTGTCGAACCCTACTTCTCGGAGGGAACAGTATATACGTCTATAACGTTATATATCGTAACCTAAGGCAACCTGACATCTCGGATGTAATATTCTACAACATTTCAGGCGTGTCGGACCCTACTTCTCGGTGGGAACATTATATGGGTCTCTAACGGTATATATCCTAATCTAAGGCAACCTAACATCTCGGATGCAATATCTGACAACATTCGTGGCCTGTCGAATCCTACTTCTCGGAGGGAACAGTATATACGTCTATAACGTTATATATCCTTACCTAAGGCAACCTGACATCTCGGATGTAATATTCTACAACATTCCAGGCGTGTTGGACCCTACTTCTCGGTGGGAACATTATATGGGTCTATAACGGTATATATCCTAATCTAAGGCAACCTAACATCTCGGATGCAATATCTGACAACATTCGTGGCCTGTCGAACCCTACTTCTCGGAGGGAACAGTATATACGTCTATAACGTTATATATCCTAACCTAAGGCAACCTGATATCTCGGATGTAATATTCTACAACATTCCAATCGTGTCGGACCCTACTTCTCGGTGGGAACATTATATGCGTCTATAACGTTGTATATCCTAATCTAAGGCAACCTATTATCTGAGACTTAATATTTTACAACATTCCTGCCGTGTCGGAGCATTCTTTTCGGTGGGAATATTATATACGTCTATAATGGTCGATATCCTAATCTAAGGCAATCTAACATCTCGGATGTAATATTGGCTACATTCCTGGCCTGTCGAACCCCACTTCACGGAGGGAACATTATATACGTCTATAACATCATATATCCTAAGCTAAGGCAACCTAACATCTCGGATGTAACATTTGACAACATTCCAGGCGTTCCGGTCCCTACGTCTCGGTGGTAACATTACATGCTTCTATAACGTCATATATCCTAACATAAGGCAACCTAACATCTCGGATGTAACATTTGACAACATTCCATGCGTGTCGGTCCCTACGTCTCGGTGGGAACAGTATATACGTCTATAACGTTATATATCCTAACCTAAGGCAACCTAACATCTCGGATGTAATATTTGACAACATTCCTGCCGTATCGGACCCTGCTTCTCAGTGGGAACAGTATATACGTCTATAACGTTATATATCCTAACATAAGGCAACCTAACGTCTCAGATGTAACAATTGACAACATTCCAGGCGTGGCGGTCCCTACGTCTCGGTGGTAACATTACATGCTTCTATAACGTCATATATCCTAACATAAGGCAACCTAACATCTCGAATGTAACATTTGACAACATTCCAGGCGTGTCGGTCCCTACGTCTCGGTGGGAACAGTATATACGTCTATAACGTTATATATCCTAACCTAAGGCAACCTAACATCTCGGATGCAATATTTGACAACATTCCTGGCCTGTCGAACCCTACTTCTCGGAGGGAACAGTATATACGTCTATAACGTCATATATCCTAACATAAGGCAACCAAACGTCTCAGATGTAACAATTGACAACATTCCAGGCGTGGCGGTCCCTACGTCTCGGTGGTAACATTATATGCGTCTATAACGTTATATATCCTAACCTAAGGCAACCTAACATCTCGGATGTAATATTTGACAACATTCCTGGCGTCCCGGACCCTGCTTCTCGGTGGGAACAGTATATACGTCAATAACGTTATATATCCTAACCTAAGGCAACCTAATATCTCGGATGTAACATTATATGCGTCTATAACGTTATATATCCTAACCTAAGGCAACCTAACATATCGGATGCAATATTTGACAACATTCCTGGCCTGTCGAACCCTACTTCTCGGAGGGAACAGTATATACGTCTATAACGGTATATATCCTAATCTAAGGCTTCCTAACACCTCGTATGTAATATTTGACATCATTCCTGGCGTGTCGGATCCTGCTTCTCGGTGGGAATATTATATGCGTCTATAACGTTGTATGTCCTAATCTAAGGCAACCTATCATCTCGGACGTAATATTTTACAACATTTCAGGCGTGTCGGACACTACTTCTCGGAGGGAACAGTATATACGTCTATAACGTTATATATCGTAACCTAAGGCAACCTGACATCTCGGATGTAATATTCTACAACATTTCAGGCGTGTCGGACCCTACTTCTCGGTGGGAACATTATATGGGTCTCTAACGGTATATATCCTAATCTAAGGCAACCTAACATCTCGGATGCAATATCTGACAACATTCGTGGCCTGTCGAACCCTACTTCTCGGAGGGAACAGTATATACGTCTATAACGTTATATATCCTAACCTAAGGCAACCTGACATCTCGGATGTAATATTCTACAACATTCCAATCGTGTCGGACCCTACTTCTCGGTGGGAACATTATATGCGTCTATAACGTTGTATATCCTAATCTAAGGCAACCTATTATCTGAGACTTAATATTTTACAACATTCCTGCCGTGTCGGAGCATTCTTTTCGGTGGGAACAGTATATACGTCTATAACGTTATATATCCTAACCTAAGGCAACCTAACATCTCGGATGTAATATTTGACAACATTCCTGCCGTATCGGACCCTGCTTCTCAGTGGGAACAGTATATACGTCTATAACGTTATATATCCTAACATAAGGCAACCTAACGTCTCAGATGTAACAATTGACAACATTCCAGGCGTGGCGGTCCCTACGTCTCGGTGGTAACATTACATGCTTCTATAACGTCATATATCCTAACATAAGGCAACCTAACATCTCGAATGTAACATTTGACAACATTCCAGGCGTGTCGGTCCCTACGTCTCGGTGGGAACAGTATATACGTCTATAACGTTATATATCCTAACCTAAGGCAACCTAACATCTCGGATGCAATATTTGACAACATTCCTGGCCTGTCGAACCCTACTTCTCGGAGGGAACAGTATATACGTCTATAACGTCATATATCCTAACATAAGGCAACCTAACGTCTCAGATGTAACAATTGACAACATTCCAGGCGTGGCGGTCCCTACGTCTCGGTGGTAACATTATATGCGTCTATAACGTTATATATCCTAACCTAAGGCAACCTAACATCTCGGATGTAATATTTGACAACATTCCTGGCGTCCCGGACCCTGCTTCTCGGTGGGAACAGTATATACGTCAATAACGTTATATATCCTAACCTAAGGCAACCTAATATCTCGGATGTAACATTATATGCGTCTATAACGTTATATATCCTAACCTAAGGCAACCTAACATATCGGATGCAATATTTGACAACATTCCTGGCCTGTCGAACCCTACTTCTCGGAGGGAACAGTATATACGTCTATAACGGTATATATACTAATCTAAGGCTTCCTAACACCTCGTATGTAATATTTGACATCATTCCTGGCGTGTCGGATCCTGCTTCTCAGTGGGAACAGTATATACGTCTATAACGTTATATATCCTAACCTAAGGCAACCTAACATCTCGGATGTAATATTTGACAACATTCCAGGCGTGTCGGACCCTACTTCTCGGTGGGAACATTATATGGGTCTCTAACGGTATATATCCTAATCTAAGGCAACCTAACATCTCGGATGCAATATTTGACAACATTCCTGGCCTGTCGAACCCTACTTCTCGGAGGGAACATTATATACGTCTATAACGTCATATATCCTAACATAAGGCAACCTAACGTCTCAGATGTAACAATTGACAACATTCCAGGCGTGGCGGTCCCTACGTCTCGGTGGTAACATTATATGCGTCTATAACGTTATATATCCTAACCTAAGGCAACCTAACATCTCGGATGTAATACTTGACAACATTCCTGGCGTGTCGGATCCTGCTTCTCGGGGGGAACGTTATATGCGCCTATAACGTTGTATGTCCTTATCTAAGGCAACCTAACATCTCGGATGCAATATTTGACAACATTCCTGGAGTGTCGGACCCTGCTCCGGGGTGGGAACTGTATATACGTCTATAAAGTTATATATCCTAACCTAAGGCAACCTAACATCTCGGATGTAACATTATATGCGTCTATAACGTTATATATCCTAACCTAAGGCAACCTAACATCTCGGATGCCATATTTGACAACATTCCTGGCCTGTCGAACCCTACTTCTCGGAGGGAACAGTATATACGTCTATAACGGTATATATCCTAACCTGAGGCAACCTAACATCTCGGATGCAATATTCTATAACATTCCAGGCGTGTCGGATCCTACGTCTCGGTGGTAAAATTGTATGCGTCTATAACGTTATATATCCTAAACAAAGGCAACCTAACATCTCGGATGCAATATTTGACAACATCTGTCGCCTGTCGAACCCTACTTCTCGGAGGGAACAGTATATACGTCGATAACGTTATATATCGTAACCTAAGGCAACCTGACATCTCGGATGTAATATTCTACAACATTTCAGGCGTGTCGGACCCTACTTCTCGGTGGGAACATTATATGGGTCTCTAACGGTATATATCCTAATCTAAGGCAACCTAACATCTCGGATGCAATATCTGACAACATTCGTGGCCTGTCGAACCCTACTTCTCGGAGGGAACAGTATATACGTCTATAACGTTATATATCCTTACCTAAGGCAACCTGACATCTCGCATGTAATATTCTACAACATTCCAGGCGTGTTGGACCCTACTTCTCGGTGGGAACATTATATGGGTCTATAACGGTATATATCCTAATCTAAGGCAACCTAACATCTCGGATGCAATATCTGACAACATTCGTGGCCTGTCGAACCCTACTTCTCGGAGGGAACAGTATATACGTCTATAACGTTATATATCCTAACCTAAGGCAACCTGATATCTCGGATGTAATATTCTACAACATTCCAATCGTGTCGGACCCTACTTCTCGGTGGGAACATTATATGCGTCTATAACGTTGTATATCCTAATCTAAGGCAACCTATTATCTGAGACTTAATATTTTACAACATTCCTGCCGTGTCGGAGCATTCTTTTCGGTGGGAATATTATATACGTCTATAATGGTCGATATCCTAATCTAAGGCAATCTAACATCTCGGATGTAATATTGGCTACATTCCTGGCCTGTCGAACCCCACTTCACGGAGGGAACATTATATACGTCTATAACATCATATATCCTAAGCTAAGGCAACCTAACGTCTCAGATGTAACAATTGACAACATTCCAGGCGTGGCGGTCCCTACGTCTCGGTGGTAACATTACATGCTTCTATAACGTCATATATCCTAACATAAGGCAACCTAACATCTCGAATGTAACATTTGACAACATTCCAGGCGTGTCGGTCCCTACGTCTCGGTGGGAACAGTATATACGTCTATAACGTTATATATCCTAACCTAAGGCAACCTAACATCTCGGATGCAATATTTGACAACATTCCTGGCCTGTCGAACCCTACTTCTCGGAGGGAACAGTATATACGTCTATAACGTCATATATCCTAACATAAGGCAACCTAACGTCTCAGATGTAACAATTGACAACATTCCAGGCGTGGCGGTCCCTACGTCTCGGTGGTAACATTATATGCGTCTATAACGTTATATATCCTAACCTAAGGCAACCTAACATCTCGGATGTAATATTTGACAACATTCCTGGCGTCCCGGACCCTGCTTCTCGGTGGGAACAGTATATACGTCAATAACGTTATATATCCTAACCTAAGGCAACCTAATATCTCGGATGTAACATTATATGCGTCTATAACGTTATATATCCTAACCTAAGGCAACCTAACATATAGGATGCAATATTTGACAACATTCCTGGCCTGTCGAACCCTACTTCTCGGAGGGAACAGTATATACGTCTATAACGGTATATATCCTAATCTAAGGCTTCCTAACACCTCGTATGTAATATTTGACATCATTCCTGGCGTGTCGGATCCTGCTTCTCGGTGGGAATATTATATGCGTCTATAACGTTGTATGTCCTAATCTAAGGCAACCTATCATCTCGGACGTAATATTTTACAACATTCCAGGCGTGTCGGACACTACTTCTCGGAGGGAACAGTATATACGTCTATAACGTTATATATCGTAACCTAAGGCAACCTGACATCTCGGATGTAATATTCTACAACATTTCAGGCGTGTCGGACCCTACTTCTCGGTGGGAACATTATATGGGTCTCTAACGGTATATATCCTAATCTAAGGCAACCTAACATCTCGGATGCAATATCTGACAACATTCGTGGCCTGTCGAACCCTACTTCTCGGAGGGAACAGTATATACGTCTATAACGTTATATATCCTAACCTAAGGCAACCTGACATCTCGGATGTAATATTCTACAACATTCCAATCGTGTCGGACCCTACTTCTCGGTGGGAACATTATATGCGTCTATAACGTTGTATATCCTAATCTAAGGCAACCTATTATCTGAGACTTAATATTTTACAACATTCCTGCCGTGTCGGAGCATTCTTTTCGGTGGGAACAGTATATACGTCTATAACGTTATATATCCTAACCTAAGGCAACCTAACATCTCGGATGTAATATTTGACAACATTCCTGCCGTATCGGACCCTGCTTCTCAGTGGGAACAGTATATACGTCTATAACGTTATATATCCTAACATAAGGCAACCTAACGTCTCAGATGTAACAATTGACAACATTCCAGGCGTGGCGGTCCCTACGTCTCGGTGGTAACATTACATGCTTCTATAACGTCATATATCCTAACATAAGGCAACCTAACATCTCGAATGTAACATTTGACAACATTCCAGGCGTGTCGGTCCCTACGTCTCGGTGGGAACAGTATATACGTCTATAACGTTATATATCCTAACCTAAGGCAACCTAACATCTCGGATGCAATATTTGACAACATTCCTGGCCTGTCGAACCCTACTTCTCGGAGGGAACAGTATATACGTCTATAACGTCATATATCCTAACATAAGGCAACCTAACGTCTCAGATGTAACAATTGACAACATTCCAGGCGTGGCGGTCCCTACGTCTCGGTGGTAACATTATATGCGTCTATAACGTTATATATCCTAACCTAAGGCAACCTAACATCTCGGATGTAATATTTGACAACATTCCTGGCGTCCCGGACCCTGCTTCTCGGTGGGAACAGTATATACGTCAATAACGTTATATATCCTAACCTAAGGCAACCTAATATCTCGGATGTAACATTATATGCGTCTATAACGTTATATATCCTAACCTAAGGCAACCTAACATATCGGATGCAATATTTGACAACATTCCTGGCCTGTCGAACCCTACTTCTCGGAGGGAACCGTATATACGTCTATAACGGTATATATCCTAATCTAAGGCTTCCTAACACCTCGTATGTAATATTTGACATCATTCCTGGCGTGTCGGATCCTGCTTCTCAGTGGGAACAGTATATACGTCTATAACGTTATATATCCTAACCTAAGGCAACCTAACATCTCGGATGTAATATTTGACAACATTCCAGGCGTGTCGGACCCTACTTCTCGGTGGGAACATTATATGGGTCTCTAACGGTATATATCCTAATCTAAGGCAACCTAACATCTCGGATGCAATATTTGACAACATTCCTGGCCTGTCGAACCCTACTTCTCGGCGGGAACATTATATACGTCTATAACGTCATATATCCTAACATAAGGCAACCTAACGTCTCAGATGTAACAATTGACAACATTCCAGGCGTGGCGGTCCCTACGTCTCGGTGGTAACATTATATGCGTCTATAACGTTATATATCCTAACCTAAGGCAACCTAACATCTCGGATGTAATACTTGACAACATTCCTGGCGTGTCGGATCCTGCTTCTCGGGGGGAACGTTATATGCGCCTATAACGTTGTATGTCCTTATCTAAGGCAACCTAACATCTCGGATGCAATATTTGACAACATTCCTGGCGTGTCGGACCCTGCTCCTGGGTGGGAACTGTATATACGTCTATAAAGTTATATATCCTAACCTAAGGCAACCTAACATCTCGGATGTAACATTATATGCGTCTATAACGTTATATATCCTAACCTAAGGCAACCTAACATCTCGGATGCCATATTTGACAACATTCCTGGCCTGTCGAACCCTACTTCTCGGAGGGAACAGTATATACGTCTATAACGGTATATATCCTAACCTGAGGCAACCTAACATCTCGGATGCAATATTCTATAACATTCCAGGCGTGTCGGATCCTACGTCTCGGTGGTAAAATTGTATGCGTCTATAACGTTATATATCCTAAACAAAGGCAACCTGACATCTCGGATGTAATATTCTACAACATTCCAGGCGTGTCGGACACTACTTCTCGGAGGGAAGAGTATATACGTCTATAACGTTATATATCCTAACCTAAGGCAACCTGACATCTCGGATGTAATATTCTACAACATTCCAATCGTGTAGGACCCTACTTCTCGGTGGGAACATTATATGCGTCTATAACGTTGTATATCCTAATCTAAGGCAACCTATTATCTCAGACTTAATATTTTACAACATTCTTGGCGTGTCGGAGCATTCTTTTCGGTGGGAATATTATATACGTCTATAATGGTCGATATCCTAATCTAAGGCAACCTAACATCTCGGATGTAATATTGGCTACATTCCTGGCCTGTCGAACCCCACTTCACGGAGGGAACATTATATACGTCTATAACATCATATATCCTAAGCTAAGGCAACCTAACATCTCGGATGTAACATTTGACAACATTCCAGGCGTTCCGGTCCCTACGTCTCGGTGGTAACATTACATGCTTCTATAACGTCATATATCCTAACATAAGGCAACCTAACATCTCGAATGTAACATTTGACAACATTCCAGGCGTGTCGGTCCCTACGTCTCGGTGGGAACAGTATATACGTCTATAACGTTATATATCCTAACCTAAGGCAACCTAACATCTCGGATGTAATATTTGACAACATTCCTGCCGTGTCGGACCCTGCTTCTCAGTGGGAACAGTATATACGTCTATAACGTTATATATCCTAACCTAAGGCAACCTAACATCTCGGATGTAATATTTGACAACATTCCTGGCGTGTCGGACCCTGCTTCTCGGTGGGAACAGTATATACGTCTATAACGTTATATATCGTAACCTAAGGCAACCTGACATCTCGGATGTAATATTCTACAACATTCCAGGCGTGTCGGACCCTACTTCTCGGTGGGAACATTATATGGGTCTCTAACGGTATATATCCTAATCTAAGGCAGCCTAACATCTCGGATGTAATATTTGACAACATTCCTGGCGTGTCGGACCCTGCTTCTCGGTGGGAACATTATATGGGTCTCTAACGGCATATATCCTAATCTAAGGCAACCTAACATCTCGGATGCAATATTTGACAACATTCCTGGCCTGTCGAACCCTACTTCTCGGAGGGAACATTATATACGTCTATAACGTCATATATCCTAACATAAGGCAACCTAACGTCTCAGATGTAACAATTGACAACATTCCAGGCGTGGCGGTCCCTACGTTTCGGTGGTAACATTATATGCGTCTGTAACGTTATATATCCTAACCTAAGGCAACCTAACATCTCGGATGTAATATTTGACAACATTCCTGGCGTCCCGGACCCTGCTTCTCGGTGGGAACAGTATATACGTCAATAACGTTATATATCCTAATCTAAGGCAACCTAATATCTCGGATGTAACATTATATGCGTCTATAACGTTATATATCCTAACCTAAGGCAACCTAACATATCGGATGCAATATTTGACAACATTCCTGGCCTGTCGAACCCGACTTCTCGGAGGGAACAGTATATACGTCTATAACGGTATATATCCTAATCTAAGGCATCCTAACACCTCGTATGTAATATTTGACATCATTCCTGGCGTGTCGGATCCTGCTTCTCGGTGGGAATATTATATGCGTCTATAACGTTGTATGTCCTAATCTAAGGCAACCTATCATCTCGGACGTAATATTTTACAACATTCCAGGCGTGTCGGACACTACTTCTCGGAGGGAACAGTATATACGTCTATAACGTTATATATCGTAACCTAAGGCAACCTAACATCTCGGATGCCATATTTGACAACATTCCTGGCCTGTCGAACCCTACTTCTCGGAGGGAACAGTATATACGTCTATAACGGTATATATCCTAACCTGAGGCAACCTAACATCTCGGATGCAATATTCTATAACATTCCAGGCGTGTCGGATCCTACGTCTCGGTGGTAAAATTGTATGCGTCTATAACGTTATATATCCTAAACAAAGGCAACCTGACATCTCGGATGTAATATTCTACAACATTCCAGGCGTGTCGGACACTACTTCTCGGAGGGAACAGTATATACGTCTATAACGTTATATATCCTAACCTAAGGCAACCTGACATCTCGGACGTAATATTCTACAACATTCCAATCGTGTCGGACCCTACTTCTCGGTGGGAACAGTATATACGTCTATAACGTTATATATCCTAACCTAAGGCAACCTAACATCTCGGATGTGATATTTGACAACATTCCTGCCGTGTCGGACCCTGCTTCTCAGTGGGAACAGTATATACGTCTATAACGTTATATATCCTAACCTAAGGCAACCTAACATCTCGGATGTAATATTTGACAACATTCCTGGCGTGTCGGACCCTGCTTCTCGGTGGGAACAGTATATACGTCTATAACGTTATATATCGTAACCTAAGGCAACCTGACATCTCGGATGTAATATTCTACAACATTCCACGCGTGTCGGACCCTACTTCTCGGTGGGAACATTATATGGGTCTCTAACGGTATATATCCTAATCTAAGGCAGCCTAACATCTCGGATGTAATATTTGACAACATTCCTGGCGTGTCGGACCCTGCTTCTCGGTGGGAACAGTATATACGTCTATAACGTTATATATCCTAACCTAAGGCAACCTAACATTTCGGATGCAATATTTGACAACATTCCTGGCCTGTCGAACCCTACTTCTCGGAGGGAACAGTATATACGTCTATAACGTCATATATCCTAACATAAGGCAACCTAACGTCTCAGATGTAACAATTGACAACATTCCAGGCGTGGCGGTCCCTACGTTTCGGTGGTAACATTATATGCGTCTGTAACGTTATATATCCTAACCTAAGGCAACCTAACATCTCGGATGTAATATTTGACAACATTCCTGGCGTCCCGGACCCTGCTTCTCGGTGGGAACAGTATATACGTCAATAACGTTATATATCCTAATCTAAGGCAACCTAATATCTCGGATGTAACATTATATGCGTCTATAACGTTATATATCCTAACCTAAGGCAACCTAACATATCGGATGCAATATTTGACAACATTCCTGGCCTGTCGAACCCTACTTCTCGGAGGGAACAGTATATACGTCTATAACGGTATATATCCTAATCTAAGGCATCCTAACACCTCGTATGTAATATTTGACATCATTCCTGGCGTGTCGGATCCTGCTTCTCGGTGGGAATATTATATGCGTCTATAACGTTGTATGTCCTAATCTAAGGCAACCTATCATCTCGGACGTAATATTTTACAACATTCCAGGCGCGTCGGACACTACTTCTCGGAGGGAACAGTATATACGTCTATAACGTTATATATCCTAACCTAAGGCAACCTAACATCTCGGATGCCATATTTGACAACATTCCTGGCCTGTCGAACCCTACTTCTCGGAGGGAACAGTATATACGTCTATAACGGTATATATCCTATCCTGAGGCAACCTAACATCTCGGATGCAATATTCTATAACATTCCAGGCGTGTCGTATCCTACGTCTCGGTGGTAAAATTGTATGCGTCTATAACGTTATATATCCTAAACAAAGGCAACCTGACATCTCGGATGTAATATTCTACAACATTCCAGGCGTGTCGGACACTACTTCTCGGAGGGAACAGTATATACGTCTATAACGTTATATATCCTAACCTAAGGCAACCTGACATCTCGGACGTAATATTCTACAACATTCCAATCGTGTCGGACCCTACTTCTCGGTGGGAACAGTATATACGTCTATAACGTTATATATCCTAACCTAAGGCAACCTAACATCTCGGATGTAATATTTGACAACATTCCAGGCGTGTCGGACCCTACTTCTCGGTGGGAACATTATATGGGTCTCTAACGGTATATATCCTAATCTAAGGCAACCTAACATCTCGGATGCAATATTTGACAACATTCCTGGCCTGTCGAACCCTACTTCTCGGAGGGAACATTATATACGTCTATAACGTCATATATCCTAACATAAGGCAACCTAACGTCTCAGATGTAACAATTGACAACATTCCAGGCGTGGCGGTCCCTACGTTTCGGTGGTAACATTATATGCGTCTGTAACGTTATATATCCTAACCTAAGGCAACCTAACATCTCGGATGTAATATTTGACAACATTCCTGGCGTCCCGGACCCTGCTTCTCGGTGGGAACAGTATATACGTCAATAACGTTATATATCCTAATCTAAGGCAACCTAATATCTCGGATGTAACATTATATGCGTCTATAACGTTATATATACTAACCTAAGGCAACCTAACATATCGGATGCAATATTTGACAACATTCCTGGCCTGTCGAACCCGACTTCTCGGAGGGAACAGTATATACGTCTATAACGGTATATATCCTAATCTAAGGCATCCTAACACCTCGTATGTAATATTTGACATCATTCCTGGCGTGTCGGATCCTGCTTCTCGGTGGGAATATTATATGCGTCTATAACGTTGTATGTCCTAATCTAAGGCAACCTATCATCTCGGACGTAATATTTTACAACATTCCAGGCGTGTCGGACACTACTTCTCGGAGGGAACAGTATATACGTCTATAACGTTATATATCCTAACCTAAGGCAACCTAACATCTCGGATGCCATATTTGACAACATTCCTGGCCTGTCGAACCCTACTTCTCGGAGGGAACAGTATATACGTCTATAACGGTATATATCCTAACCTGAGGCAACCTAACATCTCGGATGCAATATTCTATAACATTCCAGGCGTGTCGGATCCTACGTCTCGGTGGTAAAATTGTATGCGTCTATAACGTTATATATCCTAAACAAAGGCAACCTGACATCTCGGATGTAATATTCTACAACATTCCAGGCGTGTCGGACACTACTTCTCGGAGGGAACAGTATATACGTCTATAACGTTATATATCCTAACCTAAGGCAACCTGACATCTCGGACGTAATATTCTACAACATTCCAATCGTGTCGAACCCTACTTCTCGGTGGGAACAGTATATACGTCTATAACGTTATATATCCTAACCTAAGGCAACCTGACATCTCGGACGTAATATTCTACAACATTCCAATCGTGTCGAACCCTACTTCTCAGTGGGAACAGTATATACGTCTATAACGTTATATATCCTAACCTAAGGCAACCTAACATCTCGGATGTAATATTTGACAACATTCCAGGCGTGTCGGACCCTACTTCTCGGTGGGAACATTATATGGGTCTCTAACGGTATATATCCTAATCTAAGGCAACCTAACATCTCGGATGCAATATTTGACAACATTCCTGGCCTGTCGAACCCTACTTCTCGGAGGGAACATTATATACGTCTATAACGTCATATATCCTAACATAAGGCAACCTAACGTCTCAGATGTAACAATTGACAACATTCCAGGCGTGGCGGTCCCTACGTCTCGGTGGTAACATTATATGCGTCTATAACGTTATATATCCTAACCTAAGGCAACCTAACATCTCGGATGTAATACTTGACAACATTCCTGGCGTGTCGGATCCTGCTTCTCGGGGGGAACGTTATATGCGCCTATAACGTTGTATGTCCTTATCTAAGGCAACCTAACATCTCGGATGCAATATTTGACAACATTCCTGGAGTGTCGGACCCTGCTCCGGGGTGGGAACTGTATATACGTATATAAAGTTATATATCCTAACCTAAGGCAACCTAACATCTCGGATGTAACATTATATGCGTCTATAACGTTATATATCCTAACCTAAGGCAACCTAACATCTCGGATGCCATATTTGACAACATTCCTGGCCTGTCGAACCCTACTTCTCGGAGGGAACAGTATATACGTCTATAACGGTATATATCCTAACCTGAGGCAACCTAACATCTCGGATGCAATATTCTATAACATTCCAGGCGTGTCGGATCCTACGTCTCGGTGGTAAAATTGTATGCGTCTATAACGTTATATATCCTAAACAAAGGCAACCTAACATCTCGGATGCAATATTTGACAACATCTGTCGCCTGTCGAACCCTACATCTCGGAGGGAACAGTATATACGTCTATAACGTTATATATCGTAACCTAAGGCAACCTGACATCTCGGATGTAATATTCTACAACATTTCAGGCGTGTCGGACCCTACTTCTCGGTGGGAACATTATATGGGTCTCTAACGGTATATATCCTAATCTAAGGCAACCTAACATCTCGGATGCAATATCTGACAACATTCGTGGCTTGTCGAACCCTACTTCTCGGAGGGAACAGTATATACGTCTATAACGTTATATATCCTTACCTAAGGCAACCTGACATCTCGGATGTAATATTCTACAACATTCCAGGCGTGTTGGACCCTACTTCTCGGTGGGAACATTATATGGGTCTATAACGGTATATATCCTAATCTAAGGCAACCTAACATCTCGGATGCAATATCTGACAACATTCGTGGCCTGTCGAACCCTACTTCTCGGAGGGAACAGTATATACGTCTATAACGTTATATATCCTAACCTAAGGCAACCTGATTTCTCGGATGTAATATTCTACAACATTCCAATCGTGTCGGACCCTACTTCTCGGTGGGAACATTATATGCGTCTATAACGTTGTATATCCTAATCTAAGGCAACCTATTATCTGAGACTTAATATTTTACAACATTCCTGCCGTGTCGGAGCATTCTTTTCGGTGGGAATATTATATACGTCTATAATGGTCGATATCCTAATCTAAGGCAATCTAACATCTCGGATGTAATATTGGCTACATTCCTGGCCTGTCGAACCCCACTTCACGGAGGGAACATTATATACGTCTGTAACATCATATATCCTAAGCTAAGGCAACCTAACATCTCGGATGTAACATTTGACAACATTCCAGGCGTTCCGGTCCCTACGTCTCGGTGGTAACATTACATGCTTCTATAACGTCATATATCCTAACATAAGGCAACCTAACATCTCGGATGTAACATTTGACAACATTCCATGCGTGTCGGTCCCTACGTCTCGGTGGGAACAGTATATACGTCTATAACGTTATATATCCTAACCTAAGGCAACCTAACATCTCGGATGTAATATTTGACAACATTCCTGCCGTATCGGACCCTGCTTCTCAGTGGGAACAGTATATACGTCTATAACGTTATATATCCTAACATAAGGCAACCTAACGTCTCAGATGTAACAATTGACAACATTCCAGGCGTGGCGGTCCCTACGTCTCGGTGGTAACATTACATGCTTCTATGACGTCATATATCCTAACATAAGGCAACCTAACATCTCGAATGTAACATTTGACAACATTCCAGGCGTGTCGGTCCCTACGTCTCGGTGGGAACAGTATATACGTCTATAACGTTATATATCCTAACCTAAGGCAACCTAACATCTCGGATGCAATATTTGACAACATTCCTGGCCTGTCGAACCCTACTTCTCGGAGGGAACAGTATATACGTCTATAACGTCATATATCCTAACATAAGGCAACCTAACGTCTCAGATGTAACAATTAACAACATTCCAGGCGTGGCGGTCCCTACGTCTCGGTGGTAACATTATATGCGTCTATAACGTTATATATCCTAACCTAAGGCAACCTAACATCTCGGATGTAATATTTGACAACATTCCTGGCGTCCCGGACCCTGCTTCTCGGTGGGAACAGTATATACGTCAATAACGTTATATATCCTAACCTAAGGCAACCTAATATCTCGGATGTAACATTATATGCGGCTATAACGTTATATATCCTAACCTAAGGCAACCTAACATATCGGATGCAATATTTGACAACATTCCTGGCCTGTCGAACCCTACTTCTCGGAGGGAACAGTATATACGTCTATAACGGTATATATCCTAATCTAAGGCTTCCTAACACCTCGTATGTAATATTTGACATCATTCCTGGCGTGTCGGATCCTGCTTCTCGGTGGGAATATTATATGCGTCTATAACGTTGTATGTCCTAATCTAAGGCAACCTATCATCTCGGACGTAATATTTTACAACATTCCAGGCGTGTCGGACACTACATCTCGGAGGGAACAGTATATACGTCTATAACGTTATATATCGTAACCTAAGGCAACCTGACATCTCGGATGTAATATTCTACAACATTTCAGGCGTGTCGGACCCTACTTCTCGGTGGGAACATTATATGGGTCTCTAACGGTATATATCCTAATCTAAGGCAACCTAACATCTCGGATGCCATATTTGACAACATTCCTGGCCTGTCGAACCCTACTTCTCGGAGGGAACAGTATATACGTCTATAACGGTATATATCCTAACCTGAGGCAACCTAACATCTCGGATGCAATATTCTATAACATTCCAGGCGTGTCGGATCCTACGTCTCGGTGGTAAAATTGTATGCGTCTATAACGTTATATATCCTAAACAAAGGCAACCTGACATCTCGGATATAATATTCTACAACATTCCAGGCGTGTCGGACACTACTTCTCGGAGGGAACAGTATATACGTCTATAACGTTATATATCCTAACCTAAGGCAACCTGACATCTCGGACGTAATATTCTACAACATTCCAATCGTGTCGGACCCTACTTCTCGGTGGGAACAGTATATACGTCTATAACGTTATATATCCTAACCTAAGGCAATCTAACATCTCGGATGTAATATTTGACAACATTCCAGGCGTGTCGGACCCTACTTCTCGGTGGGAACATTATATGGGTCTCTAACGGTATATATCCTAATCTAAGGCAACCTAACATCTCGGATGCAATATTTGACAACATTCCTGGCCTGTCGAACCCTACTTCTCGGAGGGAACATTATATACGTCTATAACGTCATATATCCTAACATAAGGCAACCTAACGTCTCAGATGTAACAATTGACAACATTCCAGGCGTGGCGGTCCCTACGTTTCGGTGGTAACATTATATGCGTCTGTAACGTTATATATCCTAACCTAAGGCAACCTAACATCTCGGATGTAATATTTGACAACATTCCTGGCGTCCCGGACCCTGCTTCTCGGTGGGAACAGTATATACGTCAATAACGTTATATATCCTAATCTAAGGCAACCTAATATCTCGGATGTAACATTATATGCGTCTATAACGTTATATATCCTAACCTAAGGCAACCTAACATATCGGATGCAATATTTGACAACATTCCTGGCCTGTCGAACCCGACTTCTCGGAGGGAACAGTATATACGTCTATAACGGTATATATCCTAATCTAAGGCATCCTAACACCTCGTATGTAATATTTGACATCATTCCTGGCGTGTCGGATCCTGCTTCTCGGTGGGAATATTATATGCGTCTAGAACGTTGTATGTCCTAATCTAAGGCAACCTATCATCTCGGACGTAATATTTTACAACATTCCAGGCGTGTCGGACACTACTTCTCGGAGGGAACAGTATATACGTCTATAACGTTATATATCCTAACCTAAGGCAACCTAACATCTCGGATGCCATATTTGACAACATTCCTGGCCTGTCGAACCCTACTTCTCGGAGGGAACAGTATATACGTCTATAACGGTATATATCCTAACCTGAGGCAACCTAACATCTCGGATGCAATATTCTATAACATTCCAGGCGTGTCGGACACTACTTCTCGGAGGGAACAGTATATACGTCTATAACGTTATATATACTAACCTAAGGCAACCTGACATCTCGGACGTAATATTCTACAACATTCCAATCGTGTCGGACCCTACTTCTCGGTGGGAACAGTATATACGTCTATAACGTTATATATCCTAACCTAAGGCAACCTAACATCTCGGATGTAATATTTGACAACATTCCTGCCGTGTCGGACCCTGCTTCTCAGTGGGAACAGTATATACGTCTATAACGTTATATATCCTAACCTAAGGCAACCTAACATCTCGGATGTAATATTTGACAACATTCCAGGCGTGTCGGACCCTACTTCTCGGTGGGAACATTATATGGGTCTCTAACGGTATATATCCTAATCTAAGGCAACCTAACATCTCGGATGCAATATTTGACAACATTCCTGGCCTGTCGAACCCTACTTCTCGGAGGGAACATTATATACGTCTATAACGTCATATATCCTAACATAAGGCAACCTAACGTCTCAGATGTAACAATTGACAACATTCCAGGCGTGGCGGTCCCTACGTCTCGGTGGTAACATTATATGCGTCTATAACGTTATATATCCTAACCTAAGGCAACCTAACATCTCGGATGTAATACTTGACAACATTCCTGGCGTGTCGGATCCTGCTTCTCGGGGGGAACGTTATATGCGCCTATAACGTTGTATGTCCTTATCTAAGGCAACCTAACATCTCGGATGCAATATTTGACAACATTCCTGGAGTGTCGGACCCTGCTCCGGGGTGGGAACTGTATATACGTCTATAAAGTTATATATCCTAACCTAAGGCAACCTAACATCTCGGATGTAACATTATATGCGTCTATAACGTTATATATCCTAACCTAAGGCAACCTAACGTCTCGGATGCCATATTTGACAACATTCCTGGCCTGTCGAACCCTACTTCTCGGAGGGAACAGTATATACGTCTATAACGGTATATATCCTAACCTGAGGCAACCTAACATCTCGGATGCAATATTCTATAACATTCCAGGCGTGTCGGATCCTACGTCTCGGTGGTAAAATTGTATGCGTCTATAACGTTATATATCCTAAACAAAGGCAACCTAACATCTCGGATGCAATATTTGACAACATCTGTCGCCTGTCGAACCCTACTTCTCGGAGGGAACAGTATATACGTCTATAACGTTATATATCGTAACCTAAGGCAACCTGACATCTCGGATGTAATATTCTACAACATTTCAGGCGTGTCGGACCCTACTTCTCGGTGGGAACATTATATGGGTCTCTAACGGTATATATCCTAATCTAAGGCAACCTAACATCTCGGATGCAATATCTGACAACATTCCTGGCCTGTCGAACCCCACTTCACGGAGGGAACATTATATACGTCTGTAACATCATATATCCTAAGCTAAGGCAACCTAACATCTCGGATGTAACATTTGACAACATTCCAGGCGTTCCGGTCCCTACGTCTCGGTGGTAACATTACATGCTTCTATAACGTCATATATCCTAACATAAGGCAACCTAACATCTCGGATGTAACATTTGACAACATTCCATGCGTGTCGGTCCCTACGTCTCGGTGGGAACAGTATATACGTCTATAACGTTATATATCCTAACCTAAGGCAACCTAACATCTCGGATGTAATATTTGACAACATTCCTGCCGTATCGGACCCTACTTCTCGGAGGGAACATTATATACGTCTATAACGTCATATATCCTAACATAAGGCAACCTAACGTCTCAGATGTAACAATTGACAACATTCCAGGCGTGGCGGTCCCTACGTTTCGGTGGTGACATTATATGCGTCTGTAACGTTATATATCCTAACCTAAGGCAACCTAACATCTCGGATGTAATATTTGACAACATTCCTGGCGTCCCGGACCCTGCTTCTCGGTGGGAACAGTATATACGTCAATAACGTTATATATCCTAATCTAAGGCAACCTAATATCTCGGATGTAACATTATATGCGTCTATAACGTTATATATCCTAACCTAAGGCAACCTAACATATCGGATGCAATATTTGACAACATTCCTGGCCTGTCGAACCCGACTTCTCGGAGGGAACAGTATATACGTCTATAACGGTATATATCCTAATCTAAGGCATCCTAACACCTCGTATGTAATATTTGACATCATTCCTGGCGTGTCGGATCCTGCTTCTCGGTGGGAATATTATATGCGTCTAGAACGTTGTATGTCCTAATCTAAGGCAACCTATCATCTCGGACGTAATATTTTACAACATTCCAGGCGTGTCGGACACTACTTCTCGGAGGGAACAGTATATACGTCTATAACGTTATATATCCTAACCTAAGGCAACCTAACATCTCGGATGCCATATTTGACAACATTCCTGGCCTGTCGAACCCTACTTCTCGGAGGGAACAGTATATACGTCTATAACGGTATATATCCTAACCTGAGGCAACCTAACATCTCGGATGCAATATTCTATAACATTCCAGGCGTGTCGGACACTACTTCTCGGAGGGAACAGTATATACGTCTATAACGTTATATATACTAACCTAAGGCAACCTGACATCTCGGACGTAATATTCTACAACATTCCAATCGTGTCGGACCCTACTTCTCGGTGGGAACAGTATATACGTCTATAACGTTATATATCCTAACCTAAGGCAACCTAACATCTCGGATGTAATATTTGACAACATTCCTGCCGTGTCGGACCCTGCTTCTCAGTGGGAACAGTATATACGTCTATAACGTTATATATCCTAACCTAAGGCAACCTAACATCTCGGATGTAATATTTGACAACATTCCAGGCGTGTCGGACCCTACTTCTCGGTGGGAACATTATATGGGTCTCTAACGGTATATATCCTAATCTAAGGCAACCTAACATCTCGGATGCAATATTTGACAACATTCCTGGCCTGTCGAACCCTACTTCTCGGAGGGAACATTATATACGTCTATAACGTCATATATCCTAACATAAGGCAACCTAACGTCTCAGATGTAACAATTGACAACATTCCAGGCGTGGCGGTCCCTACGTCTCGGTGGTAACATTATATGCGTCTATAACGTTATATATCCTAACCTAAGGCAACCTAACATCTCGGATGTAATACTTGACAACATTCCTGGCGTGTCGGATCCTGCTTCTCGGGGGGAACGTTATATGCGCCTATAACGTTGTATGTCCTTATCTAAGGCAACCTAACATCTCGGATGCAATATTTGACAACATTCCTGGAGTGTCGGACCCTGCTCCGGGGTGGGAACTGTATATACGTCTATAAAGTTATATATCCTAACCTAAGGCAACCTAACATCTCGGATGTAACATTATATGCGTCTATAACGTTATATATCCTAACCTAAGGCAACCTAACGTCTCGGATGCCATATTTGACAACATTCCTGGCCTGTCGAACCCTACTTCTCGGAGGGAACAGTATATACGTCTATAACGGTATATATCCTAACCTGAGGCAACCTAACATCTCGGATGCAATATTCTATAACATTCCAGGCGTGTCGGATCCTACGTCTCGGTGGTAAAATTGTATGCGTCTATAACGTTATATATCCTAAACAAAGGCAACCTAACATCTCGGATGCAATATTTGACAACATCTGTCGCCTGTCGAACCCTACTTCTCGGAGGGAACAGTATATACGTCTATAACGTTATATATCGTAACCTAAGGCAACCTGACATCTCGGATGTAATATTCTACAACATTTCAGGCGTGTCGGACCCCACTTCTCGGTGGGAACATTATATGGGTCTCTAACGGTATATATCCTAATCTAAGGCAACCTAACATCTCGGATGCAATATCTGACAACATTCGTGGCCTGTCGAACCCTACTTCTCGGAGGGAACAGTATATACGTCTATAACGTTATATATCCTTACCTAAGGCAACCTGACATCTCGGATGTAATATTCTACAACATTCCAGGCGTGTTGGACCCTACTTCTCGGTGGGAACATTATATGGGTCTATAACGGTATATATCCTAATCTAAGGCAACCTAACATCTCGGATGCAATATCTGACAACATTCGTGGCCTGTCGAACCCTACTTCTCGGAGGGAACAGTATATACGTCTATAACGTTATATATCCTAACCTAAGGCAACCTGATATCTCGGATGTAATATTCTACAACATTCCAATCGTGTCGGACCCTACTTCTCGGTGGGAACATTATATGCGTCTATAACGTTGTATATCCTAATCTAAGGCAACCTATTATCTGAGACTTAATATTTTACAACATTCCTGCCGTGTCGGAGCATTCTTTTCGGTGGGAATATTATATACGTCTATAATGGTCGATATCCTAATCTAAGGCAATCTAACATCTCGGATGTAATATTGGCTACATTCCTGGCCTGTCGAACCCCACTTCACGGAGGGAACATTATATACGTCTGTAACATCATATATCCTAAGCTAAGGCAACCTAACATCTCGGATGTAACATTTGACAACATTCCAGGCGTTCCGGTCCCTACGTCTCGGTGGTAACATTACATGCTTCTATAACGTCATATATCCTAACATAAGGCAACCTAACATCTCGGATGTAACATTTGACAACATTCCATGCGTGTCGGTCCCTACGTCTCGGTGGGAACAGTATATACGTCTATAACGTTATATATCCTAACCTAAGGCAACCTAACATCTCGGATGTAATATTTGACAACATTCCTGCCGTATCGGACCCTGCTTCTCAGTGGGAACAGTATATACGTCTATAACGTTATATATCCTAACATAAGGCAACCTAACGTCTCAGATGTAACAATTGACAACATTCCAGGCGTGGCGGTCCCTACGTCTCGGTGGTAACATTACATGCTTCTATAACGTCATATATCCTAACATAAGGCAACCTAACATCTCGAATGTAACATTTGACAACATTCCAGGCGTGTCGGTCCCTACGTCTCGGTGGGAACAGTATATACGTCTATAACGTTATATATCCTAACCTAAGGCAACCTAACATCTCGGATGCAATATTTGACAACATTCCTGGCCTGTCGAACCCTACTTCTCGGAGGGAACAGTATATACGTCTATAACGTCATATATCCTAACATAAGGCAACCTAACGTCTCAGATGTAACAATTAACAACATTCCAGGCGTGGCGGTCCCTACGTCTCGGTGGTAACATTATATGCGTCTATAACGTTATATATCCTAACCTAAGGCAACCTAACATCTCGGATGTAATATTTGACAACATTCCTGGCGTCCCGGACCCTGCTTCTCGGTGGGAACAGTATATACGTCAATAACGTTATATATCCTAACCTAAGGCAACCTAATATCTCGGATGTAACATTATATGCGTCTATAACGTTATATATCCTAACCTAAGGCAACCTAACATATCGGATGCAATATTTGACAACATTCCTGGCCTGTCGAACCCTACTTCTCGGAGGGAACAGTATATACGTCTATAACGGTATATATCCTAATCTAAGGCTTCCTAACACCTCGTATGTAATATTTGACATCATTCCTGGCGTGTCGGATCCTGCTTCTCGGTGGGAATATTATATGCGTCTATAACGTTGTATGTCCTAATCTAAGGCAACCTATCATCTCGGACGTAATATTTTACAACATTCCAGGCGTGTCGGACACTACTTCTCGGAGGGAACAGTATATACGTCTATAACGTTATATATCGTAACCTAAGGCAACCTGACATCTCGGATGTAATATTCTACAACATTTCAGGCGTGTCGGACCCTACTTCTCGGTGGGAACATTATATGGGTCTCTAACGGTATATATCCTAATCTAAGGCAACCTAACATCTCGGATGCAATATCTGACAACATTCGTGGCCTGTCGAACCCTACTTCTCGGAGGGAACAGTATATACGTCTATAACGTTATATATCCTTACCTAAGGCAACCTGACATCTCGGATGTAATATTCTACAACATTCCAGGCGTGTTGGACCCTACTTCTCGGTGGGAACATTATATGGGTCTATAACGGTATATATCCTAATCTAAGGCAACCTAACATCTCGGATGCAATATCTGACAACATTCGTGGCCTGTCGAACCCTACTTCTCGGAGGGAACAGTATATACGTCTATAACGTTATATATCCTAACCTAAGGCAACCTGACATCTCGGATGTAATATTCTACAACATTCCAATCGTGTCGGACCCTACTTCTCGGTGGGAACATTATATGCGTCTATAACGTTGTATAATCTAATCTAAGGCAACCTATTATCTGAGACTTAATATTTTACAACATTCCTGCCGTGTCGGAGCATTCTTTTCGGTGGGAATATTATATACGTCTATAATGGTCGATATCCTAATCTAAGGCAATCTAACATCTCGGATGTAATATTGGCTACATTCCTGGCCTGTCGAACCCCACTTCACGGAGGGAACATTATATACGTCTATAACATCATATATCCTAAGCTAAGGCAACCTAACATCTCGGATGTAACATTTGACAACATTCCAGGCGTTCCGGTCCCTACGTCTCGGTGGTAACATTACATGCTTCTATAACGTCATATATCCTAACATAAGGCAACCTAACATCTCGGATGTAACATTTGACAACATTCCATGCGTGTCGGTCCCTACGTCTCGGTGGGAACAGTGTATACGTCTATAACGTTATATATCCTAACCTAAGGCAACCTAACATCTCGGATGTAATATTTGACAACATTCCTGCCGTATCGGACCCTGCTTCTCAGTGGGAACAGTATATACGTCTATAACGTTATATATCCTAACATAAGGCAACCTAACGTCTCAGATGTAACAATTGACAACATTCCAGGCGTGGCGGTCCCTACGTCTCGGTGGTAACATTACATGCTTCTATAACGTCATATATCCTAACATAAGGCAACCTAACATCTCGAATGTAACATTTGACAACATTCCAGGCGTGTCGGTCCCTACGTCTCGGTGGGAACAGTATATACGTCTATAACGTTATATATCCTAACCTAAGGCAACCTAACATCTCGGATGCAATATTTGACAACATTCCTGGCCTGTCGAACCCTACTTCTCGGAGGGAACAGTATATACGTCTATAACGTCATATATCCTAACATAAGGCAACCTAACGTCTCAGATGTAACAATTGACAACATTCCAGGCGTGGCGGTCCCTACGTCTCGGTGGTAACATTATATGCGTCTATAACGTTATATATCCTAACCTAAGGCAACCTAACCCCTCGGATGTAATATTTGACAACATTCCTGGCGTCCCGGACCCTGCTTCTCGGTGGGAACAGTATATACGTCAATAACGTTATATATCCTAACCTAAGGCAACCTAATATCTCGGATGTAACATTATATGCGTCTATAACGTTATATATCCTAACCTAAGGCAACCTAACATATCGGATGCAATATTTGACAACATTCCTGGCCTGTCGAACCCTACTTCTCGGAGGGAACAGTATATACGTCTATAACGGTATATATCCTAATCTAAGGCTTCCTAACACCTCGTATGTAATATTTGACATCATTCCTGGCGTGTCGGATCCTGCTTCTCAGTGGGAACAGTATATACGTCTATAACGTTATATATCCTAACCTAAGGCAACCTAACATCTCGGATGTAATATTTGACAACATTCCAGGCGTGTCGGACCCTACTTCTCGGTGGGAACATTATATGGGTCTCTAACGGTATATATCCTAATCTAAGGCAACCTGACATCTCGGATGTAATATTCTACAACATTCCAATCGTGTCGGACCCTACTTCTCGGTGGGAACATTATATGCGTCTATAACGTTGTATATCCTAATCTAAGGCAACCTATTATCTGAGACTTAATATTTTACAACATTCCTGCCGTGTCGGAGCATTCTTTTCGGTGGGAATATTATATACGTCTATAATGGTCGATATCCTAATCTAAGGCAATCTAACATCTCGGATGTAATATTGGCTACATTCCTGGCCTGTCGAACCCCACTTCACGGAGGGAACATTATATACGTCTATAACATCATATATCCTAAGCTAAGGCAACCTAACATCTCGGATGTAACATTTGACAACATTCCAGGCGTTCCGGTCCCTACGTCTCGGTGGTAACATTACATGCTTCTATAACGTCATATATCCTAACATAAGGCAACCTAACGTCTCAGATGTAACAATTGACAACATTCCAGGCGTGGCGGTCCCTACGTCTCGGTGGTAACATTACATGCTTCTATAACGTCATATATCCTAACATAAGGCAACCTAACATCTCGAATGTAACATTTGACAACATTCCAGGCGTGTCGGTCCCTACGTCTCGGTGGGAACAGTATATACGTCTATAACGTTATATATCCTAACCTAAGGCAACCTAACATCTCGGATGCAATATTTGACAACATTCCTGGCCTGTCGAACCCTACTTCTCGGAGGGAACAATATATACGTCTATAACGTCATATATCCTAACATAAGGCAACCTAACGTCTCAGATGTAACAATTGACAACATTCCAGGCGTGGCGGTCCCTACGTCTCGGTGGTAACATTATATGCGTCTATAACGTTATATATCCTAACCTAAGGCAACCTAACATCTCGGATGTAATATTTGACAACATTCCTGGCGTCCCGGACCCTGCTTCTCGGTGGGAACAGTATATACGTCAATAACGTTATATATCCTAACCTAAGGCAACCTAATATCTCGGATGTAACATTATATGCGTCTATAACGTTATATATCCTAACCTAAGGCAACCTAACATATCGGATGCAATATTTGACAACATTCCTGGCCTGTCGAACCCTACTTCTCGGAGGGAACAGTATATACGTCTATAACGGTATATATCCTAATCTAAGGCTTCCTAACACCTCGTATGTAATATTTGACATCATTCCTGGCGTGTCGGATCCTGCTTCTCAGTGGGAACAGTATATACGTCTATAACGTTATATATCCTAACCTAAGGCAACCTAACATCTCGGATGTAATATTTGACAACATTCCAGGCGTGTCGGACCCTACTTCTCGGTGGGAACATTATATGGGTCTCTAACGGTATATATCCTAATCTAAGGCAACCTAACATCTCGGATGCAATATTTGACAACATTCCTGGCCTGTCGAACCCTACTTCTCGGAGGGAACATTATATACGTCTATAACGTCATATATCCTAACATAAGGCAACCTAACGTCTCAGATGTAACAATTGACAACATTCCAGGCGTGGCGGTCCCTACGTCTCGGTGGTAACATTATATGCGTCTATAACGTTATATATCCTAACCTAAGGCAACCTAACATCTCGGATGTAATACTTGACAACATTCCTGGCGTGTCGGATCCTGCTTCTCGGGGGGAACGTTATATGCGCCTATAACGTTGTATGTCCTTATCTAAGGCAACCTAACATCTCGGATGCAATATTTGACAACATTCCTGGAGTGTCGGACCCTGCTCCGGGGTGGGAACTGTATATACGTCTATAAAGTTATATATCCTAACCTAAGGCAACCTAACATCTCGGATGTAACATTATATGCGTCTATAACGTTATATATCCTAACCTAAGGCAACCTAACATCTCGGATGCCATATTTGACAACATTCCTGGCCTGTCGAACCCTACTTCTCGGAGGGAACAGTATATACGTCTATAACGGTATATATCCTAACCTGAGGCAACCTAACATCTCGGATGCAATATTCTATAACATTCCAGGCGTGTCGGATCCTACGTCTCGGTGGTAAAATTGTATGCGTCTATAACGTTATATATCCTAAACAAAGGCAACCTAACATCTCGGATGCAATATTTGACAACATCTGTCGCCTGTCGAACCCTACTTCTTGGAGGGAACAGTATATACGTCTATAACGTTATATATCGTAACCTAAGGCAACCTGACATCTCGGATGTAATATTCTACAACATTTCAGGCGTGTCGGACCCTACTTCTCGGTGGGAACATTATATGAGTCTCTAACGGTATATATCCTAATCTAAGGCAACCTAACATCTCGGATGCAATATCTGACAACATTCGTGGCCTGTCGAACCCTACTTCTCGGAGGGAACAGTATATACGTCTATAACGTTATATATCCTTACCTAAGGCAACCTGACATCTCGGATGTAATATTCTACAACATTCCAGGCGTGTTGGACCCTACTTCTCGGTGGGAACATTATATGGGTCTATAACGGTATATATCCTAATCTAAGGCAACCTAACATCTCGGATGCAATATCTGACAACATTCGTGGCCTGTCGAACCCTACTTCTCGGAGGGAACAGTATATACGTCTATAACGTTATATATCCTTACCTAAGGCAACCTGACATCTCGGATGTAATATTCTACAACATTCCAGGCGTGTTGGACCCTACTTCTCGGTGGGAACATTATATGGGTCTATAACGGTATATATCCTAATCTAAGGCAACCTAACATCTCGGATGCAATATCTGACAACATTCGTGACCTGTCGAACCCTACTTCTCGGAGGGAACAGTATATACGTCTATAACGTTATATATCCTAACCTAAGGCAACCTGACATCTCGGATGTAATATTCTACAACATTCCAATCGTGTCGGACCCTACTTCTCGGTGGGAACATTATATGCGTCTATAACGTTGTATATCCTAATCTAAGGCAACCTATTATCTGAGACTTAATATTTTACAACATTCCTGCCGTGTCGGAGCATTCTTTTCGGTGGGAATATTATATACGTCTATAATGGTCGATATCCTAATCTAAGGCAATCTAACATCTCGGATGTAATATTGGCTACATTCCTGGCCTGTCGAACCCCACTTCACGGAGGGAACATTATATACGTCTATAACATCATATATCCTAAGCTAAGGCAACCTAACATCTCGGATGTAACATTTGACAACATTCCAGGCGTTCCGGTCCCTACGTCTCGGTGGTAACATTACATGCTTCTATAGCGTCATATGTCCTAACATAAGGCAACCTAACATCTCGGATGTAACATTTGACAACATTCCATGCGTGTCGGTCCCTACGTCTCGGTGGGAACAGTATATACGTCTATAACGTTATATATCCTAACCTAAGGCAACCTAACATCTCGGATGTAATATTTGACAACATTCCTGCCGTATCGGACCCTGCTTCTCAGTGGGAACAGTATATACGTCTATAACGTTATATATCCTAACATAAGGCAACCTAACGTCTCAGATGTAACAATTGACAACATTCCAGGCGTGGCGGTCCCTACGTCTCGGTGGTAACATTACATGCTTCTATAACGTCATATATCCTAACATAAGGCAACCTAACATCTCGAATGTAACATTTGACAACATTCCAGGCGTGTCGGTCCCTACGTCTCGGTGGGAACAGTATATACGTCTATAACGTTATATATCCTAACCTAAGGCAACCTAACATCTCGGATGCAATATTTGACAACATTCCTGGCCTGTCGAACCCTACTTCTCGGAGGGAACAGTATATACGTCTATAACGTCATATATCCTAACATAAGGCAACCTAACGTCTCAGATGTAACAATTGACAACATTCCAGGCGTGGCGGTCCCTACGTCTCGGTGGTAACATTATATGCGTCTATAACGTTATATATCCTAACCTAAGGCAACCTAACATCTCGGATGTAATATTTGACAACATTCCTGGCGTCCCGGACCCTGCTTCTCGGTGGGAACAGTATATACGTCAATAACGTTATATATCCTAACCTAAGGCAACCTAATATCTCGGATGTAACATTATATGCGTCTATAACGTTATATATCCTAACCTAAGGCAACCTAACATATCGGATGCAATATTTGACAACATTCCTGGCCTGTCGAACCCTACTTCTCGGAGGGAACAGTATATACGTCTATAACGGTATATATCCTAATCTAAGGCTTCCTAACACCTCGTATGTAATATTTGACATCATTCCTGGCGTGTCGGATCCTGCTTCTCGGTGGGAATATTATATGCGTCTATAACGTTGTATGTCCTAATCTAAGGCAACCTATCATCTCGGACGTAATATTTTACAACATTCCAGGCGTGTCGGACACTACTTCTCGGAGGGAACAGTATATACGTCTATAACGTTATATATCCTAACCTAAGGCAACCTAACATCTCGGATGCCATATTTGACAACATTCCTGGCCTGTCGAACCCTACTTGTCGGAGGGAACAGTATATACGTCTATAACGGTACATATCCTAACCTGAGGCAATCTAACATCTGGGATGCAATATTCTATAACATTCCAGGCGTGTCGGATCCAACGTCTCGGTGGTAAAATTGTATGCGTCTATAAAGTTATATATCCTAAACAAAGGCAACCTAACATCTCGGATGCAATATTTGACAACATCTGTGGCCTGTCGACCCCTACTTCTCGGAGGGAACAGTATATACGTCTATAACGTTATATATCGTAACCTAAGGCAACCTGACATCTCGGATGTAATATTCTACAACATTCCAGGCGTGTCGGACCCTACTTCTCGGTGGGAACATTATATGGGTCTCTAACGGTATATATCCTAATCTAAGGCAATCTAACATCTCGGATGCAATATTTGACAACATTCCTGGCCTGTCGAACCCTACTTCTCGGAGGGAACAGTATATACGTCTATAACGTCATATATCCTAACATAAGGCAACCTAACGTCTCGGATGTAACAATTGACAACATTCCAGGCGTGGCGGTCCCTACGTCTCGGTGGTAGCATTATATGCGTCTATAACGTTATATATCCTAACCTAAGGCAACCTAACATCTCGGATGTAATATTTGACAACATTCCTGGCGTGTCGGATCCTGCTTCTCGGGGGGACGTTATATGCGCCTATAACGTTGTATGTCCTAATCTAAGGCAACCTAACATCTCGGATGCAATATTTGACAACATTCCTGGCGTGTCGGACCCTGCTCCTGGGTGGGAACTGTATATACGTCTATAAAGTTATATATCCTAACCTATGGCAACCTAAGATCTCGGATGTAACATTATATGCGTCTACAACGTTATATATCCTATCCTAAGGCAACCTAACATCTCGGATGCCATATTTGACAACATTCCTGGCCTGTCGAACCCTACTTCTCGGAGGGAACAGTATATACGTCTATAACGGTATATATCCTAACCTGAGGCAACCTAACATCTCGGATGCAATACTCTATAACATTCCAGGCGTGTCGGATCCTACGTCTCGGTGGTAAAATTGTATGCGTCTATAACGTTATATATCCTAAACAAAGGCAACCTAACATCTCGGATGCAATATTTGACAACATCTGTCGCCTGTCGAACCCTACTTCTCGGAGGGAACAGTATATACGTCTATAACGTTATATATCGTAACCTAAGGCAACCTGACATCTCGGATGTAATATTCTACAACATTCCAGGCGTGTCGGACCCTACTTCTCGGTGGGAACATTATATGGGTCTCTAACGGTATATATCCTCATCTAAGGCAACCTAACATCTCGGATGCAATATTTGACAACATTCCTGGCCTGTCGAACCCTACTTCTCGGAGGGAACAGTATATACGTCTATAACGTCATATATCCTAACATAAGGCAACCTAACGTCTCAGATGTAACAATTGACAACATTCCAGGCGAGGCGGTCCCTACGTCTCGGTGGTAACATTATATGCGTCTATAACGTTATATATCCTAACCTAAGGCAACCTAACATCTCGGATGTAATATTTGACAACATTCCTGGCGTGTCGGATCCTGCTTCTCGGGGGGAACGTTATATGCGCCTATAACGTTGTATGTCCTAATCTAAGGCAACCTAACATCTCGGATGCAATATTTGACAACATTCCTGGCGTGTCGCACCCTGCTCCTGGGTGGGAACTGTATATACGTCTATAAAGTTATATATCCTAACCTAAGGCAACCTAACATCCCGGATGTAACATTATATGCGTCTATAACGTTATATATCCTAACCTAAGGCAACCTAACATCTCGGATGCCATATTTGACAACATTCCTGGCCTGTCGAACCCTACTTCTCGGAGGGAACAGTATATACGTCTATAACGGTATATATCCTAACCTGAGGCAACCTAACATCTCGGATGCAATATTCTATAACATTCCAGGCGTGTCGGATCCTACGTCTCGGTGGTAAAATTGTATGCGTCTATAACGTTATATATCCTAAACAAAGGCAACCTGACATCTCGGATGTAATATTCTACAACATTCCAGGCGTGTCGGACACTACTTCTCGGAGGAAACAGTATATACGTCTATAACGTTATATATCCTAACCTAAGGCAACCTGACATCTCGGATGTAATATTCTACAACATTCCAATCGTGTCGGACCCTACTTCTCGGTGGGAACATTATATGCGTCTATAACGTTGTATATCCTAATCTAAGGCAACCTATTATCTCAGACTTAATATTTTACAACATTCCTGGCGTGTCGGAGCATTCTTTTCGGTGGGAATATTATATACGTCTATAATGGTCGATATCCGAATCTAAGGCAACCTAACATCTCGGATGTAATATTGGCTACATTCCTGGCCTGTCGAACCCCACTTCACGGAGGGAACATTATATACGTCTATAACATCATATATCCTAAGCTAAGGCAACCTAACATCTCGGATGTAACATTTGACAACATTCCAGGCGTTCCGGTCCCTACGTCTCGGTGGTAACATTACATGCTTCTATAACGTCATATATCCTAACATAAGGTAACCTAACATCTCGGATGTAACATTTGACAACATTCCAGGCGTGTCGGTCCCTACGTCTCGGTGGGAACAGTATATACGTCTATAACGTTATATATCCTAACCTAAGGCAACCTGACATCTCGGATGTAATATTCTACAACATTCCAATCGTGTCGGACCCTACTTCTCGGTGGGAACACTATATGCGTCTATAACGTTGTATATCCTAATCTAAGGCAACCTATTATCTCAGACTTAATATTTTACAACATTCCTGCCGTGTCGGAGCATTCTTTTCGGTGGGAATATTATATACGTCTATAATGGTCGATATCCTAATCTAAGGCAATCTAACATCTCGGATGTAATATTGGCTACATTCCTGGCCTGTCGAACCCCACTTCACGGAGAGAACATTATATACGTCTATAACATCATATATCCTAAGCTAAGGCAACCTAATATCTCGGATGTAACATTTGACAACATTCCAGGCGTTCCGGTCCCTACGTCTCGGTGGTAACATTACATGCTTCTATAACGTCATATATCCTAACATAAGGCAACCTAACATCTCGGATGTAACATTTGACAACATTCCAGGCGTGTCGGTCCCTACGTCTCTGTGGGAACAGTATATACGTCTATAACGTTATATATCCTAACCTAACGCAACCTAACATCTCGGATGTAATATTTGACAATATTCCTGGCGTGTCGGACCCTGCTTCTCAGTGGGAACAGTATATACGTCTATAACGTTATATATTGTAACCTAAGGCAACCTAACATCTCGAATGTAATATTTGACAACATTCCTGGCGTGTCGGACCCTGCTTCTCGGTGGGAACAGTATATACGTCTATAACGTTATATATCCTAACCTAAGGCAACCTAACATCTCGGATGCAATATCTGACAACATTCGTGGCCTGTCGAACCCTACTTCTCGGAGGGAACAGTATATACGTCTATAACGTTGTATATCCTAACCTAAGGCAACCTATCATCTCGGATGCAATATTTGACAACATTCCTGGCGTGTCGGACCCTGCTCCTGGGTAGGAACTGTATATACGTCTATAAAGTTATATATCCTAACCTAACGCAACCTAACATCTCGGATGTAACATTTGACAACATTCCAGGCGTTCCGGACCCTACGTCTCGGCGGTAAAATTACATGCTCCTATAACGTTATATATCCTAACCTAAGGCAACCTAACATCTCGGATGTAACATTTGACAACATTCCAGGCGTGTCGGTCCCTACGTCTCGGTGGTAACATTACATGCGTCTATAACGGTATATATCCTAACCTAAGGCAACCTAACATCTCGGATGTAATATTTGAAAACATTCCTGTCGTGTCGGACCCTACTTCTCGGTGGGAACATTATATGCGTCTATAACGTTGTATATCCTAACCTAAGGCAACCTATAATCTCAGACGTAATATTATATAACATTCCTGGGGTGTCGGAGCATTCTTTACGGTGGGAATATTATATACGTCTATAACGGTACATATCCTAATCTAAGGCAACCTAACATCTCGGATGCAATATTGGCTACACTCCTGGCCTGTCGAACCCTACTTCACGGAGGGAACAGTATATACGTCTATAACGTCATATATCCTAACCTAAGGCAACCTGACATCTCGGATGTAACATTTGACAACATTCCTGGCGTGTCGCACCCTGCTCCTGGGTGGGAACTGTATATACGTCTATAAAGTTATATATCCTAACCTAAGGCAACCTAACATCCCGGATGTAACATTATATGCGTCTATAACGTTATATATCCTAACCTAAGGCAACCTAACATCTCGGATGCCATATTTGACAACATTCCTGGCCTGCCGAACCCTACTTCTCGGAGGGAACAGTATATACGTCTATAACGGTATATATCCTAACCTGAGGCAACCTAACATCTCGGATGCAATATTCTATAACATTCCAGGCGTGTCGGATCCTACGTCTCGGTGGTAAAATTGTATGCGTCTATAACGTTATATATCCTAAACAAAGGCAACCTGACATCTCGGATGTAATATTCTACAACATTCCAGGCGTGTCGGACACTACTTCTCGGAGGAAACAGTATATACGTCTATAACGTTATATATCCTAACCTAAGGCAACCTGACATCTCGGATGTAATATTCTACAACATTCCAATCGTGTCGGACCCTACTTCTCGGTGGGAACATTATATGCGTCTATAACGTTGTATATCCTAATCTAAGGCAACCTATTATCTCAGACTTAATATTTTACAACATTCCTGGCGTGTCGGAGCATTCTTTTCGGTGGGAATATTATATACGTCTATAATGGTCGATATCCTAATCTAAGGCAACCTAACATCTCGGATGTAATATTGGCTACATTCCTGGCCTGTCGAACCCCACTTCACGGAGGGAACATTATATACGTCTATAACATCATATATCCTAAGCTAAGGCAACCTAACATCTCGGATGTAACATTTGACAACATTCCAGGCGTTCTGGTCCCTACGTCTCGGTGGTAACATTACATGCTTCTATAACGTCATATATCCTAACATAAGGTAACCTAACATCTCGGATGTAACATTTGACAACATTCCAGGCGTGTCGGTCCCTACGTCTCGGTGGGAACAGTATATACGTCTATAACGTTATATATCCTAACCTAAGGCAACCTGACATCTCGGATGTAATATTCTACAACATTCCAATCGTGTCGGACCCTACTTCTCGGTGGGAACACTATATGCGTCTATAACGTTGTATATCCTAATCTAAGGCAACCTATTATCTCAGACTTAATATTTTACAACATTCCTGCCGTGTCGGAGCATTCTTTTCGGTGGGAATATTATATACGTCTATAATGGTCGATATCCTAATCTAAGGCAATCTAACATCTCGGATGTAATATTGGCTACATTCCTGGCCTGTCGAACCCCACTTCACGGAGAGAACATTATATACGTCTATAACATCATATATCCTAAGCTAAGGCAACCTAATATCTCGGATGTAACATTTGACAACATTCCAGGCGTTCCGGTCCCTACGTCTCGGTGGTAACATTACATGCTTCTATAACGTCATATATCCTAACATAAGGCAACCTAACATCTCGGATGTAACATTTGACAACATTCCAGGCGTGTCGGTCCCTACGTCTCGGTGGGAACAGTATATACGTCTATAACGTTATATATCCTAACCTAACGCAACCTAACATCTCGGATGTAATATTTGACAACATTCCTGGCGTGTCGGACCCTGCTTCTCGGTGGGAACAGTATATACGTCTATAACGTTATATATCCTAACCTAAGGCAACCTAACATCTCGGATGCAATATCTGACAACATTCGTGGCCTGTCGAACCCTACTTCTCGGAGGGAACAGTATATACGTCTATAACGTTGTATATCCTAACCTAAGGCAACCTATCATCTCGGATGCAATATTTGACAACATTCCTGGCGTGTCGGACCCTGCTCCTGGGTAGGAACTGTATATACGTCTATAAAGTTATATATCCTAACCTAACGCAACCTAACATCTCGGATGTAACATTTGACAACATTCCAGGCGTTCCGGACCCTACGTCTCGGCGGTAAAATTACATGCTCCTATAACGTTATATATCCTAACCTAAGGCAACCTAACATCTCGGATGTAACATTTGACAACATTCCAGGCGTGTCGGTCCCTACGTCTCGGTGGTAACATTACATGCGTCTATAACGGTATATATCCTAACCTAAGGCAACCTAACATCTCGGATGTAATATTTGAAAACATTCCTGTCGTGTCGGACCCTACTTCTCGGTGGGAACATTATATGCGTCTATAACGTTGTATATCCTAACCTAAGGCAACCTATAATCTCAGACGTAATATTATATAACATTCCTGGGGTGTCGGAGCATTCTTTACGGTGGGAATATTATATACGTCTATAACGGTGCATATCCTAATCTAAGGCAACCTAACATCTCGGATGCAATATTGGCTACACTCCTGGCCTGTCGAACCCTACTTCACGGAGGGAACAGTATATACGTCTATAACGTCATATATCCTAACCTAAGGCAACTTAACATCTCGGACGTAACATTTGATAATATTCCAGGCGTGTCGGTCCCTACGTCTCGGTAGTAACATTATATGCGTCTATAACGTTATATATCCTAACCTAAGGCAACCTAACATCTCGGATGCCATATTTGACAACATTCCTGGCCTGTCGAACCCTACTTCTCGGAGGGAACAGTATATACGTCTATAACGGTATATATCCTAACCTGGGGCAACATAACATCTCGGATGCAATATTCTATAACATTCCAGGCGTGTCGGATCCTACGTCTCGGTGGTAAAATTGTATGCGTCTATAACGTTATATATCCTAAACAAAGGCAACCTAACATCTTGGATGCAATATTTGACAACATCTGTGGCCTGTCGAACCCTACTTCTCGGAGGGAACAGTATATACGTCTATAACGTTATATATCGTAACCTAAGGCAACCTGACATCTCGGATGTAATATTCTACAACATTCCAATCGTGTCGGACACTACTTCTCGGTGGGAACATTATATGCGTCTATAACGTTGTATATCCTAATCTAAGGCAACCTATTATATCAGACTTAATATTTTACAACATTCCTGGCATGTCGGAGCATTCTTTTCGGTGGGAATATTATATACGTCTATAATGGTCGATATCCTAATCTAAGGCAACCTAACATCTCGGATGTAATATTGGCTACATTCCTGGCCTGTCGAACCCCACTTCACGGAGGGAACATTATATACGTCGATAACGTCATATATCCTAAGCTAAGGCAACCTAATATCTCGGATGTAACATTTGACAACATTCCAGGCGTTCCGGTCCCTACGTCTCGGTGGTAACATTACATGCTTCTATAACGTCATATATCCTAACCTAAGGCAACCTAACATCTCGGATGTAACATTTGACAACATTCCAGGCGTGTCGGTCCCTACGTCTCGGTGGGAACAGTATATACGTCTATAACGTTATATATCCTAACCTAAGGCAACCTAACATCTCGGATGTAATATTTGACAACATTCCTGGCGTGTCGGACCCTGATTCTCAGTGGGAACAGTACATGCTTCTATAACGTCATATATCCTAACATAAGGTAACCTAACATCTCGGATGTAACATTTGACAACATTCCAGGCGTGTCGGTCCCTACGTCTCGGTGGGAACAGTATATACGTCTATAACGTTATATATCCTAACCTAAGGCAACCTAACATCTCGGATGTAATATTTGACAACATTCCTGCCGTGTCGGACCCTGCTTCTCAGTGGGAACAGTATATACGTCTATAACGTTATATATCGTAACCTAAGGCAACCTAACATCTCGGATGTAATATTTGACAACATTCCTGGCGTGTCGGACCCTGCTTCTCGGTGGGAACAGTATATACGTCTATAACGTTATATATCCTAACCTAAGGCAACCTAACATCTCGGATGCAATATTTGACAACATTCCTGGCCTGTCGAACCCTACTTCTCGGAGGGAACAGTATATGCGTCTATAACGTAATATATCCTAACATAAGGCAACCTAACATCTCGGATGCAATATTTGACAACATTCCTGGCCTGTCGAACCCTACTTCTCGGAGGGAACAGTATATACGTCTATAACGGTATATATCCTAATCTAAGGCATCCTAACACCTCGTATGTAATATTTGACATCATTCCTGGCGTGTCGGATCCTGCTTCTCGGTGGGAATATTATATGCGTCTATAACGTTATATATCGTAACCTAAGGCAACCTGACATCTCGGATGTAATATTCTACAACATTCCAGGCGTGTCGGACCCTACTTCTCGGTGGGAACATTATATGAGTCTCTAACGGTATATATCCTAATCTAAGGCAACCTATCATCTCGGATGCCATATTTGACAACATTCCTGGCCTGTCGAACCCTACTTCTCGGAGGGAACAGTATATACGTCTATAACGTTGTATATCCTAACCTAAGGCAACCTATCATCTCGGATGCAATATTTGACAACATTCCTGGCGTGTCGGACCCTGCTCCTGGGTGGGAACTGTATATACGTCTATAAAGTTATATATCCTAACCTAAGGCAACCTAACATCTCGGATGCAATATTCTATAACATTCCAGGCGTGTCGGATCCTACGTCTCGGTAGTAACATTGTATGCGTCTATAACGTTATATATCCTAAACTAAGGCAACCTAACATCTCGGATGCAATATTTGACAACATCTGTGTCCTGTCGAACCCTACTTCTCGGAGGAAACAGTATATACGTCTATAACGTTATATATCCTAACCTAAGGCAACCTGACATCTCGGATGTAACATTTGACAACATTCCAGGCGTGTCGGTCCCTACGTCTCGGTGGTAACATTACATGCGTCTATAACGGTATATATCCTAACCTAAGGCAACCTAACATCTCGGATGTAATATTTGAAAACATTCCTGTCGTGTCGGACCCTACTTCTCGGTGGGAACATTATATGCGTCTATAACGTTGTATATCCTAACCTAAGGCAACCTATTATCTCAGACGTAATATTATATAACATTCCTGGGGTGTCGGAGCATTCTTTACGGTGGGAATATTATATACGTCTATAACGGTACATATCCTAATCTAAGGCAACCTAACATCTCGGATGCAATATTGGCTACACTCCTGGCCTGTCGAACCCTACTTCACGGAGGGAACAGTATATACGTCTATAACGTCATATATCCTAACCTAAGGCAACTTAACATCTCGGACGTAACATTTGATAATATTCCAGGCGTGTCGGTCCCTACGTCTCGGTGGTAACATTATATGCGTCTATAACGTTATATATCCTAACCTAAGGCAACCTAACATCTCGGATGCCATATTTGACAACATTCCTGGCCTGTCGAACCCTACTTCTCGGAGGGAACAGTATATACGTCTATAACGGTATATATCCTAACCTGGGGCAACATAACATCTCGGATGCAATATTCTATAACATTCCAGGCGTGTCGGATCCTACGTCTCGGTGGTAAAATTGTATGCGTCTATAACGTTATATATCCTAAACAAAGGCAACCTAACATCTCGGATGCAATATTTGACAACATCTGTGTCCTGTCGAACCCTACTTCTCGGAGGAAACAGTATATACGTCTATAACGTTATATATCCTAACCTAAGGCAACCTGACATCTCGGATGTAACATTTGACAACATTCCAGGCGTGTCGGTCCCTACGTCTCGGTGGTAACATTACATGCGTCTATAACGGTATATATCCTAACCTAAGGCAACCTGACATCTCGGATGTAATATTCTACAACATTCCAATCGTGTCGGACCCTACTTCTCGGTGGGAACACTATATGCGTCTATAACGTTGTATATCCTAATCTAAGGCAACCTATTATCTCAGACTTAATATTTTACAACATTCCTGCCGTGTCGGAGCATTCTTTTCGGTGGGAATATTATATACGTCTATAATGGTCGATATCCTAATCTAAGGCAATCTAACATCTCGGATGTAATATTGGCTACATTCCTGGCCTGTCGAACCCCACTTCACGGAGAGAACATTATATACGTCTATAACATCATATATCCTAAGCTAAGGCAACCTAATATCTCGGATGTAACATTTGACAACATTCCAGGCGTTCCGGTCCCTACGTCTCGGTGGTAACATTACATGCTTCTATAACGTCATATATCCTAACATAAGGCAACCTAACATCTCGGATGTAACATTTGACAACATTCCAGGCGTGTCGGTCCCTACGTCTCGGTGGGAACAGTATATACGTCTATAACGTTATATATCCTAACCTAACGCAACCTAACATCTCGGATGTAATATTTGACAACATTCCTGGCGTGTCGGACCCTGCTTCTCGGTGGGAACAGTATATACGTCTATAACGTTATATATCCTAACCTAAGGCAACCTAACATCTCGGATGCAATATCTGACAACATTCGTGGCCTGTCGAACCCTACTTCTCGGAGGGAACAGTATATACGTCTATAACGTTGTATATCCTAACCTAAGGCAACCTATCATCTCGGATGCAATATTTGACAACATTCCTGGCGTGTCGGACCCTGCTCCTGGGTAGGAACTGTATATACGTCTATAAAGTTATATATCCTAACCTAACGCAACCTAACATCTCGGATGTAACATTTGACAACATTCCAGGCGTTCCGGACCCTACGTCTCGGCGGTAAAATTACATGCTCCTATAACGTTATATATCCTAACCTAAGGCAACCTAACATCTCGGATGTAACATTTGACAACATTCCAGGCGTGTCGGTCCCTACGTCTCGGTGGTAACATTACATGCGTCTATAACGGTATATATCCTAACCTAAGGCAACCTAACATCTCGGATGTAATATTTGAAAACATTCCTGTCGTGTCGGACCCTACTTCTCGGTGGGAACATTATATGCGTCTATAACGTTGTATATCCTAACCTAAGGCAACCTATTATCTCAGACGTAATATTATATAACATTCCTGGGGTGTCGGAGCATTCTTTACGGTGGGAATATTATATACGTCTATAACGGTACATATCCTAATCTAAGGCAACCTAACATCTCGGATGCAATATTGGCTACACTCCTGGCCTGTCGAACCCTACTTCACGGAGGGAACAGTATATACGTCTATAACGTCATATATCCTAACCTAAGGCAACTTAACATCTCGGACGTAACATTTGATAATATTCCAGGCGTGTCGGTCCCTACGTCTCGGTGGTAACATTATATGCGTCTATAACGTTATATATCCTAACCTAAGGCAACCTAACATCTCGGATGCCATATTTGACAACATTCCTGGCCTGTCGAACCCTACTTCTCGGAGGGAACAGTATATACGTCTATAACGGTATATATCCTAACCTGGGGCAACATAACATCTCGGATGCAATATTCTATAACATTCCAGGCGTGTCGGATCCTACGTCTCGGTGGTAAAATTGTATGCGTCTATAACGTTATATATCCTAAACAAAGGCAACCTAACATCTCGGATGCAATATTTGACAACATCTGTGTCCTGTCGAACCCTACTTCTCGGAGGAAACAGTATATACGTCTATAACGTTATATATCCTAACCTAAGGCAACCTGACATCTCGGATGTAACATTTGACAACATTCCAGGCGTGTCGGTCCCTACGTCTCGGTGGTAACATTACATGCGTCTATAACGGTATATATCCTAACCTAAGGCAACCTGACATCTCGGATGTAATATTCTACAACATTCCAATCGTGTCGGACCCTACTTCTCGGTGGGAACACTATATGCGTCTATAACGTTGTATATCCTAATCTAAGGCAACCTATTATCTCAGACTTAATATTTTACAACATTCCTGCCGTGTCGGAGCATTCTTTTCGGTGGGAATATTATATACGTCTATAATGGTCGATATCCTAATCTAAGGCAATCTAACATCTCGGATGTAATATTGGCTACATTCCTGGCCCGTCGAACCCCACTTCACGGAGAGAACATTATATACGTCTATAACATCATATATCCTAAGCTAAGGCAACCTAATATCTCGGATGTAACATTTGACAACATTCCAGGCGTTCCGGTCCCTACGTCTCGGTGGTAACATTACATGCTTCTATAACGTCATATATCCTAACATAAGGCAACCTAACATCTCGGATGTAACATTTGACAACATTCCAGGCGTGTCGGTCCCTACGTCTCGGTGGGAACAGTATATACGTCTATAACGTTATATATCCTAACCTAACGCAACCTAACATCTCGGATGTAATATTTGACAACATTCCTGGCGTGTCGGACCCTGCTTCTCGGTGGGAACAGTATATACGTCTATAACGTTATATATCCTAACCTAAGGCAACCTAACATCTCGGATGCAATATCTGACAACATTCGTGGCCTGTCGAACCCTACTTCTCGGAGGGAACAGTATATACGTCTATAACGTTGTATATCCTAACCTAAGGCAACCTATCATCTCGGATGCAATATTTGACAACATTCCTGGCGTGTCGGACCCTGCTCCTGGGTAGGAACTGTATATACGTCTATAAAGTTATATATCCTAACCTAACGCAACCTAACATCTTGGATGTAACATTTGACAACATTCCAGGCGTTCCGGACCCTACGTCTCGGCGGTAAAATTACATGCTCCTATAACGTTATATATCCTAACCTAAGGCAACCTAACATCTCGGATGTAACATTTGACAACATTCCAGGCGTGTCGGTCCCTACGTCTCGGTGGTAACATTACATGCGTCTATAACGGTATATATCCTAACCTAAGGCAACCTAACATCTCGGATGTAATATTTGAAAACATTCCTGTCGTGTCGGACCCTACTTCTCGGTGGGAACATTATATGCGTCTATAACGTTGTATATCCTAACCTAAGGCAACCTATAATCTCAGACGTAATATTATACAACATTCCTGGGGTGTCGGAGCATTCTTTACGGTGGGAATATTATATACGTCTATAACGGTACATATCCTAATCTAAGGCAACCTAACATCTCGGATGCAATATTGGCTACACTCCTGGCCTGTCGAACCCTACTTCACGGAGGGAACAGTATATACGTCTATAACGTCATATATCCTAACCTAAGGCAACTTAACATCTCGGACGTAACATTTGATAATATTCCAGGCGTGTCGGTCCCTACGTCTCGGTAGTAACATTATATGCGTCTATAACGTTATATATCCTAACCTAAGGCAACCTAACATCTCGGATGCCATATTTGACAACATTCCTGGCCTGTCGAACCCTACTTCTCGGAGGGAACAGTATATACGTCTATAACGGTATATATCCTAACCTGGGGCAACATAACATCTCGGATGCAATATTCTATAACATTCCAGGCGTGTCGGATCCTACGTCTCGGTGGTAAAATTGTATGCGTCTATAACGTTATATATCCTAAACAAAGGCAACCTAACATCTTGGATGCAATATTTGACAACATCTGTGGCCTGTCGAACCCTACTTCTCGGAGGGAACAGTATATACGTCTATAACGTTATATATCGTAACCTAAGGCAACCTGACATCTCGGATGTAATATTCTACAACATTCCAATCGTGTCGGACACTACTTCTCGGTGGGAACATTATATGCGTCTATAACGTTGTATATCCTAATCTAAGGCAACCTATTATATCAGACTTAATATTTTACAACATTCCTGGCATGTCGGAGCATTCTTTTCGGTGGGAATATTATATACGTCTATAATGGTCGATATCCTAATCTAAGGCAACCTAACATCTCGGATGTAATATTGGCTACATTCCTGGCCTGTCGAACCCCACTTCACGGAGGGAACATTATATACGTCGATAACGTCATATATCCTAAGCTAAGGCAACCTAATATCTCGGATGTAACATTTGACAACATTCCAGGCGTTCCGGTCCCTACGTCTCGGTGGTAACATTACATGCTTCTATAACGTCATATATCCTAACCTAAGGCAACCTAACATCTCGGATGTAACATTTGACAACATTCCAGGCGTGTCGGTCCCTACGTCTCGGTGGGAACAGTATATACGTCTATAACGTTATATATCCTAACCTAAGGCAACCTAACATCTCGGATGTAATATTTGACAACATTCCTGGCGTGTCGGACCCTGATTCTCAGTGGGAACAGTACATGCTTCTATAACGTCATATATCCTAACATAAGGTAACCTAACATCTCGGATGTAACATTTGACAACATTCCAGGCGTGTCGGTCCCTACGTCTCGGTGGGAACAGTATATACGTCTATAACGTTATATATCCTAACCTAAGGCAACCTAACATCTCGGATGTAATATTTGACAACATTCCTGCCGTGTCGGACCCTGCTTCTCAGTGGGAACAGTATATACGTCTATAACGTTATATATCGTAACCTAAGGCAACCTAACATCTCGGATGTAATATTTGACAACATTCCTGGCGTGTCGGACCCTGCTTCTCGGTGGGAACAGTATATACGTCTATAACGTTATATATCCTAACCTAAGGCAACCTAACATCTCGGATGCAATATTTGACAACATTCCTGGCCTGTCGAACCCTACTTCTCGGAGGGAACAGTATATGCGTCTATAACGTAATATATCCTAACATAAGGCAACCTAACATCTCGGATGCAATATTTGACAACATTCCTGGCCTGTCGAACCCTACTTCTCGGAGGGAACAGTATATACGTCTATAACGGTATATATCCTAATCTAAGGCATCCTAACACCTCGTATGTAATATTTGACATCATTCCTGGCGTGTCGGATCCTGCTTCTCGGTGGGAATATTATATGCGTCTATAACGTTATATATCGTAACCTAAGGCAACCTGACATCTCGGATGTAATATTCTACAACATTCCAGGCGTGTCGGACCCTACTTCTCGGTGGGAACATTATATGAGTCTCTAACGGTATATATCCTAATCTAAGGCAACCTATCATCTCGGATGCCATATTTGACAACATTCCTGGCCTGTCGAACCCTACTTCTCGGAGGGAACAGTATATACGTCTATAACGTTGTATATCCTAACCTAAGGCAACCTATCATCTCGGATGCAATATTTGACAACATTCCTGGCGTGTCGGACCCTGCTCCTGGGTGGGAACTGTATATACGTCTATAAAGTTATATATCCTAACCTAAGGCAACCTAACATCTCGGATGCAATATTCTATAACATTCCAGGCGTGTCGGATCCTACGTCTCGGTAGTAACATTGTATGCGTCTATAACGTTATATATCCTAAACTAAGGCAACCTAACATCTCGGATGCAATATTTGACAACATCTGTGTCCTGTCGAACCCTACTTCTCGGAGGAAACAGTATATACGTCTATAACGTTATATATCCTAACCTAAGGCAACCTGACATCTCGGATGTAACATTTGACAACATTCCAGGCGTGTCGGTCCCTACGTCTCGGTGGTAACATTACATGCGTCTATAACGGTATATATCCTAACCTAAGGCAACCTAACATCTCGGATGTAATATTTGAAAACATTCCTGTCGTGTCGGACCCTACTTCTCGGTGGGAACATTATATGCGTCTATAACGTTGTATATCCTAACCTAAGGCAACCTATTATCTCAGACGTAATATTATATAACATTCCTGGGGTGTCGGAGCATTCTTTACGGTGGGAATATTATATACGTCTATAACGGTACATATCCTAATCTAAGGCAACCTAACATCTCGGATGCAATATTGGCTACACTCCTGGCCTGTCGAACCCTACTTCACGGAGGGAACAGTATATACGTCTATAACGTCATATATCCTAACCTAAGGCAACTTAACATCTCGGACGTAACATTTGATAATATTCCAGGCGTGTCGGTCCCTACGTCTCGGTGGTAACATTATATGCGTCTATAACGTTATATATCCTAACCTAAGGCAACCTAACATCTCGGATGCCATATTTGACAACATTCCTGGCCTGTCGAACCCTACTTCTCGGAGGGAACTGTATATACGTCTATAACGGTATATATCCTAACCTGGGGCAACATAACATCTCGGATGCAATATTCTATAACATTCCAGGCGTGTCGGATCCTACGTCTCGGTGGTAAAATTGTATGCGTCTATAACGTTATATATCCTAAACAAAGGCAACCTAACATCTTGGATGCAATATTTGACAACATCTGTGGCCTGTCGAACCCTACTTCTCGGAGGGAACAGTATATACGTCTATTACGTTATATATCGTAACCTAAGGCAACCTGACATCTCGGATGTAATATTCTACAACATTCCAATCGTGTCGGACACTACTTCTCGGTGGGAACATTATATGCGTCTATAACGTTGTATATCCTAATCTAAGGCAACCTATTATATCATACTTAATATTTTACAACATTCCTGGCATGTCGGAGCATTCTTTTCGGTGGGAATATTATATACGTCTATAATGGTCGATATCCTAATCTAAGGCAACCTAACATCTTGGATGTAATATTGGCTACATTCCTGGCCTGTCGAAACCCACTTCACGGAGGGAACATTATATACGTCGATAACGTCATATATCCTAAGCTAAGGCAACCTAATATCTCGGATGTAACATTTGACAACATTCCAGGCGTTCCGGTCCCTACGTCTCGGTGGTAACATTACATGCTTCTATAACGTCATATATCCTAACCTAAGGCAACCTAACATCTCGGATGTAACATTTGACAACATTCCAGGCGTGTCGGTCCCTACGTCTCGGTGGGAACAGTATATACGTCTATAACGTTATATATCCTAACCTAAGGCAACCTAACATCTCGGATGTAATATTTGACAACATTCCTGGCGTGTCGGACCCTGCTTCTCAGTGGGAACAGTACATGCTTCTATAACGTCATATATCCTAACATAAGGTAACCTAACATCTCGGATGCCATATTTGACAACATTCCTGGCCTGTCGAACCCTACTTCTCGGAGGGAACAGTATATACGTCTATAACGTTGTATATCCTAACCTAAGGCAACCTATCATCTCGGAAGCAATATTTGACAACATTCCTGGCGTGTCGGACCCTGCTCCTGGGTGGGAACTGTATATACGTCTATAAAGTTATATATCCTAACCTAAGGCAACCTAACATCTCGGATGCAATATTCTATAACATTCCAGGCGTGTCGGATCCTACGTCTCGGTAGTAACATTGTATGCGTCTATAACGTTATATATCCTAAACTAAGGCAACCTAACATCTCGGATGCAATATTTGACAACATCTGTGTCCTGTCGAACCCTACTTCTCGGAGGGAACAGTATATACGTCTATAACGTTATATATCCTAACCTAAGGCAACCTGACATCTCGGATGTAATATTCTACAACATTCCAGGCGTGTCGGACCCTACTTCTCGGTGGAAACATTATATGGGTCTATAACGGTATATATCCTAATCTAAGGCAACCTAACATCTCGGATGCAATATCTGACAACATTCGTGACCTGTCGAACCCTACTTCTCGGAGGAAACAGTATATACGTCTATAACGTTATATATCCTAACCTAAGGCAACCTGACATCTCGGATGTAACATTTGACAACATTCCAGGCGTGTCGGTCCCTACGTCTCGGTGGTAACATTACATGCATCTATAACGGTATATATCCTAACCTAAGGCAACCTAACATCTCGGATGTAATATTTGAAAACATTCCTGTCGTGTCGGACCCTACTTCTCGGTGGGAACATTATATGCGTCTATAACGTTGTATATCCTAACCTAAGGCAACCTATTATCTCAGACGTAATATTATATAACATTCCTGGGGTGTCGGAGCATTCTTTACGGTGGGAATATTATATACGTCTATAATGGTCGATATCCTAATCTAAGGCAACCTAACATCTCGGATGTAATATTGGCTACATTCCTGGCCTGTCGAACCCCACTTCACGGAGGGAACATTATATACGTCGATAACGTCATATATCCTAAGCTAAGGCAACCTAATATCTCGGATGTAACATTTGACAACATTCCAGGCGTTCCGGTCCCTACGTCTCGGTGGTAACATTACATGCTTCTATAACGTCATATATCCTAACCTAAGGCAACCCAACATCTCGGATGTAACATTTGACAACATTCCAGGCGTGTCGGTCCCTACGTCTCGGTGGGAACAGTATATACGTCTATAACGTTATATATCCTAACCTAAGGCAACCTAACATCTCGGATGTAATATTTGACAACATTCCTGGCGTGTCGGACCCTGCTTCTCAGTGGGAACAGTATATACGTCTATAACGTTATATATCCTAACCTAAGGCAACCTAACATCTCGGATGTAATATTTGACAACATTCCTGGCGTGTCGGACCCTGCTTCTCGGTGGGAACAGTATATACGTCTATAACGTTATATATCCTAACCTAAGGCAACCTAACATCTCGGATGCAATATTTGACAACATTCCTGGCCTGTCGAACCCTACAGCTCGGAGGGAACAGTATATATGTCTATAACGGTATATATCCTAATCTAAGGCAACCTAACATCTCGGATGCAATATTTGACAACATTCCTGGCCTGTCGAACCCTACTTCTCGGAGGTAACAGTATATACGTCTATAACGTCATATATCCTAACATAAGGCAACCTAACGTCTCGGATGTAACAATTGACAACATTCCAGGCGTGCGGTCCCTACGTCTCGGTGGTAACATTACATGCGTCTATAACGTTATATATCCTAACCTAAGGCAACCTAACATCTCGGATGTAATATTTGAAAACATTCCTGTCGTGTCGGACCCTACTTCTCGGTGGGAACATTATATGCGTCTATAACGTTGTATATCCTAACCTAAGGCAACCTATTATCTCAGACGTAATATTATATAACATTCCTGGGGTGTCGGAGCATTCTTTACGGTGGGAATATTATATACGTCTATAACGGTAAATATCCTAATCTAAGGCAACCTAACATCTCGGATGCAATGTTGGCTACACTCCTGGCCTGTCGAACCCTACTTCACGGAGGGAACAGTATATACGTCTATAACGTCATATATCCTAACCTAAGGCAACCTAACATCTCGGATGTAACATTTGACAACATTCCAGGCGTATCGGTCCCTACGTCTTGGTGGTAAAATTATATACGCCTATAACGTTATGTATCCTAACCTAAGGCAACCTGACATCTCGGATGTAATATTCTACAACATTCCAGGCGTGTCGGACACTACTTCTCGGTGGGAACATTATATGCGTCTATAACGTTGTATGTCCTAATCTAAGGCAACCTATCATCTCAGACGTAATATTTTACAACATTCCTCGCGTGTCGGAGCATTTTTTTCGGTGGGAATATAATATGCGTCTATAACGGTCAATATCCTAATCTAAGGCAACCTAACATCTCGGATGTAATATTGGCTACATTCCTGGCCTGTCAAATCCTACTTCACGGAGGGAACATTATATTCGTCTATAACGTCATATATCCTAACCTACGGCAACCTAACATCTCGGATGTAACATTTGACAACATTCCTGGCCTGTCGAAACCTACTTCACGGAGGGAACAGTATATTCGTCTATAACGTCATATATCCTAACCTAAGACAACTTAACATCTCGGATGTAACATTTGACAACATTCCTGGCGTGTCGGATCCTGCTTCTCGGGGGGAAAGTTATATGCGCCTATAACGTTGTATGTCCTAATCTAAGGCAACCTAACATCTCGGATGCAATATTTGACAATTTTCCTGGCGTGTCGGTCCCTACGTCTCGGTGGGAACAGTATATACGTCTATAACGTTATATATCCTAACCTAAGGCAACCTAACATCTCGGATGTAATATTTGACAACATTCCTGGCGTGTCGGACCCTGCTTCTCGGTGGGAACAGTATATACGTCTATAACGTTATATATCCTAACCTAAGGCAACCTAACATCTCGGATGCAATATTTGACAACATTGCTGGCGTGTCGGACCCTGCTCCTGGGTGGGAACTGTATATACGTCTATAAAGTTATATATCCTAACCTAAGGCAACCTAACATCTCGGATGCAATATTCTATAACATTCCAGGCGTGTCGGATCCTACGTCTCGGTAGTAACATTGTATGCGTCTATAACGTTATATATCCTAAACTAAGGCAACCTAACATCTCGGATGCAATATTTGACAACATCTGTGTCCTGTCGAACCCTACTTCTCGGAGGGAACAGTATATACGTCTATAACGTTATATATCCTAACCTAAGGCAACCTGACATCTCGGATGTAATATTCTACAACATTCCAGGCGTGTCGGACCCTACTTCTCGGTGGAAACATTATATGGGTCTATAACGGTATATATCCTAATCTAAGGCAACCTAACATCTCGGATGCAATATCTGACAACATTCGTGACCTGTCGAACCCTACTTCTCGGAGGAAACAGTATATACGTCTATAACGTTATATATCCTAACCTAAGGCAACCTGACATCTCGGATGTAATATTCTACAACATTCCAGGCGTGTCGGACCCTACTTCTCGGTGGGGACATTATATGCGTCTATAACGTTGTATATTCTAATCTAAGGCAACCTATTATCTCAGACTTAATATTTTACAACATTCCTGGCGTGTGGGAGCATTCTTTCCGGTGGGAATATTATATACGTCTATAACGGTCAACATCCTAATCTAAGGCAACCTAACATCTCGGATGTAATATTGGCTACATTCCTGGCCTGTCGAACCCTACTTCACGGAGGGAACAGTATATACGTCTATAACGTAATATATCCTAACCTAACGCAACCTAACATCTCGGATGTAACATTTGACAACATTCCAGGCGTTCCGGAACCTACGTCTCGGCGGTAAAATTACATGCTCCTATAACGTTATATATCCTAACCTAAGGTAACCTAACATCTCGGATGTAACATTTGACAACATTCCAGGCGTGTCGGTCCCTACGTCTCGGTGGTAACATTACATGCGTCTATAACGGTATATATCCTAATCTAAGGCCACCTAACATCTCGGATGTAACATTTGGCAACATTCCTGGCCTGTCGAACCCTACTTCTCAGAGGGACCAGGATATACGTCTATAACGTCATATATCCTAACATAAGGCAACCTAACATCTCGGATGTAACATTTGACAACATTCCAGGCGTGGCGGTCCCTACGTCTCGGTGGTAACATTACATGCGTCTATAACGTTATATATCCTAACCTAAGGCAACCTAACATCTCGGATGTAATATTTGAAAACATTCCTGTCGTGTCGGACCCTACTTCTCGGTGGGAACATTATATGCGTCTATAACGTTGTATATCCTAACCTAAGGCAACCTATTATCTCAGACGTAATATTATATAACATTCCTGGGGTGTCGGAGCATTCTTTACGGTGGGAATATTATATACGTCTATAACGGTAAATATCCTAATCTAAGGCAACCTAACATCTCGGATGCAATGTTGGCTACACTCCTGGCCTGTCGAACCCTACTTCACGGAGGGAACAGTATATACGTCTATAACGTCATATATCCTAACCTAAGGCAACCTAACATCTCGGATGTAACATTTGACAACATTCCAGGCGTATCGGTCCCTACGTCTTGGTGGTAAAATTATATACGCCTATAACGTTATGTATCCTAACCTAAGGCAACCTGACATCTCGGATGTAATATTCTACAACATTCCAGGCGTGTCGGACACTACTTCTCGGTGGGAACATTATATGCGTCTATAACGTTGTATGTCCTAATCTAAGGCAACCTATCATCTCAGACGTAATATTTTACAACATTCCTCGCGTGTCGGAGCATTTTTTTCGGTGGGAATATAATATGCGTCTATAACGGTCAATATCCTAATCTAAGGCAACCTAACATCTCGGATGTAATATTGGCTACATTCCTGGCCTGTCAAATCCTACTTCACGGAGGGAACATTATATTCGTCTATAACGTCATATATCCTAACCTACGGCAACCTAACATCTCGGATGTAACATTTGACAACATTCCTGGCCTGTCGAAACCTACTTCACGGAGGGAACAGTATATTCGTCTATAACGTCATATATCCTAACCTAAGACAACTTAACATCTCGGATGTAACATTTGACAACATTCCTGGCGTGTCGGATCCTGCTTCTCGGGGGGAAAGTTATATGCGCCTATAACGTTGTATGTCCTAATCTAAGGCAACCTAACATCTCGGATGCAATATTTGACAATTTTCCTGGCGTGTCGGTCCCTACGTCTCGGTGGGAACAGTATATACGTCTATAACGTTATATATCCTAACCTAAGGCAACCTAACATCTCGGATGTAATATTTGACAACATTCCTGGCGTGTCGGACCCTGCTTCTCGGTGGGAACAGTATATACGTCTATAACGTTATATATCCTAACCTAAGGCAACCTAACATCTCGGATGCAATATTTGACAACATTCCTGGCGTGTCGGACCCTGCTCCTGGGTGGGAACTGTATATACGTCTATAAAGTTATATATCCTAACCTAAGGCAACCTAACATCTCGGATGCAATATTCTATAACATTCCAGGCGTGTCGGATCCTACGTCTCGGTAGTAACATTGTATGCGTCTATAACGTTATATATCCTAAACTAAGGCCACCTAACATCTCGGATGCAATATTTGACAACATCTGTGTCCTGTCGAACCCTACTTCTCGGAGGGAACAGTATATACGTCTATAACGTTATATATCCTAACCTAAGGCAACCTGACATCTCGGATGTAATATTCTACAACATTCCAGGCGTGTCGGACCCTACTTCTCGGTGGAAACATTATATGGGTCTATAACGGTATATATCCTAATCTAAGGCAACCTAACATCTCGGATGCAATATCTGACAACATTCGTGACCTGTCGAACCCTACTTCTCGGAGGAAACAGTATATACGTCTATAACGTTATATATCCTAACCTAAGGCAACCTGACATCTCGGATGTAATATTCTACAACATTCCAGGCGTGTCGGACCCTACTTCTCGGTGGGGACATTATATGCGTCTATAACGTTGTATATTCTAATCTAAGGCAACCTATTATCTCAGACTTAATATTTTACAACATTCCTGGCGTGTGGGAGCATTCTTTCCGGTGGGAATATTATATACGTCTATAACGGTCAACATCCTAATCTAAGGCAACCTAACATCTCGGATGTAATATTGGCTACATTCCTGGCCTGTCGAACCCTACTTCACGGAGGGAACAGTATATACGTCTATAACGTAATATATCCTAACCTAACGCAACCTAACATCTCGGATGTAACATTTGACAACATTCCAGGCGTTCCGGAACCTACGTCTCGGCGGTAAAATTACATGCTCCTATAACGTTATATATCCTAACCTAAGGTAACCTAACATCTCGGATGTAACATTTGACAACATTCCAGGCGTGTCGGTCCCTACGTCTCGGTGGTAACATTACATGCGTCTATAACGGTATATATCCTAATCTAAGGCCACCTAACATCTCGGATGTAACATTTGGCAACATTCCTGGCCTGTCGAACCCTACTTCTCAGAGGGACCAGGATATACGTCTATAACGTCATATATCCTAACATAAGGCAACCTAACATCTCGGATGTAACATTTGACAACATTCCAGGCGTGGCGGTCCCTACGTCTCGGTGGTAACATTACATGCGTCTATAACGTTATATATCCTAACCTAAGGCAACCTAACATCTCGGATGTAATATTTGAAAACATTCCTGTCGTGTCGGACCCTACTTCTCGGTGGGAACATTATATGCGTCTATAACGTTGTATATCCTAACCTAAGGCAACCTATTATCTCAGACGTAATATTATATAACATTCCTGGGGTGTCGGAGCATTCTTTACGGTGGGAATATTATATACGTCTATAACGGTACATATCCTAATCTAAGGCAACCTAATATCTCGGATGTAATATTCTACAACATTCCAGGCGTGTCGGACACTACTTCTCGGTGGGAACATTATATGCGTCTATAACGTTGTATGTCCTAATCTAAGGCGACCTATCATCTCAGACGTAATATTTTACAACATTCCTCGCGTGTCGGAGCATTTTTTTCGGTGGGAATATAATATGCGTCTATAACGGTCAATATCCTAATCTAAGGCAACCTAACATCTCGGATGTAATATTGGCTACATTCCTGGCCTGTCAAATCCTACTTCACGGAGGGAACATTATATTCGTCTATAACGTCATATATCCTAACCTACGGCAACCTAACATCTCGGATGTAACATTTGACAACATTCCTGGCCTGTCGAAACCTACTTCACGGAGGGAACAGTATATTCGTCTATAACGTCATATATCCTAACTTAAGGCAACTTAACATCTCGGATGTAACATTTGACAACATTCCTGGCGTGTCGGACCCTGCTCCTGGGTGGGAACTGTATATACGTCTATAAAGTTATATATCCTAACCTAAGGCAACCTAACATCTCGGATGCAATATTCTATAACATTCCAGGCGTGTCGGATCCTACGTCTCGGTAGTAACATTGTATGCGTCTATAACGTTATATATCCTAAACTAAGGCAACCTAACATCTCGGATGCAATATTTGACAACATCTGTGTCCTGTCGAACCCTACTTCTCGGAGGGAACAGTATATACGTCTATAACGTTATATATCCTAACCTAAGGCAACCTGACATCTCGGATGTAATATTCTACAACATTCCAGGCGTGTCGGACCCTACTTCTCGGTGGAAACATTATATGGGTCTATAACGGTATATATCCTAATCTAAGGCAACCTAACATCTCGGATGCAATATCTGACAACATTCGTGACCTGTCGAACCCTACTTCTCGGAGGAAACAGTATATACGTCTATAACGTTATATATCCTAACCTAAGGCAACCTGACATCTCGGATGTAATATTCTACAACATTCCAGGCGTGTCGGACCCTACTTCTCGGTGGGGACATTATATGCGTCTATAACGTTGTATATTCTAATCTAAGGCAACCTATTATCTCAGACTTAATATTTTACAACATTCCTGGCGTGTGGGAGCATTCTTTTCGGTGGGAATATTATATACGTCTATAACGGTCAACATCCTAATCTAAGGCAACCTAACATCTCGGATGTAATATTGGCTACATTCCTGGCCTGTCGAACCCTACTTCACGGAGGGAACAGTATATACGTCTATAACGTAATATATCCTAACCTAACGCAACTTAACATCTCGGATGTAACATTTGACAACATTCCAGGCGTTCCGGAACCTACGTCTCGGCGGTAAAATTACATGCTCCTATAACGTTATATATCCTAACCTAAGGTAACCTAACATCTCGGATGTAACATTTGACAACATTCCAGGCGTGTCGGTCCCTACGTCTCGGTGGTAACATTACATGCGTCTATAACGGTATATATCCTAATCTAAGGCCACCTAACATCTCGGATGTAACATTTGACAACATTCCTGGCCTGTCGAACCCTACTTCTCAGAGGGACCAGGATATACGTCTATAACGTCATATATCCTAACATAAGGCAACCTAACATCTCGGATGTAACATTTGACAACATTCCAGGCGTGGCGGTCCCTACGTCTCGGTGGTAACATTACATGCGTCTATAACGTTATATATCCTAACCTAAGGCAACCTAACATCTCGGATGTAATATTTGAAAACATTCCTGTCGTGTCGGACCCTACTTCTCGGTGGGAACATTATATGCGTCTATAACGTTGTATATCCTAACCTAAGGCAACCTATTATCTCAGACGTAATATTATATAACATTCCTGGGGTGTCGGAGCATTCTTTACGGTGGGAATATTATATACGTCTATAACGGTACATATCCTAATCTAAGGCAACCTAACATCTCGGATGTAATATTCTACAACATTCCAGGCGTGTCGGACACTACTTCTCGGTGGGAACATTATATGCGTCTATAACGTTGTATGTCCTAATCTAAGGCGACCTATCATCTCAGACGTAATATTTTACAACATTCCTCGCGTGTCGGAGCATTTTTTTCGGTGGGAATATAATATGCGTCTATAACGGTCAATATCCTAATCTAAGGCAACCTAACATCTCGGATGTAATATTGGCTACATTCCTGGCCTGTCAAATCCTACTTCACGGAGGGAACATTATATTCGTCTATAACGTCATATATCCTAACCTACGGCAACCTAACATCTCGGATGTAACATTTGACAACATTCCTGGCCTGTCGAAACCTACTTCACGGAGGGAACAGTATATTCGTCTATAACGTCATCTATCCTAACCTAAGACAACTTAACATCTCGGATGTAACATTTGACAACATTCCTGGCGTGTCGGATCCTGCTTCTCGGGGGGAAAGTTATATGCGCCTATAACGTTGTATGTCCTAATCTAAGGCAACCTAACATCTCGGATGCAATATTTGACAATTTTCCTGGCGTGTCGGTCCCTACGTCTCGGTGGGAACAGTATATACGTCTATAACGTTATATATCCTAACCTAAGGCAACCTAACATCTCGGATGTAATATTTGACAACATTCCTGGCGTGTCGGACCCTGCTTCTCGGTGGGAACAGTATATACGTCTATAACGTTATATATCCTAACCTAAGGCAACCTAACATCTCGGATGCAATATTTGACAACATTCCTGGCGTGTCGGACCCTGCTCCTGGGTGGGAACTGTATATACGTCTATAAAGTTATATATCCTAACCTAAGGCAACCTAACATCTCGAATGCAATATTCTATAACATTCCAGGCGTGTCGGATCCTACGTCTCGGTAGTAACATTGTATGCGTCTATAACGTTATATATCCTAAACTAAGGCAACCTAACATCTCGGATGCAATATTTGACAACATCTGTGTCCTGTCGAACCCTACTTCTCGGAGGGAACAGTATATACGTCTATAACGTTATATATCCTAACCTAAGGCAACCTGACATCTCGGATGTAATATTCTACAACATTCCAGGCGTGTCGGACCCTACTTCTCGGTGGAAACATTATATGGGTCTATAACGGTATATATCCTAATCTAAGGCAACCTAACATCTCGGATGCAATATCTGACAACATTCGTGACCTGTCGAACCCTACTTCTCGGAGGAAACAGTATATACGTCTATAACGTTATATATCCTAACCTAAGGCAACCTGACATCTCGGATGTAATATTCTACAACATTCCAGGCGTGTCGGACCCTACTTCTCGGTGGGGACATTATATGCGTCTATAACGTTGTATATTCTAATCTAAGGCAACCTATTATCTCAGACTTAATATTTTACAACATTCCTGGCGTGTGGGAGCATTCTTTTCGGTGGGAATATTATATACGTCTATAACGGTCAACATCCTAATCTAAGGCAACCTAACATCTCGGATGTAATATTGGCTACATTCCTGGCCTGTCGAACCCTACTTCACGGAGGGAACAGTATATACGTCTATAACGTAATATATCCTAACCTAACGCAACCTAACATCTCGGATGTAACATTTGACAACATTCCAGGCGTTCCGGAACCTACGTCTCGGCGGTAAAATTACATGCTCCTATAACGTTATATATCCTAACCTAAGGTAACCTAACATCTCGGATGTAACATTTGACAACATTCCAGGCGTGTCGGTCCCTACGTCTCGGTGGTAACATTACATGCGTCTATAACGGTATATATCCTAATCTAAGGCCACCTAACATCTCGGATGTAACATTTGACAACATTCCTGGCCTGTCGAACCCTACTTCTCAGAGGGACCAGGATATACGTCTATAACGTCATATATCCTAACATAAGGCAACCTAACATCTCGGATGTAACATTTGACAACATTCCAGGCGTGGCGGTCCCTACGTCTCGGTGGTAACATTACATGCGTCTATAACGTTATATATCCTAACCTAAGGCAACCTAACATCTCGGATGTAATATTTGAAAACATTCCTGTCGTGTCGGACCCTACTTCTCGGTGGGAACATTATATGCGTCTATAACGTTGTATATCCTAACCTAAGGCAACCTATTATCTCAGACGTAATATTATATAACATTCCTGGGGTGTCGGAGCATTCTTTACGGTGGGAATATTATATACGTCTATAACGGTACATATCCTAATCTAAGGCAACCTAACATCTCGGATGTAATATTCTACAACATTCCAGGCGTGTCGGACACTACTTCTCGGTGGGAACATTATATGCGTCTATAACGTTGTATGTCCTAATCTAAGGCGACCTATCATCTCAGACGTAATATTTTACAACATTCCTCGCGTGTCGGAGCATTTTTTTCGGTGGGAATATAATATGCGTCTATAACGGTCAATATCCTAATCTAAGGCAACCTAACATCTCGGATGTAATATTGGCTACATTCCTGGCCTGTCAAATCCTACTTCACGGAGGGAACATTATATTCGTCTATAACGTCATATATCCTAACCTACGGCAACCTAACATCTCGGATGTAACATTTGACAACATTCCTGGCCTGTTGAAACCTACTTCACGGAGGGAACAGTATATTCGTCTATAACGTCATCTATCCTAACCTAAGACAACTTAACATCTCGGATGTAACATTTGACAACATTCCTGGCGTGTCGGATCCTGCTTCTCGGGGGGAAAGTTATATGCGCCTATAACGTTGTATGTCCTAATCTAAGGCAACCTAACATCTCGGATGCAATATTTGACAATTTTCCTGGCGTGTCGGTCCCTACGTCTCGGTGGGAACAGTATATACGTCTATAACGTTATATATCCTAACCTAAGGCAACCTAACATCTCGGATGTAATATTTGACAACATTCCTGGCGTGTCGGACCCTGCTTCTCGGTGGGAACAGTATATACGTCTATAACGTTATATATCCTAACCTAAGGCAACCTAACATCTCGGATGCAATATTTGACAACATTCCTGGCGTGTCGGACCCTGCTCCTGGGTGGGAACTGTATATACGTCTATAAAGTTATATATCCTAACCTAAGGCAACCTAACATCTCGAATGCAATATTCTATAACATTCCAGGCGTGTCGGATCCTACGTCTCGGTAGTAACATTGTATGCGTCTATAACGTTATATATCCTAAACTAAGGCAACCTAACATCTCGGATGCAATATTTGACAACATCTGTGTCCTGTCGAACCCTACTTCTCGGAGGGAACAGTATATACGTCTATAACGTTATATATCCTAACCTAAGGCAACCTGACATCTCGGATGTAATATTCTACAACATTCCAGGCGTGTCGGACCCTACTTCTCGGTGGAAACATTATATGGGTCTATAACGGTATATATCCTAATCTAAGGCAACCTAACATCTCGGATGCAATATCTGACAACATTCGTGACCTGTCGAACCCTACTTCTCGGAGGAAACAGTATATACGTCTATAACGTTATATATCCTAACCTAAGGCAACCTGACATCTCGGATGTAATATTCTACAACATTCCAGGCGTGTCGGACCCTACTTCTCGGTGGGGACATTATATGCGTCTATAACGTTGTATATTCTAATCTAAGGCAACCTATTATCTCAGACTTAATATTTTACAACATTCCTGGCGTGTGGGAGCATTCTTTTCGGTGGGAATATTATATACGTCTATAACGGTCAACATCCTAATCTAAGGCAACCTAACATCTCGGATGTAATATTGGCTACATTCCTGGCCTGTCGAACCCTACTTCACGGAGGGAACAGTATATACGTCTATAACGTAATATATCCTAACCTAACGCAACCTAACATCTCGGATGTAACATTTGACAACATTCCAGGCGTTCCGGAACCTACGTCTCGGCGGTAAAATTACATGCTCCTATAACGTTATATATCCTAACCTAAGGTAACCTAACATCTCGGATGTAACATTTGACAACATTCCAGGCGTGTCGGTCCCTACGTCTCGGTGGTAACATTACATGCGTCTATAACGGTATATATCCTAATCTAAGGCCACCTAACATCTCGGATGTAACATTTGACAACATTCCTGGCCTGTCGAACCCTACTTCTCAGAGGGACCAGGATATACGTCTATAACGTCATATATCCTAACATAAGGCAACCTAACATCTCGGATGTAACATTTGACAACATTCCAGGCGTGGCGGTCCCTACGTCTCGGTGGTAACATTACATGCGTCTATAACGTTATATATCCTAACCTAAGGCAACCTAACATCTCGGATGTAATATTTGAAAACATTCCTGTCGTGTCGGACCCTACTTCTCGGTGGGAACATTATATGCGTCTATAACGTTGTATATCCTAACCTAAGGCAACCTATTATCTCAGACGTAATATTATATAACATTCCTGGGGTGTCGGAGCATTCTTTACGGTGGGAATATTATATACGTCTATAACGGTACATATCCTAATCTAAGGCAACCTAACATCTCGGATGTAATATTCTACAACATTCCAGGCGTGTCGGACACTACTTCTCGGTGGGAACATTATATGCGTCTATAACGTTGTATGTCCTAATCTAAGGCAACCTATCATCTCAGACGTAATATTTTACAACATTCCTCGCGTGTCGGAGCATTTTTTTCGGTGGGAATATAATATGCGTCTATAACGGTCAATATCCTAATCTAAGGCAACCTAACATCTCGGATGTAATATTGGCTACATTCCTGGCCTGTCAAATCCTACTTCACGGAGGGAACAGTATATTCGTCTATAACGTCATATATCCTAACCTACGGCAACCTAACATCTCGGATGTAACATTTGACAACATTCCTGGCCTGTCGAAACCTACTTCACGGAGGGAACAGTATATTCGTCTATAACGTCATATATCCTAACCTAAGGCAACTTAACATCTCGGACGTAACATTTGATAATATTCCAGGCGTGTCGGTCCCTACGTCTCGGTGGTAACATTATATGCGTCTATAACGTTATATATCCTAACCTAAGGCAACCTAACATCTCGGATGTAATATTTGACAACATTCCTGGCGTGCCGGACCCTGCTTCTCGGTGGGAACAGTATATACGTCTATAACGGTATATATCCTAACCTGAGGCAACCTAACATCTCGGATGCAATATTCTATAACATTCCAGGCGTGTCGGATCCTACGTCTCGGTGGTAAAATTGTATGCGTCTATAACGTTGTATGTCCTAATCTAAGGCAACCTATCATCTCAGACGTAATATTTTACAACATTCCTCGCGTGTCGGAGCATATTTTTCGGTGGGAATATAATATGCGTCTATAACGGTCAATATCCTAATCTAAGGCAACCTAACATCTCGGTTGTAATATTGGCTACATTCCTGGCCTCTCAAATCCTACTTCACGGAGGGAACAGTATATTCGTCTATAACGCCATATATCCTAATCTAAGGCAACCTAACATCTCGGTTGTAATATTGGCTACATTCCTGGCCTCTCAAATCCTACTTCACGGAGGGAACAGTATATTCGTCTATAACGTCATATATCCTAACCTACGGCAACCTAACATCTCGGATGTAACATTTGACAACATTCCAGGCGTGGCGGTCCCTACGTCTCGGTGGTAACATTATATGCGTCTATAACGTTATATATCCTAACCTAAGGCAACCTAACATCTCGGATGTAATATTTGACAACATTCCTGGCGTGTCGGATCCTGCTTCTCGGGGGGAACGTTATATGCGCCTATAACGTTGTATGTCCTAATCTAAGGCAACCTAACATCTCGGATGCAATATTTGACAACATTCCTGGCCTGTCGAACCCTACAGCTCGGAGGGAACAGTATATATGTCTATAACGGTATATATCCTAATCTAAGGCAACCTAACATCTCGGATGTAACATTTGACAACATTCCTGGCCTGTCGAAACCTACTTCACGGAGGGAACAGTATATTCGTCTATAACGTCATATATCCTAACTTAAGGCAACTTAAAATCTCGGATGTAACATTTGACAACATTCCAGGCGTGTCGGTCCCTACGTCTCGGTGGTAACATTATATGTGTCCATAACGTTATATATCCTAATCTAAGGCAACCTAACATCTCGGATGTAATATTTGACAACATTCCAGGCGTGTCGGTCCCTACGTCTCGGTGGTAACATTATATGCGTCTATAACGTTATATATCCTAACCTAAGGCAACATAACATCTCGGATGTAATATTTGACAACATTCCTGGCGTGCCGGACCCTGCTTCTCGGTGGGAACAGTATATACGTCAATAACGTTATACATCCTAACCTAAGGCAACCTAACATCTCGGATGCAATATTTGACAACATTCCTGGCCTGTCGAACCCTACTTCTCGGAGGGAACAGTATATACGTCTATAACGTTATATATCGTAACCTAAGGCAACCTGACATCTCGGATGTAATATTCTACAACATTCCAGGCGTGTCGGACCCTACTTCTCGGTGGGAACATTATATGGGTCTCTAACGGTATATATCCTAATCTAAGGCAACCTAACATCTCGGATGCAATATCTGACAACATTCGTGGCCTGTCGAACCCTACTTCTCGGAGGGAACAGTATATACGTCTATAACGTTATATATCCTAACCTAAGGCAACCTGACATCTCGGATGTAATATTCTACAACTTTCCAATCGTGTCGGACCCTACTTCTCGGTGGGAACATTATATGCGTCTATAACGTTGTATATCCTAATCTAGGGCAACCTATTATCTCAGACTTAATATTTTACAACATTCCTGGCGTGTCGGACCCTGCTTCTCGGTGGGAACGGTATATGCGTCTATAATGTTGTATATCCTAATCTAAGGCAACCTATTATCTCAGACTTAATATTTTACAACATTCCTGGCGTGTGGGAGCATTCTTTTCGGTGGGAATATTATATACGTCTATAACGGTCAACATCCTAATTTAAGGCAACCTAACATCTCGGACGTAATATTGGCTACATTCCTGGCCTGTCGAACCCTACTTCTCGGAGGGAACAGTATATACGTCTATAACGGTATATATCCTAATCTAAGGCAACCTAACATCTCGTATGTAATATTTGACAACATTCCTGGCGTATCGGACCCTACTACTCGGTGGGAACATTATATGTGTCTATAACGTTGTATATCCTAATCTACGGCAACCTAACATCTCGGATGCAATATTTGACAACATTCCTGGCGTGTCGGACCCTGCTTCTGCGTGGGAACTGTATATACGTCTATAACGTTATATATCCTAACCTAAGGCAACCTAACATCTCGGATGCAATATTCTATAACATTCCAGGCGTGTCGGACCCTACGTCTCGGTGGTAGCACTGTATGCGTCTATAACGTTATAGATCCTAACCTAAGGCAACCTAACATCTCGGAAGTAATATTTGACAACATTCCAGGCGTGTCGGACACTACTTCTCGGAGGGAACAGTATATACGTCTATAACGTTATATATCCTAACCTAAGGCAACCCAACATCTCGGATGTAACATTATATGCGTCTATATCGATATATATCCTAACCTAAGGCAACCTAACATCTCGGATGTAACATTTGACAACATTCCAGGCGTGTCGGTCCCTACGTCTCGGTGGTAACATTATATACGTCTATCACGTTATATATCCTAACCTAAGGCAACCTGACATCTCGGATGTAATATTCTACAACATTCCAGGCGTGTCGGACACTACTTCTCGGAGGGAACAGTATATACGTCTATAACGTTATATATCCTAACCTAAGGCAACCTAACATCTCGGATGTAACATTATATGCGTCTATAACGTTATATATCCTAACCTAAGGCAACCTAACATCTCGGATGCCATATTTGACAACATTCCTTGCCTGTCGAACCCTACTTCTCGGAGGGAACAGTATATACGTCTATAACGGTATATATCCTAACCTGAGGCAACCTAACATCTCGGATGCAATATTCTATAACATTCCAGGCGTGTCGGATCCTACGTCTCGGTGGTAAAATTGTATGCGTCTATAACGTTATATATCCTAAACAAAGGCAACCTGACATCTCGGATGTAATATTCTACAACATTCCAGGCGTGTCGGACACTACTTCTCGGTGGGAACATTATATGCGTCTATAACGTTGTATGTCCTAATCTAAGGCAACCTATCATCTCAGACGTAATATTTTACAACATTCCTCGCGTGTCGGAGCATTTTTTTCGGTGGGAATATAATATGCGTCTATAACGGTCAATATCCTAATCTAAGGCAACCTAACATCTCGGATGTAATATTGGCTACATTCCTGGCCTGTCAAATCCTACTTCACGGAGGGAACAGTATATTCGTCTATAACGTCATATATCCTAACCTACGGCAACCTAACATCTCGGATGTAACATTTGACAACATTCCTGGCCTGTCGAAACCTACTTCACGGAGGGAACAGTATATTCGTCTATAACGTCATATATCCTAACCTAAGGCAACTTAACATCTCGGACGTAACATTTGATAATATTCCAGGCGTGTCGGTCCCTACGTCTCGGTGGTAACATTATATGCGTCTATAACGTTATATATCCTAACCTAAGGCAACCTAACATCTCGGATGTAATATTTGACAACATTCCTGGCGTGCCGGACCCTGCTTCTCGGTGGGAACAGTATATACGTCTATAACGGTATATATCCTAACCTGAGGCAACCTAACATCTCGGATGCAATATTCTATAACATTCCAGGCGTGTCGGATCCTACGTCTCGGTGGTAAAATTGTATGCGTCTATAACGTTGTATGTCCTAATCTAAGGCAACCTATCATCTCAGACGTAATATTTTACAACATTCCTCGCGTGTCGGAGCATATTTTTCGGTGGGAATATAATATGCGTCTATAACGGTCAATATCCTAATCTAAGGCAACCTAACATCTCGGTTGTAATATTGGCTACATTCCTGGCCTCTCAAATCCTACTTCACGGAGGGAACAGTATATTCGTCTATAACGCCATATATCCTAATCTAAGGCAACCTAACATCTCGGTTGTAATATTGGCTACATTCCTGGCCTCTCAAATCCTACTTCACGGAGGGAACAGTATATTCGTCTATAACGTCATATATCCTAACCTACGGCAACCTAACATCTCGGATGTAACATTTGACAACATTCCAGGCGTGGCGGTCCCTACGTCTCGGTGGTAACATTATATGCGTCTATAACGTTATATATCCTAACCTAAGGCAACCTAACATCTCGGATGTAATATTTGACAACATTCCTGGCGTGTCGGATCCTGCTTCTCGGGGGGAACGTTATATGCGCCTATAACGTTGTATGTCCTAATCTAAGGCAACCTAACATCTCGGATGCAATATTTGACAACATTCCTGGCCTGTCGAACCCTACAGCTCGGAGGGAACAGTATATATGTCTATAACGGTATATATCCTAATCTAAGGCAACCTAACATCTCGGATGTAACATTTGACAACATTCCTGGCCTGTCGAAACCTACTTCACGGAGGGAACAGTATATTCGTCTATAACGTCATATATCCTAACTTAAGGCAACTTAAAATCTCGGATGTAACATTTGACAACATTCCAGGCGTGTCGGTCCCTACGTCTCGGTGGTAACATTATATGTGTCCATAACGTTATATATCCTAATCTAAGGCAACCTAACATCTCGGATGTAATATTTGACAACATTCCAGGCGTGTCGGTCCCTACGTCTCGGTGGTAACATTATATGCGTCTATAACGTTATATATCCTAACCTAAGGCAACATAACATCTCGGATGTAATATTTGACAACATTCCTGGCGTGCCGGACCCTGCTTCTCGGTGGGAACAGTATATACGTCAATAACGTTATACATCCTAACCTAAGGCAACCTAACATCTCGGATGCAATATTTGACAACATTCCTGGCCTGTCGAACCCTACTTCTCGGAGGGAACAGTATATACGTCTATAACGTTATATATCGTAACCTAAGGCAACCTGACATCTCGGATGTAATATTCTACAACATTCCAGGCGTGTCGGACCCTACTTCTCGGTGGGAACATTATATGGGTCTCTAACGGTATATATCCTAATCTAAGGCAACCTAACATCTCGGATGCAATATCTGACAACATTCGTGGCCTGTCGAACCCTACTTCTCGGAGGGAACAGTATATACGTCTATAACGTTATATATCCTAACCTAAGGCAACCTGACATCTCGGATGTAATATTCTACAACTTTCCAATCGTGTCGGACCCTACTTCTCGGTGGGAACATTATATGCGTCTATAACGTTGTATATCCTAATCTAGGGCAACCTATTATCTCAGACTTAATATTTTACAACATTCCTGGCGTGTCGGACCCTGCTTCTCGGTGGGAACGGTATATGCGTCTATAATGTTGTATATCCTAATCTAAGGCAACCTATTATCTCAGACTTAATATTTTACAACATTCCTGGCGTGTGGGAGCATTCTTTTCGGTGGGAATATTATATACGTCTATAACGGTCAACATCCTAATTTAAGGCAACCTAACATCTCGGACGTAATATTGGCTACATTCCTGGCCTGTCGAACCCTACTTCTCGGAGGGAACAGTATATACGTCTATAACGGTATATATCCTAATCTAAGGCAACCTAACATCTCGTATGTAATATTTGACAACATTCCTGGCGTATCGGACCCTACTACTCGGTGGGAACATTATATGTGTCTATAACGTTGTATATCCTAATCTACGGCAACCTAACATCTCGGATGCAATATTTGACAACATTCCTGGCGTGTCGGACCCTGCTTCTGCGTGGGAACTGTATATACGTCTATAACGTTATATATCCTAACCTAAGGCAACCTAACATCTCGGATGCAATATTCTATAACATTCCAGGCGTGTCGGACCCTACGTCTCGGTGGTAGCACTGTATGCGTCTATAACGTTATAGATCCTAACCTAAGGCAACCTAACATCTCGGAAGTAATATTTGACAACATTCCAGGCGTGTCGGACACTACTTCTCGGAGGGAACAGTATATACGTCTATAACGTTATATATCCTAACCTAAGGCAACCCAACATCTCGGATGTAACATTATATGCGTCTATATCGATATATATCCTAACCTAAGGCAACCTAACATCTCGGATGTAACATTTGACAACATTCCAGGCGTGTCGGTCCCTACGTCTCGGTGGTAACATTATATACGTCTATCACGTTATATATCCTAACCTAAGGCAACCTGACATCTCGGATGTAATATTCTACAACATTCCAGGCGTGTCGGACACTACTTCTCGGAGGGAACAGTATATACGTCTATAACGTTATATATCCTAACCTAAGGCAACCTAACATCTCGGATGTAACATTATATGCGTCTATAACGTTATATATCCTAACCTAAGGCAACCTAACATCTCGGATGCCATATTTGACAACATTCCTTGCCTGTCGAACCCTACTTCTCGGAGGGAACAGTATATACGTCTATAACGGTATATATCCTAACCTGAGGCAACCTAACATCTCGGATGCAATATTCTATAACATTCCAGGCGTGTCGGATCCTACGTCTCGGTGGTAAAATTGTATGCGTCTATAACGTTATATATCCTAAACAAAGGCAACCTGACATCTCGGATGTAATATTCTACAACATTCCAGGCGTGTCGGACACTACTTCTCGGAGGGAACAGTATATACGTCTATAACGTCATATATCCTAACCTAAGGCAACCTAACATCTCGGATGTAACATTATATGCGTCTATAGCGTTATATATCCTAACCTAAGGCAACCTAACATCTCGGATGCCATATTTGACAACATTCCTGGCCTGTAGAACCCTACTTCTCGGAGGGAACAGTATATACGTCTATAACGTTATATATCCTTACCTAAGGCAACCTGACATCTCGGATGTAATATTCTACAACATTCCAGGCGTGTTGGACCCTACTTCTCGGTGGGAACATTATATGGGTCTATAACGGTATATATCCTAATCTAAGGCAACCTAACATCTCGGATGCAATATCTGACAACATTCGTGGCCCGTCGAACATTACATCTCGGAGGGAACAGTATATACGTCTACAACGTTATATATCCTAACCTAAGGCAACCTGACATCTCGGATGTAATATTCTACAACTTTCCAATCGTGTCGGACCCTACTTACTGGTGGGAACATTATATGCGTCTATAACGTTGTATATCCTAATCTAGGGCAACCTATTATCTCAGACTTAATATTTTACAACATTCCTGGCGTGTCGGAGCATCCTTTTCGGTGGGAATATTATATACGTCTATAATGGTCGATATCCTAATCTAAGGCAACCTAACATCTCGGATGTAATATTGGCTACATTCCTGGCCTGTCGAACCCCACTTCACGGAGGGAACATTATATACGTCTATAACGTCATATATCCTAAGCTAAGGCAACCTAACATCTCGGATGTAACATTTGACAACACTCCAGGCGTTTCGGTCCCTATGTCTCGGTGGTAACATTATATGCTTCTATAACGTCATATATCCTAACATAAGGCAACCTAAGATCTCGGATGTAACATTTGACAACATTCCAGGCGTGGCGGTCCCTACGTCTCGGTGGTAACATTACATGCGTCTATAACGTTATATATCCTAACCTAAGGCAACCTAACATCTCGGATGTAATATTTGACAACATTCCAGGCGCATCGTTCCCTACGTCTCGGTGGTAACATTATATACGTCTATAACGTTATATATCCTAACCTAAGGCAACCTGACATCTCGGATGTAATATTCTACAACATTCCAGGCGTGCCGGGCCCTGCTTCTCGGTGGGAACAGTATATACGTCAATAACGTTATACATCCTAACCTAAGGCAACCTAACATCTCGGATGTAACATTTGACAACATTCCTGGCCTGTCGAAACCTACTTAACGGAGGGAACAGTATATTCGTCTATAACGTCATATATCCTAACTTAAGGCAACTTAACATCTCGGATGTAACATTTGACAACATTCCAGGCGTGTCGGTCCCTACGTCTCGGTGGTAACATTATATGTGTCCATAACGTTATATATCCTAATCTAAGGCAACCTAACATCTCGGATGTAATATTTGACAACATTCCAGGCGTGCCGGTCCCTACGTCTCGGTGGTAACATTATATGCGTCTATAACGTTATATATCCTAACCTAAGGCAACCTAACATCTCGGATGTAATATTTGACAACATTCCTGGCGTGCCGGACCCTGCTTCTCGGTGGGAACAGTATATACGTCAATAACGTTATACATCCTAACCTAAGGCAACCTAACATCTCGGATGCAATATTTGACATCATTCCTGGCCTGTCGAACCCTACTTCTCGGAGGGAACAGTATATACGTCTATAACGTTATATATCGTAACCTAAGGCAACCTGACATCTCGGATGTAATATTCTACCACATTCCAGGCGTGTCGGACCCTACTTCTCGGTGGGAACATTATATGGGTCTCTAACGGTATATATCCTAATCTAAGGCAACCTAACATCTCGGATGCAATATCTGACAACATTCGTGGCCTGTCGAACCCTACTTCTCGGAGGGAACAGTATATACGTCTATAACGTTATATATCCTTACCTAAGGCAACCTGACATCTCGGATGTAATATTCTACAACATTCCACGCGTGTTGGACCCTACTTCTCGGTGGGAACATTATATGGGTCTATAACGGTATATATCCTAATCTAAGGCAACCTAACATCTCGGATGCAATATCTGACAACATTCGTGGCCTGTCGAACCCTACTTCTCGGAGGGAACAGTATATACGTCTATAACGTTATATATCCTAACCTAAGGCAACCTGACATCTCGGATGTAATATTCTACAACTTTCCAATCGTGTCGGACCCTACTTCTCGGTGGGAACATTATATGCGTCTATAACGTTGTATATCCTAATCTAGGGCAACCTATTATCTCAGACAGAATATTTTACAACATTCCTGGCGTGTCGGACCCTGCTTCTCGGTGGGAACGGTATATGCGTCTATAATGTTGTATATCCTAATCTAAGGCAACCTATTATCTCAGACTTAATATTTTACAACATTCCTGGCGTGTGGGAGCATTCTTTTCGGTGGGAATATTATATACGTCTATAACGGTCAACATCCTAATCTAAGGCAACCTAACATCTCGGACGTAATATTGGCTACATTCCTGGCCTGTCGAACCCTACTTCTCGGAGGGAACAGTATATACGTCTATAACGGTATATATCCTAATCTAAGGCAACCTAATATCTCGTATGTAATATTTGACAACATTCCCTGCGTATCGGACCCTACTACTCGGTGGGAACATTATATGTGTCTATAACGTTGTATATCCTAATCTACGGCAACCTAACATCTCGGATGCAATATTTGACAACATTCCTGGCCTGTCGAACCCTACTTCTCGGAGGGAACAGTATATACGTCTATAACGTTATATATCCTAACCTAAGGCAACCTGACATCTCGGATGTAATATTCTACAACTTTCCAATCGTGACGGACCCTACTTCTCGGTGGGAACATTATATGCGTCTATAACGTTGTATATCCTAATCTAGGGCAACCTATTATCTCAGACTTAATATTTTACTACATTCCTGGCGTGTCGGACCCTGCTTCTCGGTGGGAACAGTATATGCGTCTATAATGTTGTATATCCTAATCTAAGGCAACCTATTATCTCAGACTTAATATTTTACAACATTCCTGGCGTGTGGGAGCATTCTTTTCGGTGGGAATATTATATACGTCTATAACGGTCAACATCCTAATCTAAGGCAACCTAACATCTCGGACGTAATATTGGCTACATTCCTGGCCTGTCGAACCCTACTTCACGGAGGGAACAGTATATACGTCTATAACGTCATATATCCTAACCTAAGGAACCTAACATCTCGGATGTAACATTTGACAACATTCCAGGCGTATCGGTCCCTACGTCTCGGTGGTAACATTATATACGTCTATAACGTTATATATCCTAACCTAAGGCAACCTGACATCTCGGATGTAATATTCTACAACATTCCAGGCGTGTTGGACCCTACTTCTCGGTGGGAACATTATATGGGTCTATAACGGTATATATCCTAATCTAAGGCAACCTAACATCTCGGATGCAATATCTGACAACATTCGTGGCCCGTCGAACCCTACATCTCGGAGGGAACAGTATATACGTCTATAACGTTATATATCCTAACCTAAGGCAACCTGACATCTCGGATGTAATATTCTACAACTTTCCAATCGTGTCGGACCCTACTTACTGGTGGGAACATTATATGCGTCTATAACGTTGTATATCCTAATCTAGGGCAACCTATTATCTCAGACTTAATATTTTACAACATTCCTGGCGTGTCGGAGCATTCTTTTCGGTGGGAATATTATATACGTCTATAATGGTCGATATCCTAATCTAAGGCAACCTAACATCTCGGATGTAATAATGGCTACATTCCTGGCCTGTCGAACCCCACTTCACGGGGGGAACATTATATACGTCTATAACGTCATATATCCTAAGCTAAGGCAACCTAACATCTCGGATGTAACATTTGACAACACTCCAGGCGTTTCGGTCCCTATGTCTCGGTGGTAACATTATATGCTTCTATAACGTCATATATCCTAACATAAGGGAACCTAACATCTCGGATGTAACATTTGACAACATTCCAGGCGTGTCGGTCCCTACGTCTCGGTGGGAACAGTATATACGTCTATAACGTTATATATCCTAAACTAAGGCAACCGAACATCTCGGATGTAATATTTGACAACATTCCTGGCGTGTCGGACCCTGCTTCTCGGAGGGAACAGTATATACGTCTATAACGTTATATATCCTTACCTAAGGCAACCTGACATCTCGGATGTAATATTCTACAACATTCCACGCGTGTTGGACCCTACTTCTCGGTGGGAACATTATATGGGTCTATAACGGTATATATCCTAATCTAAGGCAACCTAACATCTCGGATGCAATATCTGACAACATTCGTGGCCTGTCGAACCCTACTTCTCGGAGGGAACAGTATATACGTCTATAACGTTATATATCCTAACCTAAGGCAACCTGACATCTCGGATGTAATATTCTACAACTTTCCAATCGTGTCGGACCCTACTTCTCGGTGGGAACATTATATGCGTCTATAACGTTGTATATCCTAATCTAGGGCAACCTATTATCTCAGACAGAATATTTTACAACATTCCTGGCGTGTCGGACCCTGCTTCTCGGTGGGAACGGTATATGCGTCTATAATGTTGTATATCCTAATCTAAGGCAACCTATTATCTCAGACTTAATATTTTACAACATTCCTGGCGTGTGGGAGCATTCTTTTCGGTGGGAATATTATATACGTCTATAACGGTCAACATCCTAATCTAAGGCAACCTAACATCTCGGACGTAATATTGGCTACATTCCTGGCCTGTCGAACCCTACTTCTCGGAGGGAACAGTATATACGTCTATAACGGTATATATCCTAATCTAAGGCAACCTAATATCTCGTATGTAATATTTGACAACATTCCTTGCGTATCGGACCCTACTACTCGGTGGGAACATTATATGTGTCTATAACGTTGTATATCCTAATCTACGGCAACCTAACATCTCGGATGCAATATTTGACAACATTCCTGGCCTGTAGAACCCTACTTCTCGGAGGGAACAGTATATACGTCTATAACGTTATATATCCTAACCTAAGGCAACCTAACATCTCGGATGCAATATTTGACAACATTCCTGGCCTGTCGAACCCTACTTCTCGGAGGGAACAGTATATACGTCTATAACGTTATATATCCTAACCTAAGGCAACCTGACATCTCGGATGTAATATTCTACAACTTTCCAATCGTGTCGGACCCTACTTCTCGGTGGGAACATTATATGCGTCTATAACGTTGTATATCCTAATCTAGGGCAACCTATTATCTCAGACTTAATATTTTACTACATTCCTGGCGTGTCGGACCCTGCTTCTCGGTGGGAACAGTATATGCGTCTATAATGTTGTATATCCTAATCTAAGGCAACCTATTATCTCAGACTTAATATTTTACAACATTCCTGGCGTGTGGGAGCATTCTTTTCGGTGGGAATATTATATACGTCTATAACGGTCAACATCCTAATCTAAGGCAACCTAACATCTCGGACGTAATATTGGCTACATTCCTGGCCTGTCGAACCCTACTTCACGGAGGGAACAGTATATACGTCTATAACGTCATATATCCTAACCTAAGGAACCTAACATCTCGGATGTAACATTTGACAACATTCCAGGCGTATCGGTCCCTACGTCTCGGTGGTAACATTATATACGTCTATAACGTCATATATCCTAAGCTAAGGCAACCTAACATCTCGGATGTAACATTTGACAACACTCCAGGCGTTTCGGTCCCTATGTCTCGGTGGTAACATTATATGCTTCTATAACGTCATATATCCTAACATAAGGGAACCTAACATCTCGGATGTAACATTTGACAACATTCCAGGCGTGTCGGTCCCTACGTCTCGGTGGGAACAGTATATACGTCTATAACGTTATATATCCTAAACTAAGGCAACCGAACATCTCGGATGTAATATTTGACAACATTCCTGGCGTGTCGGACCCTGCTTCTCAGTGGGAACAGTATATACGTCTATAACGTTATATATCCTAACCTAAGGCAACCTAACATCTCGGATGCAATATTTGACAACATTCCTGGCCTGTCGAACCCTTCTTCTCGGAGGGAACAGTATATACGTCTATAACGTCATATATCCTAACATAAGGCAACCTAACGTCTCGGATGTAACAATTGACAACATTACAGGCGTGGCGGTCCCTACGTCTCGGTGGTAACATTATATGCGTCTATAACGTTATATATCCTAACCTAAGGCAACCTAACATCTCGGATGTAATATTTGACAACATTCCTGGCGTGTCGGTCCCTACTTCTCGGTGGGAACATTATATGCGTCTATAACGTTGTATGTCCTAATCTAAGGCAACCTATCATCTCAGACGTAATATTTTACAACATTCCTCGCGTGTCGGAGCATTTTTTTCGGTGGGAATATAATATGCGTCTATAACGGTCAATATCCTAATCTAAGGCAACCTAACATCTCGGTTGTAATATTGGCTACATTCCTGGCCTCTCAAATCCTACTTCATGGAGGGAACAGTATATTCGTCTATAACGTCATATATCCTAGCCTACGGCAACCTAACATCTCGGATGTAACATTTGACAACATTCCAGGCGTGTCGGACCCTACGTCTCGGTGGTAACGTTACATGCGTCTATAACGTTATATATCCTAACCTAAGGCAACCTAACATCTCGGATGTAACATTTGACAACATTCCTGGCCTGTCGAAACCTACTTCACGGAGGGAACAGTATATTCGTCTATAACGTCATATATCCTAACTTAAGGCAACTTAACATCTCGGATGTAACATTTGACAACATTCCAAGCGTGTCGGTCCCTACGTCTCGGTGGTAACATTATATACGTCTATAACGTTATATATCCTAACCTAAGGCAACCTGACATCTCGGATGTAATATTCTACAACATTCCTGGCGTGTCGGACACTACTTCTCGGAGGGAACAGTATATACGTCTATAACGTCATATATCCTAACCTAAGGCAACTTAACATCTCGGACGTAACATTTGATAATATTCCAGGCGTGTCGGTCCCTACGTCTCGGTGGTAACATTATATGCGTCTATAACGTTATATATCCTAACCTAAGGCAACCTAACATCTCGGATGTAATATTTGACAACATTCCTGTCGTGCCGGACCCTGCTTCTCGGTGGGAACCGTATATACGTCTATAGCGGTATATATCCTAACCTGAGGCAACCTAACATCTCGGATGCAATATTCTATAACATTCCAGGCGTGTCGGATCCTACGTCTCGGTGGTAAAATTGTATGCGTCTATAACGTTATATATCCTAAACAAAGGCAACCTAACATCTCGGATGCAATAGTTGACAACATCTGTGGCCTATCGAACCCTACTTCTCGGAGGGAACAGTATATACGTCTATAACGTTATATATCGTAACCTAAGGCAACCTGACATCTCGGATGTAATATTCTACAACATTCCAGGCGTGTCGGACCCTACTTCTCGGTGGGAACATTATATGGGTCTCTAACGGTATATATCCTAATCTAAGGCAACCTAACATCTCGGATGCAATATCTGACAACATTCGTGGCCTGTCGAACCCTACTTCTCGGAGGGAACAGTATATACGTCTATAACGTTATATATCCTTACCTAAGGCAACCTGACATCTCGGATGTAATATTCTACAATATTCCAGGCGTGTTGGACCCTACTTCTCGGTGGGAACATTATATGGGTCTATAACGGTATATATCCTAATCTAAGGCAACCTATTATCTCAGACTTAATATTTTACAACATTCCTGGCGTGTCGGAGCATTCTTTTCGGTGGGAATATTATATACGTCTATAATCGTCGATATCCTAATCTAAGGCAACCTAACATCTCGGATGTAATATTGGCTATATTCCTGGCCTGTCGAACCCCACTTCACGGAGGGAACATTATATACGTCTATAACGTCATATATCCTAAGCTAAGGCAACCTAACATCTCGGATGTAACAATTGACAACATTCCAGGCGTGGCGGTCCCTACGTCTCGGTGGTAACATTATATGCGTCTATAACGTTATATATCCTAACCTAAGGCAACCTAACATCTCGGATGTAATATTTGACAACATTCCTGGCGTGTCTGATCCTGCTTCTCGGGGGGAAAGTTATATGCGCCTATAACGTTGTATGTCCTAATCTAAGGCAACCTAACATCTCGGATGCAATATTTGACAACATTCCTGGCGTGTCGGACCCTGCTTCTCAGTGGGAACAGTATATACGTCTATAACGTTATATATCCTAACCTAAGGCAACCTAACATCTCGGATGCAATGTTTGACAACAGTCCTGGCCTGTCTAACCCTACAGCTCGGAGGGAACAGTATATATGTCTATAACGGTATATATCCTAATCTAAGGCAACCTAACATTTCGGATGCAATATTTGACAACATTCCTGGCCTGTCGAACCCTACTTCTCGGAGGGAACAGTATATACGTCTATAACGTCATATATCCTAACATAAGGCAACCTAACGTCTCGGATGTAACATTTGACAACATTCCAGGCGTGGCGGTCCCTACGTCTCGGTGGTAACATTACATGCGTCTATAACGTTATATATCCTAACCTAAGGCAACCTAACATCTCGGATGTAATATTTGACAACATTCCAGGCGCATCGTTCCCTACGTCTCGGTGGTAACATTATATACGTCTATAACGTTATATATCCTAACCTAAGGCAACCTGACATCTCGGATGTATTATTCTGCAACATTCCAGGCGTGCCGGGCCCTGCTTCTCGGAGGGAACAGTATATACGTCTATAACGTTATATATCCTTACCTAAGGCAACCTGACATCTCGGATGTAATATTCTACAACATTCCAGGCGTGTTGGACCCTACTTCTCGGTGGGAACATTATATGGGTCTATAACGGTATATATCCTAATCTAAGGCAACCCAACATCTCGGATGCAATATCTGACAACATTCGTGGCCCGTCGAACCCTACATCTCGGAGGGAACAGTATATACGTCTATAACGTTATATATCCTAACCTAAGGCAACCTGACATCTCGGATGTAATATTCTACAACTTTCCAATCGTGTCGGACCCTACTTACTGGTGGGAACATTATATGCGTCTATAACGTTGTATATCCTAATCTAGGGCAACCTATTATCTCAGACTTAATATTTTACAACATTCCTGGCGTGTCGGAGCATTCTTTTCGGTGGGAATATTATATACGTCTATAATGGTCGATATCCTAATCTAAGGCAACCTAACATCTCGGATGTAATATTGGCTACATTCCTGGCCTGTCGAACCCCACTTCACGGAGGGAACATTATATACGTCTATAACGTCATATATCCTAAGCTAAGGCAACCTAACATCTCGGATGTAACATTTGACAACACTCCAGGCGTTTCGGTCCCTATGTCTCGGTGGTAACATTATATGCTTCTATAACGTCATATATCCTAACATAAGGGAACCTAACATCTCGGATGTAACATTTGACAACATTCCAGGCGTGTCGGTCCCTACGTCTCGGTGGGAACAGTATATACGTCTATAACGTTATATATCCTAAACTAAGGCAACCGAACATCTCGGATGTAATATTTGACAACATTCCTGGCGTGTCGGACCCTGCTTCTCAGTGGGAACAGTATATACGTCTATAACGTTATATATCCTAACCTAAGGCAACCTAATATCTCGGATGTAATATTTGACAACATTCCTGGCGTGTCGGACCCTGCTTCTCGGTGGGAACAGTATATACGTCTATAACGTTATATATCCTAACCTAAGGCAACCTAACATCGCGGATGCAATATTTGACAACATTCCTGGCCTGTCGAACCCTACAGCTCGGAGGGAACAGCATATATGTCTATAACGGTATATATTCTAATCTAAGGCAACCTAACATCTCGGATGCAATATTTGACAACATTCCTGGCCTGTCGAACCCTACTTCTCGGAGGGAACAGTATATACGTCTATAACGTCATATATCCTAACATAAGGCAACCTAACGTCTCGGATGTAACAATTGACAACATTACAGGCGTGGCGGTCCCTACGTCTCGGTGGTAACATTATATGCGTCTATAACGTTATATATCCTAACCTAAGGCAACCTAACATCTCGGATGTAATATTTGACAACATTCCTGGCGTGTCGGTCCCTACTTCTCGGTGGGAACATTATATGCGTCTATAACGTTGTATATCCTAACCTAAGGCAACCTATTATCTCAGACGTAATATTATATAACATTCCTGGCGTGTCGGAGCATTCTTTACGGTGGGAATATTATATACGTCTATAACGTCATATATCCTAACCTAAGGCAACCTAACACCTCGGATGTAACATTTGACAACATTCCAGGCGTATCGGTCCCTACGTCTCGGTGGTAACATTATATACGTCTATAACGTTATATATCCTAACCTAAGGCAACCTGACATCTCGGATGTAATAGTCTACAACATTCCAGGCGTGTCGGATACTACTTCTCGGTGGGAACAATATATGCGTCTATAACGTTGTATGTCCTAATCTAAGGCAACCTATCATCTCAGACGTAATATTTTACAACATTCCTCGCGTGTCGGAGCATTTTTTTCGGTGGGAATATAATATGCGTCTATAACGGTCAATATCCTAATCTAAGGCAACCTAACATCTCGGTTGTAATATTGGCTACATTCCTGGCCTCTCAAATCCTACTTCACGGAGGGAACAGTATATTCGTCTATAACGTCATATATCCTAACCTACGGCAACCTAACATTTCGGATGTAACATTTGACAACATTCCAGGCGTGTCGGACCCTACGTCTCGGTGGTAACGTTACATGCGTCTATAACGTTATATATCCTAACCTAAGGTAACCTAACATCTCGGATGTAACATTTGACAACATTCCTGGCCTGTCGAAACCTACTTCACGGAGGGAACAGTATATTCGTCTATAACGTCATATATCCTAACTTAAGGCAACATAACATCTCGGACGTAACATTTGATAATATTCCAGGCGTGTCGGTCCCTACGTCTCGGTGGTAACATTATATGCGTCTATAACGTTATATATCCTAACCTAAGGCAACCTAACATCTCGGATGTAATATTTGACAACATTCCTGGCGTGCCGGACCCTGCTTCTCGGTGGGAACCGTATATACGTCTATAACGGTATATATCCTAACCTGAGGCAACCTAACATCTCGGATGCAATATTCTATAACATTCCAGGCGTGTCGGATCCTACGTCTTGGTGGTAAAATTGTATGCGTCTATAACGTTATATATCCTAAACAAAGGCAACCTAACATCTCGGATGCAATAGTTGACAACATCTGTGGCCTATCGAACCCTACTTCTCGGAGGGAACAGTATATACGTCTATAACGTTATATATCGTAACCTAAGGCAACCTGACATCTCGGATGTAATATTCTACAACATTCCAGGCGTGTCGGACCCTACTTCTCGGTGGGAACATTATATGGGTCTCTAACGGTATATATCCTAATCTAAGGCAACCTAACATCTCGGATGCAATATCTGACAACATTCGTGGCCTGTCGAACCCTACTTCTCGGAGGGAACAGTATATACGTCTATAACGTTATATATCCTTACCTAAGGCAACCTGACATCTCGGATGTAATATTCTACAATATTCCAGGCGTGTTGGACCCTACTTCTCGGTGGGAACATTATATGGGTCTATAACGGTATATATCCTAATCTAAGGCAACCTATTATCTCAGACTTAATATTTTACAACATTCCTGGCGTGTCGGAGCATTCTTTTCGGTGGGAATATTATATACGTCTATAATCGTCGATATCCTAATCTAAGGCAACCTAACATCTCGGATGTAATATTGGCTATATTCCTGGCCTGTCGAACCCCACTTCACGGAGGGAACATTATATACGTCTATAACGTCATATATCCTAAGCTAAGGCAACCTAACATCTCGGATGTAACAATTGACAACATTCCAGGCGTGGCGGTCCCTACGTCTCGGTGGTAACATTATATGCGTCTATAACGTTATATATCCTAACCTAAGGCAACCTAACATCTCGGATGTAATATTTGACAACATTCCTGGCGTGTCGGATCCTGCTTCTCGGGGGGAAAGTTATATGCGCCTATAACGTTGTATGTCCTAATCTAAGGCAACCTAACATCTCGGATGCAATATTTGACAACATTCCTGGCGTGTCGGACCCTGCTTCTCAGTGGGAACAGTATATACGTCTATAACGTTATATATCCTAACCTAAGGCAACCTAACATCTCGGATGCAATGTTTGACAACAGTCCTGGCCTGTCTAACCCTACAGCTCGGAGGGAACAGTATATATGTCTATAACGGTATATATCCTAATCTAAGGCAACCTAACATCTCGGATGCAATATTTGACAACATTCCTGGCCTGTCGAACCCTACTTCTCGGAGGGAACAGTATATACGTCTATAACGTCATATATCCTAACATAAGGCAACCTAACGTCTCGGATGTAACAATTGACAACATTCCAGGCGTGGCGGTCCCTACGTCTCGGTGGTAACATTATATGCGTCTATAACGTTATATATCCTAACCTAAGGCAACCTACATCTCGGATGCAATATTTGACAACATTCCTGGCGTGTCGGATCCTGCTTCTCGAGGGGAACGTTATATGCGCCTATAACGTTGTATGTCCTAATCTAAGGCAACCTAACATCTCGGATGCAATATTTGACAACATTCCTGGCCTGTCGAACCCTACAGCTCGGAGGGAACATTATATATGTCTATAACGGTATATATCCTAATCTAAGGCAACCTAACATCTCCGATGCAATATTTGACAACATTCCTGGCCTGTCGAACCCCACTTCACGGAGGTAACAGTATATACGTCTATAACGTCATATATCCTAACCTAAGGCAACCTAACATCTCGGATGTAACATTTGACAGCATTCCAGGCGTGTCGGTCCCTACGTCTCGGTGGTAACGTTACATGCGTCTATAACGTTATATATTCTAACCTAAGGCCACCTAACATCTCGGATGTAACATTTGACAACATTCCTGGTCTGTCGAACCCTACTTCTCAGAGGGACCAGGATATATGTCTATAACGTCATATATCCTAACATAAGGCAACCTAAGATCTCGGATGTAACATTTGACAACATTCCAGGCGTGGCGGTCCCTACGTCTCGGTGGTAACATTACATGCGTCTATAACGTTATATATCCTAACCTAAGGCAACCTAACATCTCGGATGTAATATTTGACAACATTCCAGGCGCATCGTTCCCTACGTCTCGGTGGTAACATTATATACGTCTATAACGTTATATATCCTAACCTAAGGCAACCTGACATCTCGGATGTAATATTCTACAACATTCCAGGCGTGCCGGGACCTGCTTCTCGGTGGGAACAGTATATACGTCAATAACGTTATACATCCTAACCTAAGGCAACCTAACATCTCGGATGTAACATTTGACAACATTCCTGGCCTGTCGAAACCTACTTCACGGAGGGAACAGTATATTCGTCTATAACGTCATATATCCTAACTTAAGGCAACTTAACATCTCGGATGTAACATTTGACAACATTCCAGGCGTGTCGGTCCCTACGTCTCGGTGGGAACAGTATATACGTCTATAACGTTATATATCCTAAACTAAGGCAACCGAACATCTCGGATGTAATATTTGACAACATTCCTGGCGTGTCGGACCCTGCTTCTCAGTGGGAACAGTATATACGTCTATAACGTTATATATCCTAACCTAAGGCAACCTAATATCTCGGATGTAATATTTGACAACATTCCTGGCGTGTCGGACCCTGCTTCTCGGTGGGAACAGTATATACGTCTATAACGTTATATATCCTAACCTAAGGCAACCTAACATCGCGGATGCAATATTTGACAACATTCCTGGCCTGTCGAACCCTACAGCTCGGAGGGAACAGCATATATGTCTATAACGGTATATATACTAATCTAAGGCAACCTAACATCTCGGATGCAATATTTGACAACATTCCTGGCCTGTCGAACCCTACTTCTCGGAGGGAACAGTATATACGTCTATAACGTCATATATCCTAACATAAGGCAACCGAACATCTCGGATGTAATATTTGACAACATTCCTGGCGTGTCGGACCCTGCTTCTCAGTGGGAACAGTATATACGTCTATAACGTTATATATCCTAACCTAAGGCAACCTAATATCTCGGATGTAATATTTGACAACATTCCTGGCGTGTCGGACCCTGCTTCTCGGTGGGAACAGTATATACGTCTATAACGTTGTATATCCTAACCTAAGGCAACCTATTATCTCAGACGTAATATTATATAACATTCCTGGCGTGTCGGAGCATTCTTTACGGTGGGAATATTATATACGTCTATAACGTCATATATCCTAACCTAAGGCAACCTAACACCTCGGATGTAACATTTGACAACATTCCAGGCGTATCGGTCCCTACGTCTCGGTGGTAACATTATATACGTCTATAACGTTATATATCCTAACCTAAGGCAACCTGACATCTCGGATGTAATATTCTACAACATTCCAGGCGTGTCGGACACTACTTCTCGGTGGGAACAATATATGCGTCTATAACGTTGTATGTCCTAATCTAAGGCAACCTATCATCTCAGACGTAATATTTTACAACATTCCTCGCGTGTCGGAGCATTTTTTTCGGTGGGAATATAATATGCGTCTATAACGGTCAATATCCTAATCTAAGGCAACCTAACATCTCGGTTGTAATATTGGCTACATTCCTGGCCTCTCAAATCCTACTTCACGGATGGAACAGTATATTCGTCTATAACGTCATATATCCTAACCTACGGCAACCTAACATCTCGGATGTAACATTTGACAACATTCCAGGCGTGTCGGTCCCTACGTCTCGGTGGTAACGTTACATGCGTCTATAGCGTTATATATCCTAACCTAAGGCAACCTAACATCTCGGATGTAACATTTGACAACATTCCTGGCCTGTCGAAACCTACTTCACGGAGGGAACAGTATATTCGTCTATAACGTCATATATCCTAACTTAAGGCAACTTAACATCTCGGATGTAACATTTGATAACATTCCAAGCGTGTCGGTCCCTACGTCTCGGTGGTAACATTATATACGTCTATAACGTTATATATCCTAGCCTAAGGCAACCTGACATCTCGGATGTAATATTCTACAACATTCCTGGCGTGTCGGACACTACTTCTCGGAGGGAACAGTATATACGTCTATAACGTCATATATCCTAACCTAAGGCAACATAACATCTCGGACGTAACATTTGATAATATTCCAGGCGTGTCGGTCCCTACGTCTCGGTGGTAACATTATATGCGTCTATAACGTTATATATCCTAACCTAAGGCAACCTAACATCTCGGATGTAATATTTGACAACATTCCTGGCGTGCCGGACCCTGCTTCTCGGTGGGAACCGTATATACGTCTATAACGGTATATATCCTAACCTGAGGCAACCTAACATCTCGGATGCAATATTCTATAACATTCCAGGCGTGTCGGATCCTACGTCTCGGTGGTAAAATTGTATGCGTCTATAACGTTATATATCCTAAACAAAGGCAACCTAACATCTCGGATGCAATAGTTGACAACATCTGTGGCCTATCGAACCCTACTTCTCGGAGGGAACAGTATATACGTCTATAACGTTATATATCGTAACCTAAGGCAACCTGACATCTCGGATGTAATATTTGACAACATTCCTGGCGTGTCGGACCCTGCTTCTCAGTGGGAACAGTATATACGTCTATAACGTTATATATCCTAACCTAAGGCAACCTAATATCTCGGATGTAATATTTGACAACATTCCTGGCGTGTCGGTCCCTACGTCTCGGTGGGAACAGTATATACGTCTATAACGTTATATATCCTAAACTAAGGCAACCGAACATCTCGGATGTAATATTTGACAACATTCCTGGCGTGTCGGACCCTGCTTCTCAGTGGGAACAGTATATACGTCTATAACGTTATATATCCTAACCTAAGGCAACCTAATATCTCGGATGTAATATTTGACAACATTCCTGGCGTGTCGGACCCTGCTTCTCGGTGGGAACAGTATATACGTCTATAACGTTATATATCCTAACCTAAGGAAACCTAACATCGCGGATGCAATATTTGACAACATTCCTGGCCTGTCGAACCCTACAGCTCGGAGGGAACAGCATATATGTCTATAACGGTATATATACTAATCTAAGGCAACCTAACATCTCGGATGCAATATTTGACAACATTCCTGGCCTGTCGAACCCTACTTCTCGGAGGGAACAGTATATACGTCTATAACGTCATATATCCTAACATAAGGCAACCGAACATCTCGGATGTAATATTTGACAACATTCCTGGCGTGTCGGACCCTGCTTCTCAGTGGGAACAGTATATACGTCTATAACGTTATATATCCTAACCTAAGGCAACCTAATATCTCGGATGTAATATTTGACAACATTCCTGGCGTGTCGGACCCTGCTTCTCGGTGGGAACAGTATATACGTCTATAACGTTGTATATCCTAACCTAAGGCAACCTATTATCTCAGACGTAATATTATATAACATTCCTGGCGTGTCGGAGCATTCTTTACGGTGGGAATATTATATACGTCTATAACGTCATATATCCTAACCTAAGGCAACCTAACACCTCGGATGTAACATTTGACAACATTCCAGGCGTATCGGTCCCTACGTCTCGGTGGTAACATTATATACGTCTATAACGTTATATATCCTAACCTAAGGCAACCTGACATCTCGGATGCAATATTCTACAACATTCCAGGCGTGTCGGACACTACTTCTCGGTGGGAACAATATATGCGTCTATAACGTTGTATGTCCTAATCTAAGGCAACCTATCATCTCAGACGTAATATTTTACAACATTCCTCGCGTGTCGGAGCATTTTTTTCGGTGGGAATATAATATGCGTCTATAACGGTCAATATCCTAATCTAAGGCAACCTAACATCTCGGTTGTAATATTGGCTACATTCCTGGCCTCTCAAATCCTACTTCACGGATGGAACAGTATATTCGTCTATAACGTCATATATCCTAACCTACGGCAACCTAACATCTCGGATGTAACATTTGACAACATTCCAGGCGTGTCGGTCCCTACGTCTCGGTGGTAACGTTACATGCGTCTATAGCGTTATATATCCTAACCTAAGGCAACCTAACATCTCGGATGTAACATTTGACAACATTCCTGGCCTGTCGAAACCTACTTCACGGAGGGAACAGTATATTCGTCTATAACGTCATATATCCTAACTTAAGGCAACTTAACATCTCGGATGTAACATTTGATAACATTCCAAGCGTGTCGGTCCCTACGTCTCGGTGGTAACATTATATACGTCTATAACGTTATATATCCTAGCCTAAGGCAACCTGACATCTCGGATGTAATATTCTACAACATTCCTGGCGTGTCGGACACTACTTCTCGGAGGGAACAGTATATACGTCTATAACGTCATATATCCTAACCTAAGGCAACATAACATCTCGGACGTAACATTTGATAATATTCCAGGCGTGTCGGTCCCTACGTCTCGGTGGTAACATTATATGCGTCTATAACGTTATATATCCTAACCTAAGGCAACCTAACATCTCGGATGTAATATTTGACAACATTCCTGGCGTGCCGGACCCTGCTTCTCGGTGGGAACCGTATATACGTCTATAACGGTATATATCCTAACCTGAGGCAACCTAACATCTCGGATGCAATATTCTATAACATTCCAGGCGTGTCGGATCCTACGTCTCGGTGGTAAAATTGTATGCGTCTATAACGTTATATATCCTAAACAAAGGCAACCTAACATCTCGGATGCAATAGTTGACAACATCTGTGGCCTAACGAACCCTACTTCTCGGAGGGAACAGTATATACGTCTATAACGTTATATATCGTAACCTAAGGCAACCTGACATCTCGGATGTAATATTTGACAACATTCCTGGCGTGTCGGACCCTGCTTCTCAGTGGGAACAGTATATACGTCTATAACGTTATATATCCTAACCTAAGGCAACCTAATATCTCGGATGTAATATTTGACAACATTCCTGGCGTGTCGGTCCCTACGTCTCGGTGGGAACAGTATATACGTCTATAACGTTATATATCCTAAACTAAGGCAACCGAACATCTCGGATGTAATATTTGACAACATTCCTGGCGTGTCGGACCCTGCTTCTCAGTGGGAACAGTATATACGTCTATAACGTTATATATCCTAACCTAAGGCAACCTAATATCTCGGATGTAATATTTGACAACATTCCTGGCGTGTCGGACCCTGCTTCTCGGTGGGAACAGTATATACGTCTATAACGTTATATATCCTAACCTAAGGCAACCTAACATCGCGGATGCAATATTTGACAACATTCCTGGCCTGTCGAACCCTACAGCTCGGAGGGAACAGCATATATGTCTATAACGGTATATATACTAATCTAAGGCAACCTAACATCTCGGATGCAATATTTGACAACATTCCTGGCCTGTCGAACCCTACTTCTCGGAGGGAACAGTATATACGTCTATAACGTCATATATCCTAACATAAGGCAACCGAACATCTCGGATGTAATATTTGACAACATTCCTGGCGTGTCGGACCCTGCTTCTCAGTGGGAACAGTATATACGTCTATAACGTTATATATCCTAACCTAAGGCAACCTAATATCTCGGATGTAATATTTGACAACATTCCTGGCGTGTCGGACCCTGCTTCTCGGTGGGAACAGTATATACGTCTATAACGTTGTATATCCTAACCTAAGGCAACCTATTATCTCAGACGTAATATTATATAACATTCCTGGCGTGTCGGAGCATTCTTTACGGTGGGAATATTATATACGTCTATAACGTCATATATCCTAACCTAAGGCAACCTAACACCTCGGATGTAACATTTGACAACATTCCAGGCGTATCGGTCCCTACGTCTCGGTGGTAACATTATATACGTCTATAACGTTATATATCCTAACCTAAGGCAACCTGACATCTCGGATGTAATATTCTACAACATTCCAGGCGTGTCGGACACTACTTCTCGGTGGGAACAATATATGCGTCTATAACGTTGTATGTCCTAATCTAAGGCAACCTATCATCTCAGACGTAATATTTTACAACATTCCTCGCGTGTCGGAGCATTTTTTTCGGTGGGAATATAATATGCGTCTATAACGGTCAATATCCTAATCTAAGGCAACCTAACATCTCGGTTGTAATATTGGCTACATTCCTGGCCTCTCAAATCCTACTTCACGGATGGAACAGTATATTCGTCTATAACGTCATATATCCTAACCTACGGCAACCTAACATCTCGGATGTAACATTTGACAACATTCCAGGCGTGTCGGTCCCTACGTCTCGGTGGTAACGTTACATGCGTCTATAGCGTTATATATCCTAACCTAAGGCAACCTAACATCTCGGATGTAACATTTGACAACATTCCTGGCCTGTCGAAACCTACTTCACGGAGGGAACAGTATATTCGTCTATAACGTCATATATCCTAACTTAAGGCAACTTAACATCTCGGATGTAACATTTGATAACATTCCAAGCGTGTCGGTCCCTACGTCTCGGTGGTAACATTATATACGTCTATAACGTTATATATCCTAGCCTAAGGCAACCTGACATCTCGGATGTAATATTCTACAACATTCCTGGCGTGTCGGACACTACTTCTCGGAGGGAACAGTATATACGTCTATAACGTCATATATCCTAACCTAAGGCAACATAACATCTCGGACGTAACATTTGATAATATTCCAGGCGTGTCGGTCCCTACGTCTCGGTGGTAACATTATATGCGTCTATAACGTTATATATCCTAACCTAAGGCAACCTAACATCTCGGATGTAATATTTGACAACATTCCTGGCGTGCCGGACCCTGCTTCTCGGTGGGAACCGTATATACGTCTATAACGGTATATATCCTAACCTGAGGCAACCTAACATCTCGGATGCAATATTCTATAACATTCCAGGCGTGTCGGATCCTACGTCTCGGTGGTAAAATTGTATGCGTCTATAACGTTATATATCCTAAACAAAGGCAACCTAACATCTCGGATGCAATAGTTGACAACATCTGTGGCCTATCGAACCCTACTTCTCGGAGGGAACAGTATATACGTCTATAACGTTATATATCGTAACCTAAGGCAACCTGACATCTCGGATGTAATATTCTACAACATTCCAGGCGTGTCGGACCCTACTTCTCGGTGGGAACATTATATGGGTCTCTAACGGTATATATCCTAATCTAAGGCAACCTAACATCTCGGATGCAATATCTGACAACATTCGTGGCCTGTCGAACCCTACTTCTCGGAGGGAACAGTATATACGTCTATAACGTTATATATCCTTACCTAAGGCAACCTGACATCTCGGATGTAATATTCTACAACATTCCACGCGTGTTGGACCCTACTTCTCGGTGGGAACATTATATGGGTCTATAACGGTATATATCCTAATCTAAGGCAACCTAACATCTCGGATGCAATATCTGACAACATTCGTGGCCTGTCGAACCCTACTTCTCGGAGGGAACAGTATATACGTCTATAACGTTATATATCCTAACCTAAGGCAACCTGACATCTCGGATGTAATATTCTACAACTTTCCAATCGTGTCGGACCCTACTTCTCGGTGGGAACATTATATGCGTCTATAACGTTGTATATCCTAATCTAGGGCAACCTATTATCTCAGACTTAATATTTTACAACATTCCTGGCGTGTCGGACCCTGCTTCTCGGTGGGAACGGTATATGCGTCTATAATGTTGTATATCCTAATCTAAGGCAACCTATTATCTCAGACTTAATATTTTACAACATTCCTGGCGTGTGGGAGCATTCTTTTCGGTGGGGATATTATATACGTCTATAACGGTCAACATCCTAATCTAAGGCAACCTAACATCTCGGACGTAATATTGGCTACATTCCTGGCCTGTCGAACCCTACTTCTCGGAGGGAACAGTATATACGTCTATAACGGTATATATCCTAATCTAAGGCAACCTAACATCTCGTATGTAATATTTGACAACATTCCTGGCGTATCGGACCCTACTACTCGGTGGGAACATTATATGTTTCTATAACGTTGTATATCCTAATCTACGGCAACCTAACATCTCGGATGCAATATTTGACAACATTCCTGGCGTGTCGGACCCTGCTTCTGCGTGGGAACTGTATATACGTCTATAACGTTATATATCCTAACCTAAGGCAACCTAACATCTCGGATGCAATATTCTATAACATTCCAGGCGTGTCGGATCCTACGTCTCGGTGGTAAAATTGTATGCGTCTATAACGTTATATATCCTAAACAAAGGCAACCTGATATCTCGGATGTAATATTCTACAACATTCCAGGCGTGTCGGACACTACTTCTCGGAGGGAACAGTATATACGTCTATAACGTTATATATCCTAACCTAAGGCAACCTAACATCTCGGATGTAACATTATATGCGTCTATAGCGTTATATATCCTAACCTAAGGCAACCTAACATCTCGGATGCCATATTTGACAACATTCCTGGCCTGTCGAACCCCACTTCACGGAGGGAACATTATATACGTCTATAACGTCATATATCCTAAGCTAAGGCAACCTAACATCTCGGATGTAACATTTGACAACACTCCAGGCGTTTCGGTCCCTATGTCTCGGTGGTAACATTATATGCTTCTATAACGTCATATATCCTAACATAAGGGAACCTAACATCTCGGATGTAACATTTGACAACATTCCAGGCGTGTCGGTCCCTACGTCTCGGTGGGAACAGTATATACGTGTATAACGTTATATATCCTAAACTAAGGCAACCGAACATCTCGGATGTAATATTTGACAACATTCCTGGCGTGTCGGACCCTGCTTCTCAGTGGGAACAGTATATACGTCTATAACGTTATATATCCTAACCTAAGGCAACCTAACATCTCGGATGTAGTATTTGACAACATTCCTGGCGTGTCGGACCCTGCTTCTCGGTGGGAACAGTATATACGTCTATAACGTTATATATCCTAACCTAAGGCAACTTAACATCGCGGATGCAATATTTGACAACATTCCTGGCCTGTCGAACCCTACAGCTCGGAGGGAACAGCATATATGTCTATAACGGTATATATTCTAATCTAAGGCAACCTAACATCTCGGTTGCAATATTTGACAACATTCCTGGCCTGTCGAACCCTACTTCTCGGAGGGAACAGTATATACGTCTATAACGTCATATATCCTAACATAAGGCAACCTAACGTCTCGGATGTAACAATTGACAACATTACAGGCGTGGCGGTCCCTACGTCTCGGTGGTAACATTATATGCGTCTATAACGTTATATATCCTAACCTAAGGCAACCTAACATCTCGGATGTAATATTTGACAACATTCCTGGCGTGTCGGTCCCTACTTCTCGGTGGGAACATTATATGCGTCTATAACGTTGTATATCCTAACCTAAGGCAACCTATTATCTCAGACGTAATATTATATAACATTCCTGGCGTGTCGGAGCATTCTTTACGGTGGGAATATTATATACGTCTATAACGTCATATATCCTAACCTAAGGCAACCTAACACCTCGGATGTAATATTTGACAACATTCCTGGCGTGTCGAACCGTACTTCTCGGTGGGAACAGTATCTACGTCTATAACGTTATATATCCTAACCTAAGGCAACCTAACATCTCGGATGTAACATTTGACAACATTCCAGGCGTGTCGGTCCCTACGTCACGGTGGTAACATTACATGCGTCTATAACGTTATATATCCTAACCTAAGGCAACCTAACATCTCGGATGTAATATTTGACAACATTCCTGTCGTGTCGGACACTACTTCTCGGAGGGAACAGTATATACGTCTATAACGTTATATATCCTAACCTAAGGCAACCTAACATCTCGGATGTAACATTATATGCGTCTATATCGAAATATATCCTAACCTAAGGCAACCTAACATCTCGGATGCAATATCTGACAACATTCGCGGCCCGTCGAACCCTACATCTCGGAGGGAACAGTATATACGTCTATCACGTTATATATCCTAACCTAAGGCAACCTGACATCTCGGATGTAATATTCTACAACATTCCAGGCGTGTCGGACACTACTTCTCGGAGGGAACAGTATATACGTCTATAACGTTATATATCCTAACCTAAGGCAGCCTAACATCTCGGATGTAACATTATATGCGTCTACAACGTTATATATCCTAACCTAAGGCAACCTAACATCTCGGATGCCATATTTGACAACATTCCTTGCCTGTCAAACCCTACTTCTCGGAGGGAACAGTATATACGTCTATAACGGTATATATCCTAACCTGAGGCAACCTAACACCTCGGATGCAATATTCTATAACATTCCAGGCGTGTCGGATCCTACGTCTCGGTGGTAAAATTGTATGCGTCTATAACGTTATATATCCTAAACAAAGGCAACCTGACATCTCGGATGTAATATTCTACAACATTCCAGGCGTGTCGGACGCTACTTCTCGGAGGGAACAGTATATACGTCTATAACGTTATATATCCTAACCTAAGGCAACCTAACATCTCGGATGTAACATTATATGCGTCTATAGCGTTATATATCCTAACCTAAGGCAACCTAACATCTCGGATGCCATATTTGACAACATTCCTGGCCTGTAGAACCCTACTTCTCGGAGGGAACAGTATATACGTCTATAACGTTATATATCCTTACCTAAGGCAACCTGACATCTCGGATGTAATATTCTACAACATTCCAGGCTTGTTGGACCCTACTTCTCGGTGGGAACATTATATGGGTCTATAACGGTATATATCCTAATCTAAGGCAACCTAACATCTCGGATGCAATATCTGACAACATTCGTGGCCCGTCGAACCCTACATCTCGGAGGGAACAGTATATACGTCTATAACGTTATATATCCTAACCTAAGGCAACCTGACATCTCGGATGTAATATTCTACAACTTTCCAATCGTGTCGGACCCTACTTACTGGTGGGAACATTATATGCGTCTATAACGTTGTATATCCTAATCTAGGGCAACCTATTATCTCAGACTTAATATTTTACAACATTCCTGGCGTGTCGGAGCATTCTTTTCGGTGGGAATATTATATACGTCTATAATGGTCGATATCCTAATCTAAGGCAACCTAACATCTCGGATGTAATATTGGCTACATTCCTGGCCTGTCGAACCCCACTTCACGGAGGGAACATTATATACGTCTATAACGTCATATATCCTAAGCTAAGGCAACCTAACATCTCGGATGTAACAATTGACAACACTCCAGGCGTTTCGGTCCCTATGTCTCGGTGGTAACATTATATGCTTCTATAACGTCATATATCCTAACATAAGGGAACCTAACATCTCGGATGTAACATTTGACAACATTCCAGGCGTGTCGGTCCCTACGTCTAGGTGGGAACAGTATATACGTCTATAACGTTATATATCCTAAACTAAGGCAACCGAACATCTCGGATGTAATATTTGACAACATTCCTGGCATGTCGGACCCTGCTTCTCAGTGGGAACAGTATATACGTCTATAACGTTATATATCCTAACCTAAGGCAACCTAACATCTCGGATGTAATATTTGACAACATTCCTGGCGTGTCGGACCCTGCTTCTCGGTGGGAACAGTATATACGTCTATAACGTTATATATCCTAACCTAAGGCAACCTAACATCGCGGATGCAATATTTGACAACATTCCTGGCCTGTCGAACCCTACAGCTCGGAGGGAACAGCATATATGTCTATAACGGTATATATTCTAATCTAAGGCAACCTAACATCTCGGATGCAATATTTGACAACATTCCTGGCCTGTCGAACCCTACAGCTCGGAGGGAACAGCATATATGTCTATAACGGTATATATTCTAATCTAAGGCAACCTAACATCTCGGATGCAATATTTGACAACATTCCTGGCCTGTCGAACCCTACTTCTCGGAGGGAACAGTATATACGTCTATAACGTCATATATCCTAACATAAGGCAACCTAACGTCTCGGATGTAACAATTGACAACATTACAGGCGTGGCGGTCCCTACGTCTCGGTGGTAACATTATATGCGTCTATAACGTTATATATCCTAACCTAAGGCAACCTAACATCTCGGATGTAATATTTGACAACATTCCTGGCGTGTCGGTCCCTACTTCTCGGTGGGAACATTATATGCGTCTATAACGTTGTATATCCTAACCTAAGGCAACCTATTATCTCAGACGTAATATTATATAACATTCCTGGCGTGTCGGAGCATTCTTTACGGTGGGAATATTATATACGTCTATAACGTCATATATCCTAACCTAAGGCAACCTAACACCTCGGATGTAATATTTGACAACATTCCTGGCGTGTCGAACCGTACTTCTCGGTGGGAACAGTATCTACGTCTATAACGTTATATATCCTAACCTAAGGCACCCTAACATCTCGGATGTAACATTTGACAACATTCCAGGCGTGTCGGTCCCTACGTCACGGTGGTAACATTACATGCGTCTATAACGTTATATATCCTAACCTAAGGCAACCTAACATCTCGGATGTAATATTTGACAACATTCCTGTCGTGTCGGACACTACTTCTCGGAGGGAACAGTATATACGTCTATAACGTTATATATCCTAACCTAAGGCAACCTAACATCTCGGATGTAACATTATATGCGTCTATAACGTTATATATCCTAACCTAAGGCAACCTAACATCTCGGATGCCATATTTGACAACATTCCTTGCCTGTCGAACCCTACTTCTCGGAGGGAACAGTATATACGTCTATAACGGTATATATCCTAACCTGAGGCAACCTAACATCTCGGATGCAATATTCTATAACATTCCAGGCGTGTCGGATCCTACGTCTCGGTGGTAAAATTGTATGCGTCTATAACGTTATATATCCTAAACAAAGGCAACCTGACATCTCGGATGTAATATTCTACAACATTCCAGGCGTGTCGGACACTACTTCTCGGAGGGAACAGTATATACGTCTATAACGTTATATATCCTTACCTAAGGCAACCTGACATCTCGGATGTAATATTCTACAACATTCCAGGCGTGTTGGACCCTACTTCTCGGTGGGAACATTATATGGGTCTATAACGGTATATATCCTAATCTAAGGCAACCTAACATCTCGGATGCAATATCTGACAACATTCGTGGCCTGTCGAACCCTACTTCTCGGAGGGAACAGTATATACGTCTATAACGTTATATATCCTAACCTAAGGCAACCTGACATCTCGGATGTAATATTCTACAACTTTCCAATCGTGTCGGACCCTACTTCTCGGTGGGAACATTATATGCGTCTATAACGTTGTATATCCTAATCTAGGGCAACCTATTATCTCAGACTTAATATTTTACAACATTCCTGGCGTGTCGGACCCTGCTTCTCGGTGGGAACGGTATATGCGTCTATAATGTTGTATATCCTAATCTAAGGCAACCTATTATCTCAGACTTAATATTTTACAACATTCCTGGCGTGTGGGAGCATTCTTTTCGGTGGGGATATTATATACGTCTATAACGGTCAACATCCTAATCTAAGGCAACCTAACATCTCGGACGTAATATTGGCTACATTCCTGGCCTGTCGAACCCTACTTCTCGGAGGGAACAGTATATACGTCTATAACGTTATATATCCTAAACTAAGGCAACCGAACATCTCGGATGTAATATTTGACAACATTCCTGGCGTGTCGGACCCTGCTTCTCAGTGGGAACAGTATATACGTCTATAACGTTATATATCCTAACCTAAGGCAACCTAACATCTCGGATGTAGTATTTGACAACATTCCTGGCGTGGCGGACCCTGCTTCTCGGTGGGAACAGTATATACGTCTATAACGTTATATATCCTAACCTAAGGCAACCTAACATCTCGGATGTAACATTATATGCGTCTATAGCGTTATATATCCTAACCTAAGGCAACCTAACATCTCGGATGCCATATTTGACAACATTCCTGGCCTGTCGAACCCCACTTCACGGAGGGAACATTATATACGTCTATAACGTCATATATCCTAAGCTTAGGCAACCTAACATCTCGGATGTAACATTTGACAACACTCCAGGCGTTTCGGTCCCTATGTCTCGGTGGTAACATTATATGCTTCTATAACGTCATATATCCTAACATAAGGGAACCTAACATCTCGGATGTAACATTTGACAACATTCCAGGCGTGTCGGTCCCTACGTCTCGGTGGTAACATTATATACGTCTATAACGTTATATATCCTAACCTAAGGCAACCTGACATCTCGGATGTAATATTCTACAACATTCCAGGCGTGTCGGACACTACTTCTCGGTGGGAACAATATATGCGTCTATAACGTTGTATGTCCTAATCTAAGGCAACCTATCATCTCAGACGTAATATTTTACAACATTCCTCGCGTGTCGGAGCATTTTTTTCGGTGGGAATATAATATGCGTCTATAACGGTCAATATCCTAATCTAAGGCAACCTAACATCTCGGTTGTAATATTGGCTACATTCCTGGCCTCTCAAATCCTACTTCACGGATGGAACAGTATATTCGTCTATAACGTCATATATCCTAACCTACGGCAACCTAACATCTCGGATGTAACATTTGACAACATTCCAGGCGTGTCGGTCCCTACGTCTCGGTGGTAACGTTACATGCGTCTATAGCGTTATATATCCTAACCTAAGGCAACCTAACATCTCGGATGTAACATTTGACAACATTCCTGGCCTGTCGAAACCTACTTCACGGAGGGAACAGTATATTCGTCTATAACGTCATATATCCTAACTTAAGGCAACTTAACATCTCGGATGTAACATTTGATAACATTCCAAGCGTGTCGGTCCCTACGTCTCGGTGGTAACATTATATACGTCTATAACGTTATATATCCTAGCCTAAGGCAACCTGACATCTCGGATGTAATATTCTACAACATTCCTGGCGTGTCGGACACTACTTCTCGGAGGGAACAGTATATACGTCTATAACGTCATATATCCTAACCTAAGGCAACATAACATCTCGGACGTAACATTTGATAATATTCCAGGCGTGTCGGTCCCTACGTCTCGGTGGTAACATTATATGCGTCTATAACGTTATATATCCTAACCTAAGGCAACCTAACATCTCGGATGTAATATTTGACAACATTCCTGGCGTGCCGGACCCTGCTTCTCGGTGGGAACCGTATATACGTCTATAACGGTATATATCCTAACCTGAGGCAACCTAACATCTCGGATGCAATATTCTATAACATTCCAGGCGTGTCGGATCCTACGTCTCGGTGGTAAAATTGTATGCGTCTATAACGTTATATATCCTAAACAAAGGCAACCTGACATCTCGGATGTAATATTCTACAACATTCCAGGCGTGTCGGACACTACTTCTCGGAGGGAACAGTATATACGTCTATAACGTTATATATCCTTACCTAAGGCAACCTGACATCTCGGATGTAATATTCTACAACATTCCAGGCGTGTTGGACCCTACTTCTCGGTGGGAACATTATATGGGTCTATAACGGTATATATCCTAATCTAAGGCAACCTAACATCTCGGATGCAATATCTGACAACATTCGTGGCCTGTCGAACCCTACTTCTCGGAGGGAACAGTATATACGTCTATAACGTTATATATCCTAACCTAAGGCAACCTGACATCTCGGATGTAATATTCTACAACTTTCCAATCGTGTCGGACCCTACTTCTCGGTGGGAACATTATATGCGTCTATAACGTTGTATATCCTAATCTAGGGCAACCTATTATCTCAGACTTAATATTTTACAACATTCCTGGCGTGTCGGACCCTGCTTCTCGGTGGGAACGGTATATGCGTCTATAATGTTGTATATCCTAATCTAAGGCAACCTATTATCTCAGACTTAATATTTTACAACATTCCTGGCGTGTGGGAGCATTCTTTTCGGTGGGGATATTATATACGTCTATAACGGTCAACATCCTAATCTAAGGCAACCTAACATCTCGGACGTAATATTGGCTACATTCCTGGCCTGTCGAACCCTACTTCTCGGAGGGAACAGTATATACGTCTATAACGTTATATATCCTAAACTAAGGCAACCGAACATCTCGGATGTAATATTTGACAACATTCCTGGCGTGTCGGACCCTGCTTCTCAGTGGGAACAGTATATACGTCTATAACGTTATATATCCTAACCTAAGGCAACCTAACATCTCGGATGTAGTATTTGACAACATTCCTGGCGTGGCGGACCCTGCTTCTCGGTGGGAACAGTATATACGTCTATAACGTTATATATCCTAACCTAAGGCAACCTAACATCTCGGATGTAACATTATATGCGTCTATAGCGTTATATATCCTAACCTAAGGCAACCTAACATCTCGGATGCCATATTTGACAACATTCCTGGCCTGTCGAACCCCACTTCACGGAGGGAACATTATATACGTCTATAACGTCATATATCCTAAGCTTAGGCAACCTAACATCTCGGATGTAACATTTGACAACACTCCAGGCGTTTCGGTCCCTATGTCTCGGTGGTAACATTATATGCTTCTATAACGTCATATATCCTAACATAAGGGAACCTAACATCTCGGATGTAACATTTGACAACATTCCAGGCGTGTCGGTCCCTACGTCTCGGTGGTAACATTATATACGTCTATAACGTTATATATCCTAACCTAAGGCAACCTGACATCTCGGATGTAATATTCTACAACATTCCAGGCGTGTCGGACACTACTTCTCGGTGGGAACAATATATGCGTCTATAACGTTGTATGTCCTAATCTAAGGCAACCTATCATCTCAGACGTAATATTTTACAACATTCCTCGCGTGTCGGAGCATTTTTTTCGGTGGGAATATAATATGCGTCTATAACGGTCAATATCCTAATCTAAGGCAACCTAACATCTCGGTTGTAATATTGGCTACATTCCTGGCCTCTCAAATCCTACTTCACGGATGGAACAGTATATTCGTCTATAACGTCATATATCCTAACCTACGGCAACCTAACATCTCGGATGTAACATTTGACAACATTCCAGGCGTGTCGGTCCCTACGTCTCGGTGGTAACGTTACATGCGTCTATAGCGTTATATATCCTAACCTAAGGCAACCTAACATCTCGGATGTAACATTTGACAACATTCCTGGCCTGTCGAAACCTACTTCACGGAGGGAACAGTATATTCGTCTATAACGTCATATATCCTAACTTAAGGCAACTTAACATCTCGGATGTAACATTTGATAACATTCCAAGCGTGTCGGTCCCTACGTCTCGGTGGTAACATTATATACGTCTATAACGTTATATATCCTAGCCTAAGGCAACCTGACATCTCGGATGTAATATTCTACAACATTCCTGGCGTGTCGGACACTACTTCTCGGAGGGAACAGTATATACGTCTATAACGTCATATATCCTAACCTAAGGCAACATAACATCTCGGACGTAACATTTGATAATATTCCAGGCGTGTCGGTCCCTACGTCTCGGTGGTAACATTATATGCGTCTATAACGTTATATATCCTAACCTAAGGCAACCTAACATCTCGGATGTAATATTTGACAACATTCCTGGCGTGCCGGACCCTGCTTCTCGGTGGGAACCGTATATACGTCTATAACGGTATATATCCTAACCTGAGGCAACCTAACATCTCGGATGCAATATTCTATAACATTCCAGGCGTGTCGGATCCTACGTCTCGGTGGTAAAATTGTATGCGTCTATAACGTTATATATCCTAAACAAAGGCAACCTAACATCTCGGATGCAATAGTTGACAACATCTGTGGCCTATCGAACCCTACTTCTCGGAGGGAACAGTATATACGTCTATAACGTTATATATCGTAACCTAAGGCAACCTGACATCTCGGATGTAATATTCTACAACATTCCAGGCGTGTCGGACCCTACTTCTCGGTGGGAACATTATATGGGTCTCTAACGGTATATATCCTAATCTAAGGCAACCTAACATCTCGGATGCAATATCTGACAACATTCGTGGCCTGTCGAACCCTACTTCTCGGAGGGAACAGTATATACGTCTATAACGTTATATATCCTTACCTAAGGCAACCTGACATCTCGGATGTAATATTCTACAACATTCCACGCGTGTTGGACCCTACTTCTCGGTGGGAACATTATATGGGTCTATAACGGTATATATCCTAATCTAAGGCAACCTAACATCTCGGATGCAATATCTGACAACATTCGTGGCCTGTCGAACCCTACTTCTCGGAGGGAACAGTATATACGTCTATAACGTTATATATCCTAACCTAAGGCAACCTGACATCTCGGATGTAATATTCTACAACTTTCCAATCGTGTCGGACCCTACTTCTCGGTGGGAACATTATATGCGTCTATAACGTTGTATATCCTAATCTAGGGCAACCTATTATCTCAGACTTAATATTTTACAACATTCCTGGCGTGTCGGACCCTGCTTCTCGGTGGGAACGGTATATGCGTCTATAATGTTGTATATCCTAATCTAAGGCAACCTATTATCTCAGACTTAATATTTTACAACATTCCTGGCGTGTGGGAGCATTCTTTTCGGTGGGGATATTATATACGTCTATAACGGTCAACATCCTAATCTAAGGCAACCTAACATCTCGGACGTAATATTGGCTACATTCCTGGCCTGTCGAACCCTACTTCTCGGAGGGAACAGTATATACGTCTATAACGGTATATATCCTAATCTAAGGCAACCTAACATCTCGTATGTAATATTTGACAACATTCCTGGCGTATCGGACCCTACTACTCGGTGGGAACATTATATGTGTCTATAACGTTGTATATCCTAATCTACGGCAACCTAACATCTCGGATGCAATATTTGACAACATTCCTGGCGTGTCGGACCCTGCTTCTGCGTGGGAACTGTATATACGTCTATAACGTTATATATCCTAACCTAAGGCAACCTAACATCTCGGATGCAATATTCTATAACATTCCAGGCGTGTCGGATCCTACGTCTCGGTGGTAAAATTGTATGCGTCTATAACGTTATATATCCTAAACAAAGGCAACCTGATATCTCGGATGTAATATTCTACAACATTCCAGGCGTGTCGGACACTACTTCTCGGAGGGAACAGTATATACGTCTATAACGTTATATATCCTAACCTAAGGCAACCTAACATCTCGGATGTAACATTATATGCGTCTATAGCGTTATATATCCTAACCTAAGGCAACCTAACATCTCGGATGCCATATTTGACAACATTCCTGGCCTGTCGAACCCCACTTCACGGAGGGAACATTATATACGTCTATAACGTCATATATCCTAAGCTAAGGCAACCTAACATCTCGGATGTAACATTTGACAACACTCCAGGCGTTTCGGTCCCTATGTCTCGGTGGTAACATTATATGCTTCTATAACGTCATATATCCTAACATAAGGGAACCTAACATCTCGGATGTAACATTTGACAACATTCCAGGCGTGTCGGTCCCTACGTCTCGGTGGGAACAGTATATACGTGTATAACGTTATATATCCTAAACTAAGGCAACCGAACATCTCGGATGTAATATTTGACAACATTCCTGGCGTGTCGGACCCTGCTTCTCAGTGGGAACAGTATATACGTCTATAACGTTATATATCCTAACCTAAGGCAACCTAACATCTCGGATGTAGTATTTGACAACATTCCTGGCGTGTCGGACCCTGCTTCTCGGTGGGAACAGTATATACGTCTATAACGTTATATATCCTAACCTAAGGCAACTTAACATCGCGGATGCAATATTTGACAACATTCCTGGCCTGTCGAACCCTACAGCTCGGAGGGAACAGCATATATGTCTATAACGGTATATATTCTAATCTAAGGCAACCTAACATCTCGGTTGCAATATTTGACAACATTCCTGGCCTGTCGAACCCTACTTCTCGGAGGGAACAGTATATACGTCTATAACGTCATATATCCTAACATAAGGCAACCTAACGTCTCGGATGTAACAATTGACAACATTACAGGCGTGGCGGTCCCTACGTCTCGGTGGTAACATTATATGCGTCTATAACGTTATATATCCTAACCTAAGGCAACCTAACATCTCGGATGTAATATTTGACAACATTCCTGGCGTGTCGGTCCCTACTTCTCGGTGGGAACATTATATGCGTCTATAACGTTGTATATCCTAACCTAAGGCAACCTATTATCTCAGACGTAATATTATATAACATTCCTGGCGTGTCGGAGCATTCTTTACGGTGGGAATATTATATACGTCTATAACGTCATATATCCTAACCTAAGGCAACCTAACACCTCGGATGTAATATTTGACAACATTCCTGGCGTGTCGAACCGTACTTCTCGGTGGGAACAGTATCTACGTCTATAACGTTATATATCCTAACCTAAGGCAACCTAACATCTCGGATGTAACATTTGACAACATTCCAGGCGTGTCGGTCCCTACGTCACGGTGGTAACATTACATGCGTCTATAACGTTATATATCCTAACCTAAGGCAACCTAACATCTCGGATGTAATATTTGACAACATTCCTGTCGTGTCGGACACTACTTCTCGGAGGGAACAGTATATACGTCTATAACGTTATATATCCTAACCTAAGGCAACCTAACATCTCGGATGTAACATTATATGCGTCTATATCGAAATATATCCTAACCTAAGGCAACCTAACATCTCGGATGCAATATCTGACAACATTCGCGGCCCGTCGAACCCTACATCTCGGAGGGAACAGTATATACGTCTATCACGTTATATATCCTAACCTAAGGCAACCTGACATCTCGGATGTAATATTCTACAACATTCCAGGCGTGTCGGACACTACTTCTCGGAGGGAACAGTATATACGTCTATAACGTTATATATCCTAACCTAAGGCAGCCTAACATCTCGGATGTAACATTATATGCGTCTACAACGTTATATATCCTAACCTAAGGCAACCTAACATCTCGGATGCCATATTTGACAACATTCCTTGCCTGTCAAACCCTACTTCTCGGAGGGAACAGTATATACGTCTATAACGGTATATATCCTAACCTGAGGCAACCTAACACCTCGGATGCAATATTCTATAACATTCCAGGCGTGTCGGATCCTACGTCTCGGTGGTAAAATTGTATGCGTCTATAACGTTATATATCCTAAACAAAGGCAACCTGACATCTCGGATGTAATATTCTACAACATTCCAGGCGTGTCGGACGCTACTTCTCGGAGGGAACAGTATATACGTCTATAACGTTATATATCCTAACCTAAGGCAACCTAACATCTCGGATGTAACATTATATGCGTCTATAGCGTTATATATCCTAACCTAAGGCAACCTAACATCTCGGATGCCATATTTGACAACATTCCTGGCCTGTAGAACCCTACTTCTCGGAGGGAACAGTATATACGTCTATAACGTTATATATCCTTACCTAAGGCAACCTGACATCTCGGATGTAATATTCTACAACATTCCAGGCTTGTTGGACCCTACTTCTCGGTGGGAACATTATATGGGTCTATAACGGTATATATCCTAATCTAAGGCAACCTAACATCTCGGATGCAATATCTGACAACATTCGTGGCCCGTCGAACCCTACATCTCGGAGGGAACAGTATATACGTCTATAACGTTATATATCCTAACCTAAGGCAACCTGACATCTCGGATGTAATATTCTACAACTTTCCAATCGTGTCGGACCCTACTTACTGGTGGGAACATTATATGCGTCTATAACGTTGTATATCCTAATCTAGGGCAACCTATTATCTCAGACTTAATATTTTACAACATTCCTGGCGTGTCGGAGCATTCTTTTCGGTGGGAATATTATATACGTCTATAATGGTCGATATCCTAATCTAAGGCAACCTAACATCTCGGATGTAATATTGGCTACATTCCTGGCCTGTCGAACCCCACTTCACGGAGGGAACATTATATACGTCTATAACGTCATATATCCTAAGCTAAGGCAACCTAACATCTCGGATGTAACAATTGACAACACTCCAGGCGTTTCGGTCCCTATGTCTCGGTGGTAACATTATATGCTTCTATAACGTCATATATCCTAACATAAGGGAACCTAACATCTCGGATGTAACATTTGACAACATTCCAGGCGTGTCGGTCCCTACGTCTAGGTGGGAACAGTATATACGTCTATAACGTTATATATCCTAAACTAAGGCAACCGAACATCTCGGATGTAATATTTGACAACATTCCTGGCATGTCGGACCCTGCTTCTCAGTGGGAACAGTATATACGTCTATAACGTTATATATCCTAACCTAAGGCAACCTAACATCTCGGATGTAATATTTGACAACATTCCTGGCGTGTCGGACCCTGCTTCTCGGTGGGAACAGTATATACGTCTATAACGTTATATATCCTAACCTAAGGCAACCTAACATCGCGGATGCAATATTTGACAACATTCCTGGCCTGTCGAACCCTACAGCTCGGAGGGAACAGCATATATGTCTATAACGGTATATATTCTAATCTAAGGCAACCTAACATCTCGGATGCAATATTTGACAACATTCCTGGCCTGTCGAACCCTACAGCTCGGAGGGAACAGCATATATGTCTATAACGGTATATATTCTAATCTAAGGCAACCTAACATCTCGGATGCAATATTTGACAACATTCCTGGCCTGTCGAACCCTACTTCTCGGAGGGAACAGTATATACGTCTATAACGTCATATATCCTAACATAAGGCAACCTAACGTCTCGGATGTAACAATTGACAACATTACAGGCGTGGCGGTCCCTACGTCTCGGTGGTAACATTATATGCGTCTATAACGTTATATATCCTAACCTAAGGCAACCTAACATCTCGGATGTAATATTTGACAACATTCCTGGCGTGTCGGTCCCTACTTCTCGGTGGGAACATTATATGCGTCTATAACGTTGTATATCCTAACCTAAGGCAACCTATTATCTCAGACGTAATATTATATAACATTCCTGGCGTGTCGGAGCATTCTTTACGGTGGGAATATTATATACGTCTATAACGTCATATATCCTAACCTAAGGCAACCTAACACCTCGGATGTAATATTTGACAACATTCCTGGCGTGTCGAACCGTACTTCTCGGTGGGAACAGTATCTACGTCTATAACGTTATATATCCTAACCTAAGGCACCCTAACATCTCGGATGTAACATTTGACAACATTCCAGGCGTGTCGGTCCCTACGTCACGGTGGTAACATTACATGCGTCTATAACGTTATATATCCTAACCTAAGGCAACCTAACATCTCGGATGTAATATTTGACAACATTCCTGTCGTGTCGGACACTACTTCTCGGAGGGAACAGTATATACGTCTATAACGTTATATATCCTAACCTAAGGCAACCTAACATCTCGGATGTAACATTATATGCGTCTATAACGTTATATATCCTAACCTAAGGCAACCTAACATCTCGGATGCCATATTTGACAACATTCCTTGCCTGTCGAACCCTACTTCTCGGAGGGAACAGTATATACGTCTATAACGGTATATATCCTAACCTGAGGCAACCTAACATCTCGGATGCAATATTCTATAACATTCCAGGCGTGTCGGATCCTACGTCTCGGTGGTAAAATTGTATGCGTCTATAACGTTATATATCCTAAACAAAGGCAACCTGACATCTCGGATGTAATATTCTACAACATTCCAGGCGTGTCGGACACTACTTCTCGGAGGGAACAGTATATACGTCTATAACGTTATATATCCTTACCTAAGGCAACCTGACATCTCGGATGTAATATTCTACAACATTCCAGGCGTGTTGGACCCTACTTCTCGGTGGGAACATTATATGGGTCTATAACGGTATATATCCTAATCTAAGGCAACCTAACATCTCGGATGCAATATCTGACAACATTCGTGGCCTGTCGAACCCTACTTCTCGGAGGGAACAGTATATACGTCTATAACGTTATATATCCTAACCTAAGGCAACCTGACATCTCGGATGTAATATTCTACAACTTTCCAATCGTGTCGGACCCTACTTCTCGGTGGGAACATTATATGCGTCTATAACGTTGTATATCCTAATCTAGGGCAACCTATTATCTCAGACTTAATATTTTACAACATTCCTGGCGTGTCGGACCCTGCTTCTCGGTGGGAACGGTATATGCGTCTATAATGTTGTATATCCTAATCTAAGGCAACCTATTATCTCAGACTTAATATTTTACAACATTCCTGGCGTGTGGGAGCATTCTTTTCGGTGGGGATATTATATACGTCTATAACGGTCAACATCCTAATCTAAGGCAACCTAACATCTCGGACGTAATATTGGCTACATTCCTGGCCTGTCGAACCCTACTTCTCGGAGGGAACAGTATATACGTCTATAACGTTATATATCCTAAACTAAGGCAACCGAACATCTCGGATGTAATATTTGACAACATTCCTGGCGTGTCGGACCCTGCTTCTCAGTGGGAACAGTATATACGTCTATAACGTTATATATCCTAACCTAAGGCAACCTAACATCTCGGATGTAGTATTTGACAACATTCCTGGCGTGGCGGACCCTGCTTCTCGGTGGGAACAGTATATACGTCTATAACGTTATATATCCTAACCTAAGGCAACCTAACATCTCGGATGTAACATTATATGCGTCTATAGCGTTATATATCCTAACCTAAGGCAACCTAACATCTCGGATGCCATATTTGACAACATTCCTGGCCTGTCGAACCCCACTTCACGGAGGGAACATTATATACGTCTATAACGTCATATATCCTAAGCTTAGGCAACCTAACATCTCGGATGTAACATTTGACAACACTCCAGGCGTTTCGGTCCCTATGTCTCGGTGGTAACATTATATGCTTCTATAACGTCATATATCCTAACATAAGGGAACCTAACATCTCGGATGTAACATTTGACAACATTCCAGGCGTGTCGGTCCCTACGTCTCGGTGGGAACAGTATATACGTCTATAACGTTATATATCCTAAACTAAGGCAACCGAACATCTCGGATGTAATATTTGACAACATTCCTGGCGTGTCGGACCCTGCTTCTCAGTGGGAACAGTATATACGTCTATAACGTTATATATCCTAACCTAAGGCAACCTAACATCTCGGATGTAGTATTTGACAACATTCCTGGCGTGGCGGACCCTGCTTCTCGGTGGGAACAGTATATACGTCTATAACGTTATATATCCTAACCTAAGGCAACTTAACATCGCGGATGCAATATTTGACAACATTCCTGGCCTGTCGAACCCTACAGCTCGGAGGGAACAGCATATATGTCTATAACGGTATATATTCTAATCTAAGGCAACCTAACATCTCGGTTGCAATATTTGACAACATTCCTGGCCTGTCGAACCCTACTTCTCGGAGGGAACAGTATATACGTCTATAACGTCATATATCCTAACATAAGGCAACCTAACGTCTCGGATGTAACAATTGACAACATTACAGGCGTGGCGGTCCCTACGTCTCGGTGGTAACATTATATGCGTCTATAACGTTATATATCCTAACCTAAGGCAACCTAACATCTCGGATGTAATATTTGACAACATTCCTGGCGTGTCGGTCCCTACTTCTCGGTGGGAACATTATATGCGTCTATAACGTTGTATATCCTAACCTAAGGCAACCTATTATCTCAGACGTAATATTATATAACATTCCTGGCGTGTCGGAGCATTCTTTACGGTGGGAATATTATATACGTCTATAACGTCATATATCCTAACCTAAGGCAACCTAACACCTCGGATGTAATATTTGACAACATTCCTGGCGTGTCGAACCGTACTTCTCGGTGGGAACAGTATCTCCGTCTATAACGTTATATATCCTAACCTAAGGCAACCTAACATCTCGGATGTAACATTTGACAACATTCCAGGCGTGTCGGTCCCTACGTCACGGTGGTAACATTACATGCGTCTATAACGTTATATATCCTAACCTAAGGCAACCTAACATCTCGGATGTAATATTTGACAACATTCCTGTCGTGTCGGACACTACTTCTCGGAGGGAACAGTATATACGTCTATAACGTTATATATCCTAACCTAAGGCAACCTAACATCTCGGATGTAACATTATATGCGTCTATAACGTTATATATCCTAACCTAAGGCAACCTGACATCTCGGATGTAATATTCTACAACTTTCCAATCGTGTCGGACCCTACTTACTGGTGGGAACATTATATGCGTCTATAACGTTGTATATCCTAATCTAGGGCAACCTATTATCTCAGACTTAATATTTTACAACATTCCTGGCGTGTCGGAGCATTCTTTTCGGTGGGAATATTATATACGTCTATAATGGTCGATATCCTAATCTAAGGCAACCTAACATCTCGGATGTAATATTGGCTACATTCCTGGCCTGTCGAACCCCACTTCACGGAGGGAACATTATATACGTCTATAACGTCATATATCCTAACATAAGGCAACCTAACGTCTCGGATGTAACAATTGACAACATTCCAGGCGTGGCGGTCCCTACGTCTCGGTGGTAACATTACATGCGTCTATAACGTTATATATCCTAACCTAAGGCAACCTAACATCTCGGATGTAATATTTGACAACGTTCCTGTCGTGTCGGACCCTACTTCTCGGTGGGAACATTGTATGCGTCTATAACGTTGTATATCCTAACCTAAGGCAACCTATTATCTCAGACGTAATATTACATAACATTCCTGGCGTGTCGGAGCATTCTTTACGGTGGGAATATTATATACATCTATAACGGTACATATCCTAATCTAAGGCAACCTAACATCTCGGATGCAATAATGGCTACACTCCTGGCCTGTCGAACCCTACTTCACGGAGGGAACAGTATATACGTCTATAACGTCATATATCCTAACCTAAGGCAACCAAACATCTCGGATGTAACATTTGACAACACTCCAGGCGTTCCGGTCCCTACGTCTCGGTGGTAACATTACATGCTCCTATAACGTTATATATCCTAACCTAAGGCAACCTAACATCTCGGATGTAACATTTGACAACATTCCAGGCGTGTCGGTCCCTACGTCTCGGTGGTAACATTACATGCGCCTATAACGGTATATATCCTAATCTAAGGCAACCTAACACCTCGGACGCAATACTTGACAACATTCCTGGCCTGTCGAACCCTACACCTTGGAGGGAACAGTATATACGTCTATAACGTCATATATCCTAACCTAAGGCAACCTAACATCTCGGATGTAACATTTGACAACATCTGTGGCCTGTCGAACCCTACTTCTCGGAGGGAACAGTATATACGTCTATAACGTTATATATCGTAACCTAAGGCAACCTGACATCTCGGATGTAATATTCTACAACATTCCAGGCGTGTCGGACACTACTTCTCGGTAGGAACATTATATGCGTCTATAACGTTGTATATTCTAATCTAAGGCAACCTATTATCTCAGACTTAATATTTTACAACATTCCTGGCGTGTGGGAGCATTCTTTTCGGTGGGAATATTATATACGTCTATAACGGTCAACATCCTAATCTAAGGCAACCTAACATCTCGGATGTAATATTGGATACATTCCTGGCCTGTCGAACCCTACTTCACGGAGGGAACAGTATATACGTCTATAACGTAATATATCCTAACCTAAGGCAACCTAACATCTCGGATGTAACATTTGACAACATTCCAGGCGTTCCGGTCCCTACGTCTCGGTGGTAACATTACATGCTTCTAAAACGTTATATATCCTAACCTAAGGCAACCTAACATCTCGGATGTAACATTTGACAACATTCCAGGCGTAGCGGTCCCTACGTCTCGGTGGTAACGTTACATGCGTCTATAACGTTATATATCCTAAACTAAGGCAACCTAACATCTCGGATGCAATTTTTGACAACATTCGTGTCCTGTCGAACCATACTTCTCGGAGGGAACAGTATATACGTCTATAATGTTATATATCCTAACCTAAGGCAACCTGACACCTCGGATGTAATATTCTACAACATTCCAGGCGTGTCGGACCCTACTTCTCCATGGGAACATTATATGGGTCTATAACGGAATATATCCTAATCTAAGGCAACCTAACGTATCGGATGCAATATCTGACAACATTCGTGGCCTGTCGAACCCTACTTCTCGGTGGGAATATTATATACGTCTATAACGGTCAACATCCTAATCTAAGGCAACCTAACATCTCGGATGTAATATTGGCTACATTCCTGGCGTGTCGAACCATACTTCACGGAGGGAACAGTATATACGTTTATAACGTAATATATCCTAACCTAAGGCATATAATATCTGGGATGTAACATTTGACAACATTCCAGGCGCTCCGGTCCCTACGTCTCGGTGGTAACATTACATGCGTCTATAACGTTATATAACCTAACCTAAGGCAACCTAACATCTCGGATGTAACAATTGACAACATACCAGGCGTGGCGGTCCCTACGTCTCGGTGGTAACATTATATGCGTTTATAACGTTATATATCCTAATCTAAGGCAACATAACATCTCGGATGTAATATTTGACAACATTCCTGTCGTGTCGGACCCTACTTCTCGGTGGGAACAGTACATACGTCTATAACGTTATATATCCTAATCTAAGGCAACCTAACATCTCGGATGCAATATTCTATAGCATTCCAGGCGTGTCGGATCCTACGTCTCGGTGATAACATTGTATGCGTCTATAACGTTATATATCCTAAACTAAGGCAACCTAACATCTCGGATGCAATATTTGACAACATCTGTGGCCTGTCGAACCCTACTTCTCGGAGGGAACAGTATATACGTCTATAACGTTATATATCCTTACCTAAGGCAACCTGACATCTCGGATGTAATATTCTACAACATTCCAGGCGTGTTGGACCCTACTTCTCGGTGGGAACATTATATGGGTCTATAACGGTATATATCCTAATCTAAGGCAGCCTAACATCTCGGATGCAATATTCTACAACATTCCAGGCGTGTCGTACCCGCCTTCTCGGTGGGAACATTATATGCGTCTATAACGTTGTATATCCTAATCTAAGGCAACTTATTATCTCAGACGTAATATTATATAACATTCCTGGCGTGTCGGAGCATTCTTTACGGTGGGAATATTATATACGTCTATAACGGTATATATCCTAATCTAAGGCAAACTAACATCTCGGATGCAATATTTGACAACATTCCTGGCCTGTCGAACCCTACTTCTCGGAGGGAACAGTATATACGTCTATAACGTCATATATCCTAACCTAAGGCAACCTAACGTCTCGGATGTAACATTATATGCGTCTATAACGTTATATAACCTAACCTAAGGCAACCTAACATCTCGGGTGTAATATTTGACAACATTGCTGTCGTGTCGGACCCTACTTCTCGGTGGGAACATTATATACGTCTATAGCGTTATATATCCTAACATAAGGCAACCTATTATATCAGAAGTAATATTTTACAACATTCCTGGCGTGTCGGAGCATTCTTTTCGGTGGGAGTATTATATACGTCTATAATGGTCGATATCCTAATCTAAGGCAACCTAACATCTCGGATGTAATATTGGCTACATTCCTGGCCTGTCGAACCCCACTTCACGGAGGGAACATTATATACGTCTATAACGTCATATATCCTAACCTAAGGCAACCTAACACCTCGGATGCAATATTCTATAACATTCCAGGCGTGTCGGACCCTACGTCTCGGTGGTAACATTGTATGCGTCTATAACGTTATATATCCTAAACTAAGGCAACCTAACATCTCGGATGCAATATTTGACAACATTCGTGTCCTGTCGAACCCTACTTCTCGGAGGGAACAGTATATACGTCTATAACGTTATATATCCTAACCTAAGGCAACCTGACATCTCGGATGTAATATTCTACAACATTCCAGGAGTGTCGGACCCTACTTCTCCGTGGGAACATTATATGGGTCTATAACGGTATATATCCTAATCTAAGGCAACCTAACATCTCGGATGCAATATCTGACAACATTCGTGGCCTGTCGAACCCTACTTCTCGGAGGGAACATTATATACGTCTATAACGTTATATATCCTTACCTAAGGCAACCTGACATCTCGGATGTAACATTTGACAACATTCCAGGCGTGTCGGTCCCTACGTCTCGGTGGTAACATTATATACGTCTATAACGTTATATATCCTAACCTAAGGCAACCTGACATCTCGGATGTAATATTCTACAACATTCCAGGCGTGTCGGACACTACTTCTCGGTAGGAACATTATATGTGTCTATAACGTTGTATATCCTAATCTAAGGCAACCTATTATCTCATACTTAATATCTTACAACATTCCTGGCGTGTGGGAGCATTCTTTTCGGTGGGAATATTATATACGTCTATAACGGTCAACATCCTAATCTAAGGCAACCTAACATCTCGGATGTAATATTGGCTACATTCCTAGCCTGTCAAACCCTACTTCACGGCAGGGAACAGTATATACGTCTATAACGTAATATATCCTAACCTAAGGCAACCTAACATCTCGGATGTAACATTTGACAACATTCCAGGCGTTCCGGTCCCTACGTATCGGTGGTAACATTACATGCTTCTAAAACGTTATATATCCTAACCTAAGGCAACCTAACATCTCGGATGTAACATTTGACAACATTCCAGGCGTATCGGTCCCTACGTCTCGGTGGTAACGTTACATGCGTCTATAACGTTATATATCCTAACCTAAGGCAACCTGACATCTCGGATGTAATATTCTACAACATTCCAGGCGTGTCGGACACTACTTCTCGGTAGGAACATTATATGCGTCTATAACGTTGTATATCCTAATCTAAGGCAACCTATTATCTCAGACGTAATATTATATAACATTCCTGGCGTGTCGGAGCATTCTTTACGGTGGGAATATTATATACGTCTATAACGGTATATATCCTAATCTAAGGCAAACTAACATCTCGGATGCAATATTTGACAACATTCCTGGCCTGTCGAACCCTACTTCTCGGAGGGAACAGTATATACGACTATAAGGTCATATATCCTAACCTAAGGCAACCTAACGTCTCGGATGTAACATTATATGCGTCTATAACGTTATATAACCTAACCTAAGGCAACCTAACATCTCGGGTGTAATATTTGACAACATTCCTGTCGTGTCGGACCATACTTCTCGGTGGGAACATTATATACGTCTATAGCGTTATATATCCTAACATAAGGCAACCTATTATATCAGAAGTAATATTTTACAACATTCCTGGCGTGTCGGAGCATTCTTTTCGGTGGGAGTATTATATACGTCTATAATGGTCGATATCCTAATCTAAGGCAACCTAACATCTCGGATGTAATATTGGCTACATTCCTGGCCTGTCGAACCCCACTTCACGGAGGGAACATTATATACGTCTATAACGTCATATATCCTAACCTAAGGCAGCCTAACACCTCGGATGTAATATTCTACAACATTCCAGGAGTGTCGGACCCTACTTCTCGGTGGGAACATTATATGGGTCTATAACGGTATATATCCTAATCTAAGGCAACCTAACATCTCGGATGCTATATTTGACAACATTCGTGTCCTGTCGAACCCTACTTCTCGGAGGGAACAGTATATACGTCTATAACGTTATATATCCTAACCTAAGGCAACCGGACATCTCGGATGTAATATTCTACAACATTCCAGGAGTGTCGGACCCTACTTCTCGGTGGGAACATTATATGGGTCTATAACGGTATATATCCTAATCTAAGGCAACCTAACATCTCGGATGCAATATCTGACAACATTCGTGGCCTGTCGAACCCTACTTCTCGGAGGGAACAATATATACGTCTATAACGTTATATATCCTTACCTAAGGCAACCTGACATCTCGGATGTAATATTCTACAACATTCCAGGCGTGTTGGACCCTACTTCTCGGTGGGAACATTATATGGGTCTATAACGGTATATATCCTAATCTAAGGCAACCTACCATATCGGATGCAATATCTGACAACATTCGTGGCCTGTCGAACCCTACTTCTCGGAGGGAACAGTATATACGTCTATAACGTTATATATCCTAACCTAATGCAACCTGACATATTGGATGTAATATTCTACAACATTCCAGGCGTGTCGGACCCTACTTCTCGGTGGGAACATTATGTGCATCTATAACGTTGTATATCCTAATCTAAGGCAACCTAACATCTCGGATGTAATATTGGCTACATTCCTGGCGTGTCGAACCCTACTTCACGGAGGGAACAGTATATACGTTTATAACGTAATATATCCTAACCTAAGGCATATAACATCTGGGATGTAACATTTGACAACATTCCAGGCGTTCCGGTCCCTACGTCTCGGTGGTAACATTACATGCTTCTATAACGTTATATATCCTAACCTAAGGCAACCTAACATCTCGGATGTAACATTTGACAACATTCCACGCGTGTCGGTTCCTACGTCTCGGTGGTAACGTTACATGCGTCTATAACGTTATATAACCTAACCTAAGGCAACCTAACATCTCGGGTGTAATATTTGACAACATTCCTGTCGTGTCGGACCCTACTTCTCGGTGGGAACATTATATACGTCTATAGCGTTATATATCCTAACATAAGGCAACCTTTTATATCAGAAGTAATATTTTACAACATTCCTGGCGTGTCGGAGCATTCTTTTCGGTGGGAATATTATATACGTCTATAATGGTCGATATCCTAATCTAAGGCAACCTAACATCTCGGATGTAATATTGGCTACATTCCTGGCGTGTCGAACCCTACTTCACGGAGGGAACAGTATATACGTTTATAACGTAATATATCCTAACCTAAGGCATATAACATCTGGGATGTAACATTTGACAACATTCCAGGCGTTCCGTTCCCTACGTCTCGGTGGTAACATTACATGCGTCTATAACGTTATATAACCTAACCTAAGGCAACCTAACATCTCGGATGTAACATTTGACAACATTCCAGGCGTGTCGGTCCCTACGTCTCGGTGGTAACATTATATACGTCCATAACGTTATATATCCTAACCTAAGGCAACCTGACACCTCGGATGTAATATTCTACAACATTCCAGGCGTGTCGGACCCTACTTCTCGGTGGGAACATTATATGCGTCTATAACGTTGTATATCCTAACCTAAGGCAACCTATTATCTCAGACGTAATATTATATAACATTCCTGGCGTGTCGGAGCATTCTTTACGCTGGGAATATTATATACGTCTATAACGGTACATATCTTAATCTAAGGCAACCTAGCATCTCGGATGCAATATTGTCTACATTCCTGGCCTGTCGAACCCTACTTCACGGAGGGAACAGTATATACGTCTATAACGTCATATATCCTAACCTAAGGCAACCTAACATCTCGGATGTAACATTTGACAACATTCCAGGCGTATCGGTCCCTACGTCTCGGTGGTAACGTTACATGCGTCTATAACGTTATATATTCTAACATAAAGCCACCTAACACCTCGGATGTAATATTTGACAACATTCCTGGCGTGTCGAACCGTACTTCTCGGTGGGAACAGTATATACGTCTATAACGTCATATATCCTAACCTAAGGCAACCTAACATCTCGGATGCAATATTCTATAACATTCCAGGCGTGTCGGACCCTACGTCTCGGTGGTAACATTGTATGCGTCTATAACGTTATATATCCTAAACTAAGGCAACCTAACATTTCGGATGTAATATTGGCTACATTCCTGGCCTGTCGAACCCCACTTCACGGAGGGAACATTATATACGTCTATAACGTCATATATCCTTTTTTTTTTTTTTTTTTTCGCAGGGAAATCCTCATGGATACCGTGGATTTTTTGGGAAATCCGCGGTTATGTCGGACTCTTACCGACTAAAACCCTGCGGTGGTCTTCCTACACTTGTAGCGGGTAGCCGGGAACTCTTTCGAACGCGTCCAGCATCCCGCCTCGTGTCTGTGTTCTTTGAACTCTCTGTTCATAGCTGGCGTGCGAGTTCATACTTTAGATTGGCAACGACTGCAACCACCACAGTCGTTTGCCTCTCCTCGGTCGAGCGCGTGCCGGATAGACTCGACCCAAATCCTGTCTAGCCGGCGCTCGGCTGCTCTTTCTGTTTTTTCTTATTTACTTTTTCTTTGCGCAATCTTTTCTATTACGCTTGTGTGCGAATGCATGCATTCCTCACGCGTACCTCTTTGTCGAATTTCTTGCGCCTGTCTTCAATCTTCGAAGTCGTCTTCCTCTTCTCCCGCTTGCGGCGTTTGAGATGGACGGCGGCGGCGAAGCTCCGCTCCCCGGTGGGTACTTTGGAGCGACTCTCGCGCCCTGACGGACGAGAGTCCCCTACCTTGGAGTGGAACGTGGCAAACGTCTACAACGCCGACCACGTAAGGCTCGTCGAGCAGAAAGCGTGCGCTCTCTTTCGCGCTCGGCGGCTTCCTTCGCAGCCATCACTTTGTCGCAAAACAAGGTAACGGCTCGCCAGTATCTCTCCCCTTCCAGCATCTTCGGCAGGATGCTGGTCGGCGAGAGATCCCGTCCGATCTCTGCCACGAGAGCGTGGCGCAGCGTTTGCCACGCTGGACAGCGTTCCAACGTGTGCTGCGCAGAGTCGTCTCCGTCTCCGCAATGGTGACATTCAGCCGTGGCCTCTTTTCCGATCTTGCAGAGGTACTGACCGAAGCATCCATGTCCAGTCAGCACCTGCGTCACTCTGAAGGTGAGCTGCCCTCTCCTGTTTTCTACCCAGTTTTCCAAGATGGGTAGAATCGCTCCCACGATCCTGTGATTGGTCGCAGGTGCGAGTTTCTCCTTCCATTTAGAGAAAGTGAAGCGTCTCGCTTCTCTTCTAATCTCGTCCCTTTTCGGAGCAGGTGCACCTTCTTCTTCTACCTGGCGCGTATTGCGAAGGGTTTCGTACACTATGAGGTCTTCCTGCGCCAGGTATTCCAGGGGTGCGAGACCCGCCAGCATTGTTGCCGCGTCGTAGGAAATCGTGCGATATCCTTTTATGACCCGAATGGCTATTCTTCGCCACGCGCTTCGCAGCAGCTGCAGCTTTCTGCCTCCTTTGTTAAGCGCGTCGCTCCATACCGGGGCTCCGTAAAGCGCAATGCTTTTTATCACCCCAGCATAGACTTTCCTTACTTTCTCGTCCGGTCCGTGCAGATTCGGCATGATGCGGCTTAGATAATTTGCCGCAGCATCCAGTCGAACGGCCTGACGAGCGAAGTGGAGACCAAAGTTCCATTTATCGTCGAGGAGCAGTCCGAGATACTTCATCTCGCTCCCCACTGTAACTTTGGATGGTCCAATGTTGACCACTTCGTTTCCTCCTCGCGGGTCTCTTCTTCGTCCCTTGAAGCACAGGATTTCAGATTTCTCCGGTGCCATCTGGAGCCCCATCTTCTTGATCGTATTAGCCACGACCGCAACTGCCACTTCGGCCCGGCAGATTGCGCGTTGCCGGCACGTGTCGACTGCCAACACCATCGTGTCATCCGCGTAGCACGTGAGATGCACGTCGGACGGCATTGGCAGCTTCAGGACCGCGTCGTACCCGAGATTCCAGAGAAGCGGTCCGAGGACCGATCCCTGGGGAACGCCGCGATCAATCTTCTTTTTCTCGATTCCATGCCGGCTATCGTAGAGAACCGCGCGGTCGCTCAGGTAATTTTCCACGACCCTTCGCAGGTATCGCGGAAACCCGTGCTTTTCAAGCGCTCTACGTATCGTACTCCATTCGAGGGAGTTGAACGCATTCTTAATATCTAAAGATATCGCGATTACGACTCCCCCGGCGGCGATCGCGTTTTCGGCGAAACTTTTTACTTGTCGAATCGCGTCAATCGTCGATCGTCCTTCTCGGAAGCCGAATTGGTTCTCGGCTAAGTTCGGCCCGGTTCGCGACAGGTGCTCGATAAGGCGGTTGTGGATTATCCTTTCAAATAATTTTCCGACCTCGTCGAGCAAAACTATCGGCCTGTACGCTGCCGGTGAATCCTCCGATTTTCCCGGCTTTCGGAGCAACACTAATCTGCCGGTTTTCCATCTTGCTGGAAACGTACCCGTCTTCAAGCATGCTGTAAATAACTTCCGCAATCTTGAATTCAGGACACTGAGTGCCATCGACCAGGCACGGCCGGGAATTCCGTCCGGTCCGGGCGCGGTGTTCTTCTTTGTCATGCGCTTTATGGCGCGAGCCATTTCCTCCTCGGTGACGTCGTTGTCCAGCGACCAGATGATCGGGTCGATGTGTGCTGAAATTTGCGAGTTTCTCGCCGACGTAGCCTCTTCCGGTGGGAAGAGCGTGTCGACAACTCGCTTCAAGAACGGCGTCTCCATCGTCTCCGTTAACGGGGGCGCCCACGGTCGTAATTTATTCATTACTATCTTGTACGGCCGCCCCCACGGATCCTCGCGCAGTGTTTCCAGCAGCCCGTCCCATGCTCGTGCCTTTGATGTCTTTATGGCGGCCTGCAGCTCTATTTTCTTCTCCTTGTAAACTTCATAGAGCTGCGCTTTCCTCACCGAATCGGGATTCCTCCGTTTCCGGTATCTCGTATATTGCCTCCGTGCGTTTGTGCTCTCCGCACGGAGAAGAGCGATCTCGTTCGTCCACCAATATACGGGTTTACGAGTGGGGTTCGACCTTATTTTCGGCATGCTTGCGTTGCACACCGATGTCAACGTCCTCGTAAACCATTCTGCTTCTCGCTCGACTACGGCCGCTTCAGTCGGTTCGCTCGGCCAGGTAGCGGCGAGGGTTGCCGCCATAAACATATCTTCGTCGATTTTTCGCAACGACCATCTATTTTTCTTCTGGTCCGCTGCCCTTCTTCCTTGTACCGTGGATATGTCGATCCTTATATATAAGTGATCAGATAAAGTTTCGATCGGATCCACTTTCCAGCTCGTGACTCTTCGAGATGCTGCGTCGTTCGCGAACGAGAGGTCGACCTTGCTCTCGCCCTGTGGACGCACGCACGTACTGGCAGATCCTTGATTCAACAGTCTGAGATTCGCGGATGCTGCCCAGTCCATCGTCGAGTGTCCACGCTGAGTCGTTCTGGAAGAGCGCCACATAGTCGCGTGCGCGTTGAAATCTCCCAGTACGAATGTCGGTTGCAAGGCGTGATTTCGCACTACACCCTCCACTTCGTCCAGGAGCTGATCGAAATCTTGCAACGACCAACTCGGCGGCGCGTATATTCCAATGACGACGCAATCCGACCACGATACTGCGACGTAACCACGCCCTTGCGCGATGGCTGTGATCGGTCGGATGCGTGTCGGCGTCACCTGAATTATTGCAACCGTCTTCTCCCTGTTTGCTATCCATGACGGCTTGTCGTGGATTAAATACGGCTCCGCGGCAACCACTAATTCAACCACGCCGCTTTGCAGGCTTTCGAGCATAAGATCTTGTGCTCTCGCGGCGTGATTTAAATTAGTTTGCAGGATCTGGCATTTCATATTGAAAGTTACGCCAGATCCATCGCCTCCTCGCGGCTGGTGCTCGCCTTCAGAGTTTCGCGCTCCTTCTCCTCTTCGTGGTTGTGTTTGGCTGCTGCTGCAGCTTTTTCCTTCTTTTCCTCAGGTTTCTTATCCTTACCTGAGGATTTAGCGCTCGATTGAGTAGCGTTCTTCTGTCCTTTTTTTGCCGGCGGCGGGACAGTGCAGGCTTTGCTACCTGCTCTGTGTCCATGCGGGCGGTTCGCCGACTTGCATACCGGGCACGTCGGTGCCTTCTCATTGCATTCCGCAGCGCGGTGTCCCTTCTCACCGCACCGGTAACACGCCTCCGTTCGGTCCACGGTCGCGGAGCATTTCGCGATTACGTGCCCGATTTCCCAACATTTGAAGCAGGTAAGTTGTCGTGCTTCGATGGGTTCAACGCGGACGGACGTCCATCCGACCTTTACTTTACCGTTTTCGGTAACCTTCTTTGCGGCGGCGACCGGGCATTGCATAAGCATCGTGCCCATGCCGTTATACGCCGTCCTCCTGGGACCGGTTTTTATCTCGTCGGCGGTGCAGCCGCCTTGTGCGGCGACTGCTTCGACGACCTCACCGACCGTGATCGAGTCTTCCATCCTGAAGACCCTCAGGGCCGCTCTCTTGCAGGGGCGCGTGATTTTTACACCCCTCGTGATCGCGAATAGCCCGGTTAACTTGTTGGCGAGCGCGTTCGCCTTCTCTTCTTTACCTTCGCCGCTTATTTCGAGAATAAGCGCTCCGGTCAGCGCTTTCCTGGGTTTGACCTCACCGATTCCCAGGTCCGACAGTTTGATCTTCTGCCGCGCCGTTGTCATAAGCTCGGCATATGTCGATTTACTGCCCTCCTCTATAGTGATTACGACAGCGGCCGTGCTCGGGGTTTTCATCACTATCGGCTTTTCTTTTGGCATCGACTTCGCAGCTGCTACCTTCTTGCCTGCCCTCACGGTCTTGTTTACGGTGGCCGTCGTCTCCTTTTTCGACTTTCTGCCGAGGACTTTCGTCCACGGCGTCTCCGTCTCCTTCTTGTTCTGCGGAGCAGGTGCGCTCGCTGCTGGACACTTCCCTTCGCTCTCCTTCCGAACCTGCTCCTTTTGAATCTCTTCCATCCTCTTCTGGATGGGTGATTTCTTTGTTTCCGCTTTCGCGGATTTTTTGACCGGTGGAAGGGGCATTGCCTCTCTCTTCCCAGCGGACTTCTCCTTCTTTATGATTGCGGCCCTTGTTCCCTCTTTCGCGGGTTCTTCGCGTCGCGCAACATTTCGTGCCTCCGACCGCGGACGATCCTCCTTCGGAGCGAAGCGCTTCTCCGCCTTCTCCCAAAATTGTGTAAGCCGTTCGTTGACAACGGCCCCAATCTGCTCCATTAGCAGGACGAGACCGGTGTCGGGGATGCTGGCTTCCTCCTGCTTCGTAGTCAGCGATTGCCGTCGTGTTCTTTTATCACTACGCTCGGCGATCTCCATGCTTTTGATCGCCGGCGATAATTGGCTGTTTGCCGTATTTTCGAGGGCGGTCAGCCTCTCCTTGAGAAAGGCATTCTCCTTCTCCAGTTTTTCAGCCTTAGCTTTAATAAGGCTGAATTCCTGATCTCCTGCTGTTCCGGCGATGGCGCGGCTGGCGCGTTGTTCAGCTTCCGTAGTCGCCGCTCGCAGGATTCGAACGCTGACGCGCATCGACCGTTTAATTGTGCCCTTCAGCTGCGACGACTTCGCAGCGGCATATTCAATTTTGGCCGCCGATTCCAGAGCCCAGGCTGCCAGATCCTCTATCGGCATTTTCCTGGCCTCTTCGTCAAAAACTTCCTGGTCCGGAATAGGATTTGACGTCCTTGATGGTGGCGGCGGCATGCAATCACCGTAGAGGAGCTCTCGCTCTAGAGCGTCCTCTGCATCCTTCTCGGCAGCTTTATCGGCTAGCAGTTTGGCTTCCGCCAATTTTATGTATTCCTCCGTTGTGGCGGGGCGTCCCCTCTTCTTCAGATGCTTCGTTGACTCGGACGGCGTCGTCGAGAGCAACGAAGCGAGTGACGTGTCCGAATCGTATTCGGACGTCTCCGCCTTTGACCTCTTCACGCTCCTACGCGTGCGTGGAATTCTCCTCTCTGGTTCCCGCAGCATCCTGCCTTCCGTCCTCTCCGACTTGCTGCTGCCGCCGGTTCTGCAACTGATAAGGCCACACGGGTCGGCACCCTCTCCCCCACTCGCCACGGTCGCGTAATCGCGCGTCGCCATGCTTGGTTACCCAAGCAGGGCTTCGCACGATAATTAATTTGCCGACGAGTCGGGCGCGCAAACGCTATTCTCCTCCGTGGAGAAAATCACACCGCCGCACCTCACTTGCTCCGCCCTGTGGGAACGTTCGCACTTCCCACGTTCAGCGCAGACCGGTTGTCTGTCTCTGTCCCGCACACAGTTCAACCGTCATAACGTCATATATCCTAACCTAAGGCAACCTAACATCTCGGATGCAATATTCTACAACATTCCAGGAGTGTCGGACCCTACTTCTCGGTGGGAACATTATATGGGTCTATAACGGTATATATCCTAATCTAAGGCAACCTAACATCTCGGATGCAATATCTGACAACATTCGTGGCCTGTCGAACCCTACTTCTCGGAGGGAACAATATATACGTCTATAACGTTATATATCCTTACCTAAGGCAACCTGACATCTCGGATGTAATATTCTACAACATTCCAGGCGTGTTGGACCCTACTTCTCGGTGGGAACATTACATGCGTCTATAACGTTATATAACCTAACCTAAGGCAACCTAACATCTCGGATGTAACATTTGACAACATTCCAGGCGTGGCGGTCCCTACGTGTCGGTGGTAACATTACATGCGTCTATAACGTTATATATCCTAACCTAAGGCAACCTAACATCTCGGATGTAATATTTGACAACATTCCTGCCGTGTCGGACCCTACTTCTCGGTGGGAACATTATATGCGTCTATAACGTTGTATATCCTAACCTAAGGCAACCTATTATCTCAGACGTAATATTATATAACATTCCTGGCGTGTCGGAGCATTCTTTACGGTGGGAATATTATATACGTCTATAACGGTACATATCCTAATCTAAGGCAACCTAACATCTCGGATGCAATATTGGCTACATTCCTGGCCTGTCGAACCCTACTTCACGGAGGGAACAGTATATACGTCTATAACGTCATATATCCTAACCTAAGGCAACCTAACATCTCGGATGTAACATTTGACAACATTCCAGGCGTATCGGTCCCTACGTCTCGGTGGTAACGTTACATGCGTCTATAACGTTATATATTCTAACATAAAGCCACCTAACACCTCGGATGTAATATTTGACAACATTCCTGGCGTGTCGAACCGTACTTCTCGGTGGGAACAGTATATACGTCTATAACGTTATATATCCTAACCTAAAGCAACCTAACATCTCGGATGTAACATTATATGCGTCTATAACGTTATATATCCTAATCTAAGGCAACCTAACAACTCGGATGTAATATTTGACAACATTCCTGGCGTGTCGAACCCTACTTCTCGGAGGGAACAGTATATACGTCTATAACGTCATATATCCTAACCTAAGGCAACCTAACATCTCGGATGTAACACTTGACAACGTTCTAGGCGTGTCGGTCCCTACGTCTCGGTGGTAACATTACATGCGTCTATAACGTTATATAACCTAACCTAAGGCAACCCAACATCTCGGGTGTAATATTTGACAACATTCCTGTCGTGTCGGACCCTACTTCTCGGTGGGAACATTATATACGTCTATAGCGTTATATATCCTAACATAAGGCAACCTATTATATCAGAAGTAATATTTGACAACATTCCAGGCGTGTCGGTCCCTACGTCTCGGTGGTAACATTACATGCTTCTATAACGTTATATATCCTAACCTAAGGCAACCTAACATCTCGGATGTAACATTTGACAACATTCCAGGCGTGTCGGTCCCTACGTCTCGGTGGTAACATTATATACGTCTATAACGTTATATATCCTAACCTAAGGCAACCTGACATCTCGGATGTAATATTCTACAACATTCCTGTCGTGTCGGACCCTACTTCTCGGTGGGAACATTATATGCGTCTATAACGTTGTATATCCTAACCTAAGGCAACCTATTATCTCAGACGTAATATTATATAACATTCCTGGCGTGTCGGAGCATTCTTTACGGTGGGAATATTATATACGTCTATAACGGTACATATCCTAATCTAAGGCAACCTAACATCTCGGATGCAATATTGGCTACATTCCTGGCCTGTAGAACCCAACTTCACGGAGGGAACAGTATATACGTCTATAACGTCATATATCCTAACCTAAGGCAACCTAACATCTCGGATGTAACATTTGACAACATTCCAGGCGTATCGGTCCCTACGTCTCGGTGGTAACGTTACATGCGTCTATAACGTTATATATTCTAACATAAAGCCACCTAACACCTAGGATGTAATATTTGACAACATTCCTGGCGTGTCGAACCGTACTTCTCGCTGGGAACAGTATATACGTCTATAACGTTATATATATTAACCTAAGGCAACCTAACATCTCGGATGTAACATTATATGCGTCTATAACGTTATATATCCTAATCTAAGGCAACCTAACAACTCGGATGTAATATTTGACAACATTCCTGGCGTGTCGGACCCTGCTCCTGGGTAGGAACTGTATATACGTCTATAACTTTATATATCCTAACCTAAGGCAACCTAACATCTCGGATGCAATATTCTATAACATTCCAGGCGTGTCGGTCCCTACGTCTCGGTGGTAACATTACATGCGTCTATAACGTTATATAACCTAACCTAAGGCAACCTAACATCTCGGGTGTAATATTTGACAATATTCATGTCGTGTCGGACCCTGCTTCTCGGTGGGAACATTATATACGTCTATAGCGTTATATATCCTAACATAAGGCAACCTATTATATCAGAAGTAATATTTGACAACATTCCAGGCCTGTCGGACCCTACGTCTCGGTGGTAACATTGTATGCGTCTATAACGTTATATATCCTAAACTAAGGCAACCTAACATCTCGGATGTAATATTGGCTACATTCCTGGCCTGTCGAACCCCACTTCACGGAGGGAACATTATATACGTCTATAACGTCATATATCCTAACCTAAGGCAACCTAACATCTCGGATGCAATATTCTATAACATTCCAGGCGTGTCGGACCCTACGTCTCGGTGGTAACATTGTATGCGTCTATAACGTTATATATCCTAAACTAGGGCAACCTAACATCTCGGATGCAATATTTGACAACGTTCGTATCCTGTCGAACCCTACTTCTCGGAGGGAACAGTATATACGTCTATAACGTTATATATCCTAACCTAAGGCAACCTAACATCTCGGATGTAACATTTGACAACATTCCAGGCGTGGCGGTCCCTACGTCTCGGTGGTAACATTACATGCGTCTATAACGTTATATATCTTAACCTAAGGCAACCTAACATCTCGGATGTAATATTTGACAACATTCCTGTCGTGTCGGACCCTACTTCTCGGTGGGAACATTATATGCGTCTATAACGTTGTATATCCTAACCTAAGGCAACCTATTATCTCAGACGTAATATTATATAACATTCCTGGCGTGTCGGAGCATTCTTTACGGTGGGAATATTATACACGTCTATAACGGTACATATCCTAATCTAAGGCAACCTAACATCTCGGATGCAATATTGGCTACATTCCTGGCCTGTCGAACACTACTTCACGGAGGGAACAGTATATACGTCTATAACGTCATATATCCTAACCTAAGGCAACCTAACATCTCGGATGTAACATTTGACAACATTCCAGGCGTATCGGTCCCTACGTCTCGGTGGTAACGTTACATGCGTCTATAACGTTATATATTCTAACATAGAGCCACCTAACACCTCGGATGTAATATTTGACAACACTCCTGGCGTGTCGAACCGTACTTCTCGGTGGGAACAGTATATACGTCTATAACGTTATATATCCTAACCTAAGGCAACCTAACATCTCGGATGTAACATTATATGCGTCTATAACGTTATATATCCTAACCTAAGGCAACCTAACAACTCGGATGTAATATTTGACAACATTCCTGGCGTGTCGGACCCTGCTCCTGGGTGGGAACTGTATATACGTCTATAACGTTATATATCCTAACCTAAGGCAACCTAACATCTCGGATGCAATATTCTATAACATTCCAGGCGTGTCGGACCCTACGTCTCGGTGGTAACATTGTATGCGTCTATAACGTTATATATCCTAAACTAAGGCAACCTAACATCTCGGATGCAATTTTTGACAACATTCGTGTCCTGTCGAACCCTACTTCTCGGAGGGAACAGTATATACGTCTATAACGTTATATATCCTAACCTAAGGCAACCTGACATCTCGGATGTAATATTCTACAACATTCCAGGCGTGTCGGACCCTACTTCTCGGTGGGAACATTATATGGGGCTATAACGGTATATATCCTAATCTAAGGCAACCTAACATCTCGGATGCAATATCTGACAACATTCGTGGCCTGTCGAACCCTACTTCTCGGAGGGAACAGTATATACGTCTATAACGTCATATATCCTAACCTAAGGCAACCTAACATCTCGGATGTAACACTTGACAACGTTCTAGGCGTGTCGGTCCCTACGTCTCGGTGGTAACATTACATGCGTCTATAACGTTATATATCCTAACCTAAGGCAACCTAACATCTCGGATGTATCATTTGACAACATTCCTGTCGTGTCGAACCCTACTTCTCGGTGGGAACATTATATACGTCTATAGCGTTATATATCCTAACATAAGGCAACCTATTATATCAGAAGTAATATTTGACAACATTCCAGGCGTGTCGGTCCCTACGTCTCGGTGGTAACATTACATGCTTCTATAACGTTATATATCCTAACCTGAGGCAACCTAACATCTCGGATGTAACATTTGACAACATTCCAGGCGTGTCGGTCCCTACGTCTCGGTGGTAACATTATATACGTCTATAACGTTATATATCCTAACCTAAGGCAACCTAACATCTCGGATGTAACATTTGACAACATTCCAGGCGTATCGGTCCCTACGTCTCGGTGGTAACGTTACATGCGTCTTTAACGTTATATATTCTAACATAAAGCCACCTAACACCTCGGATGTAATATTTGACAACATTCCTGGCGTGACGGACCCTACGTCTCGGTGGTAACATTACATGCTTCTATAACGTTATATATCCTAACCTAAGGCAACCTAACATCTCGGATGTAACATTTGACAACATTCCAGGCGTGTCGGACCCTACGTCTCTGTGGTAACATTGTATGCGTCTATAACGTTATATATCCTAAACTAAGGCAACCTAACATCTCGGATGTAATATTGGCTACATTCCTGGCCTGTCGAACCCCACTTCTCGGAGGGAACAGTATATACGTCTATAACGTTATATATCCTAACCTAAGGCAACCTGACACCTCGGATGTAATATTCTACAACATTCCAGGAGTGTCGGACCCTACTTCTCGGTGGGAACATTATATGGGTCTATAACGGTATATATCCTAATCTAAGGCAACCTAACATCTCGGATGCAATATCTGACAACATTCGTGGCCTGTCGAACCCTACTTCTCGGAGGGAACAATATATACGTCTATAACGTTATATATCCTTACCTAAGGCAACCTGACATCTCGGATGTAATATTGGCTACATTCCTGGCATGTCGAACCCTACTTCACGGAGGGAACAGTATATACGTCTATAACGTCATATATCCTAACCTAAGGCAACCTAACAACTCGGATGTAATATTTCACAACATTCCTGGCCTGTCGAACCCTACTTCTCGGAGGGAACAGTATATACGTCTATAACGTCATATATCCTAGCATAAGGCAACCTAACATCTCGGATGTAACATTTGACAACATTCCAGGCGTGTCGGTCCCTACGTCTCGGTGGTAACATTATATGCGTCTATAACGTTATATATCCTAACCTAAGGCAACCTAACATCTCGGATGTAACATTATATGCGTCTATAACGTTATATATCCTAATCTAAGGCAACCTAACAACTCGGATGTAATATTTGACAACATTCCTGGCGTGTCGGATCCTGCTTCTCGGTGGGAACGTTGTATGCGTCTATAACGTTGTATGTCCTAATCTAAGGCAACCTAACATCTCGGATGCAATATTTGACAACATTCCTGGCGTGTCGGACCCTGCTTCTAGGTGGGAACTGTATATACGTCTATAGCGTTATATATCCTAACCTAAGGCAACCTAACATCTCGGATGCAATATTCTATAACATTCCAGGCGTCTCGGACCCTACGTCTCGGTGGTAACATTGTATGCGTCTATAGCGTTATATATCATAAACTAAGGCAACCTAACATCTCGGATGCAATATTTGACAACATTCCTGGCCTTTCGAACCCTACTTCTCGGAGGGAACAGTATATACGTCTATAACGTCATATATCCTAACCTAAGGCAACCTAACATCTGGGATGTAACATTATATGCGTCTATAACGTTATATATCCTAATCTAAGGCAACCTAACAACTCGGATGTAATATTTGACAACATTCCTGGCCCGTCGAACCCTACTTCTCGGAGGGAACAGTATATACGTCTATAACGTCATATATCCTAACATAAGGCAACCTAACATCTCGGATGTAACATTTGACAACATTCCAGGCGTGGCGGTCCCTACGTCTCGGTGGTAACGTTACATGCGTCTATAACGTTATATATCCTAACCTAAGGCAACCTAACATCTCGGATGTAATATTTGACAACATTCCTGTCGTGTCGGACCCTACTTCTCGGTGGGAACATTATATGCGTCTATAACGTTGTATATCCTAACCTAAGGCAACCTGACATCTCGAATGTAATATTCTACAACATTCCAGGCGTGTCGGACACTACTTCTTGGTAGGAACATTATATGCGTCTACAACGTTATATATCCTAATCTAAGGCAACCTATTATCTCAGACGTAATATTATATAACATTCCTGGCGTGTCGGAGCATTCTTTACGGTGGGAATATTATATACGTCTATAACGGTACATATCCTAATCTAAGGCATCCTAACATCTCGGATGCAATATTGGCTACATTCCTGGCCCCGTCGAACCCTACTTCACGGAGGGAACAGTATATACGTCTATAACGTCATATATCCTAACCTAAGGCAACCTAACATCTCGGATGTAATATTTGACAACATTCCTGGCGTGTCGTATCCTGCTTCTCGGTGGGAACGTTGTATGCGTCTATAACGTTGTATGTCCTAATCTAAGGCAACGTAACATCTCGGATGCAATATTTGACAACATTCGTGTCCTGTCGAACCCTACTTCTAGGAGGGAACAGTATATACGTCTATAACGTTATATATCCTAACCTAAGGCAACCTGACATCTCGGATGCAATATTCTACAACATTCCAGGAGTGTCGGACCCTACTTCTCGGTGGGAACATTATATGGGCCTATAACGGTATATATCCTAATCTAAGGCAACCTAACATCTCGGATGCAATATCTGACAACATTCGTGGCCTGTCGAACCCTACTTCTCGGAGGGAACAATATACACGTCTATAACGTTATATATCCTTACCTAAGGCAACCTGACATCTCGGATGTAATATTCTACAACATTCCAGTCGTGTTGGACCCTACTTCTCGGTGGGAACATTATATGGGTCTATAACGGTATATATCCTAATCTAAGGCAACCTAACATATCGGATTCAATATCTGACAACATTCGTGGCCTGTCGAACCCTACTTCTCGGTGGGAATATTATATACGTCTATAACGGTCAACATCCTAATCTAAGGCAACCTAACATCTCGGATGTAATATTGGCTACATTCCTGGCGTGTCGAACCCTACTTCACGGAGGGAACAGTATATACGTTTATAACCTAATATATCCTAACCTAAGGCATATAACATCTGGGATGTAACAATTGACAACATTCCAGGCGTTCCGGTCCCTACGTCTCGGTGGTAACATTACATGCTTCTATAACGTTATATATCCTAACCTAAGGCAACCTAACATCTCGGATGTAATATTTGACAACATTCCTGTCGTGTCGGACCCTACTTCTCGGTGGGAACATTATATGCGTCTATAACGTTGTATATCCTAACCTAAGGCAACCTATTATCTCAGACGTAATATTATATAACATTCCTGGCGTGTCGGAGCATTCTTTACGGTGGGAATATTATATACGTCTGTAACGGTACATATCCTAATCTAAGGCAACCTAACATCTCGGATGCAATATTGCCTACATTCCTGGCCTGTCGAACCCTACTTCACGGAGGGAACAGTATATACGTCTATAACGTCATATATCCTAACCTAAGGCAACCTAACATCTCGGATGTAACATTTGACAACATTCCAGGCGTATCGGTCCCTACGTCTCGGTGGTAACGTTACATGCGTCTATAACGTTATATATTCTAACATAAAGCCACCTAACACCTCGGATGTAATATTTGACAACATTCCTGGCGTGTCGAACCGTACTTCTCGGTGGGAACAGTATATACGTCTATAACGTTATATATCCTAACCTAAGGCAACCTAACATCTCGGATGTAACACTATATGCGTCTACAACGTTATATATCCTAATCTAAGGCAACCTAACAACTCGGATGTAATATTTGACAACATTCCTGGCGTGTCGGACCCTGCTCCTGGGTGGGAACTGTATATACGTCTATAACGTTATATATCCTAACCTAAGGCAACCTAACATCTCGGATGCAATATTCTATAACATTCCAGGCGTGTCGGACCCTACGTCTCGGTGGTAACATTGTATGCGTCTATAACGTTATATATCCTAAACTAAGGCAACCTAACATCTCGGATGCAATTTGTGACAACATTCGTGTCCTGTCGAACCCTACTTCTCGGAGGGAATAGTATATACGTCTATAACGTTATATATCCTAATCTAAGGCAACCTAACATCTCGGATGCAATATTTGACAACATTCCTGGCCTGTCGAACCCTACTTCTCGGAGGGAACAGTATATACGTCTATAACGTCATATATCCTAATATAAGGCAACCTAACAACTCGGATGTAATATTTGACAACATTCCTGTCGTGTCGGACCCTACTTCTCGGTGGGAACATTATATACTTCTATAGCGTTATATATCCTAACATAAGGCAACCCATTATATCAGAAGTAATATTTTACAACATTCCTGGCGTGTCGGAGCATTCTTTTCGGTGGGAATATTATATACGTCTATAATGGTCGATATCCTAATCTAAGGCAACCTAACATCTCGGATGTAATATTGGCTACATTCCTGGCCTGTCGAACCCCACTTCACGAAGGGAACATTATATACGTCTATAACGTCTTAAATCCTAACCTAAGGCAACCTAACATCTCGGATGCAATATTCTATAACATTCCAGGCGTGTCGGACCCTACGTCTCGGTGGTAACATTGTATGCGTCTATAACGTTATATATCCTAAACTAAGGCAACCTAACATCTCGGATGCAATATTTGACAACATTCGTGTCCTGTCGAACCCTACTTCTCGGAGGGAACAGTATATACGTCTATAACGTTATATATCCTAACCTAAGGCAACCTGACATCTCGGATGTAATACTCTACAACATTCCAGGCGTGTCGGACCCTACTTCTCGGTGGGAACATTATATGGGTCTATAACGGTATATATCCTAATCTAAGGCAACCTAACATCTCGGATGCAATATCTGACAACATTCGTGGCCTGTCGAACCCTACTTCTCGGAGGGAACAGTATATACGTCTATAACGTCATATATCCTAACCTAAGGCAACCTAACATGTCGGATGTAACACTTGACAACATTCCAGGCGTGTCGGTCCCTACGTCTCGGTGGTAACATTACATGAGTCTATAACGTTATATATCCTAACCTAAGGCAACCTAACATCTCGGATGTATCATTTGACAACATTCCAGGCGTGTCGGTCCCTACGTCTCGGTGGTAACATTACATGCGCCTATAACGGTATATATCCTAATCTAAGGCAAACTAACATCTCGGATGCAATATTTGACAACATTCCTGGCCTGTCGAACCCTACTTCTCGGAGGGAACAGTATATACGTCTATAACGTCATATATCCTAACATAAGGCAACCTAACATCTCGGATGTAACATTTGACAACATTCCAGGCGTGGCGGTCCCTACGTCTCGGTGGTAACATTACATGCTTCTATAACGTTATATATCCTAACCTAAGGCAACCTCACATCTCGGATGTAATATTTGACAACATTCCTGTCGTGTCGGACCCTACTTCTCGGTGGGAACATTATATGCGTCTATAACGTTGTATATCCTAACCTAAGGCAACCTATTATCTCAGACGTAATATTATATAACATTCCTGGCGTGTCGGAGCATTCTTTACGGTGGGAATATTATATACGTCTGTAACGGTACATACCCTAATCTAAGGCAGCCTAACATCTCGGATGCAATATTGCCTACATTCCTGGCCTGTCGAACCCTACTTCACGGAGGGAACAGTATATACGTCTATAACGTCATATATCCTAACCTAAGGCAACCTAACATCTCGGATGTAACATTTGACAACATTCCAGGCGTATCGGTCCCTACGTCTCGGTGGTAACGTTACATGCGTCTATAACGTTATATATTCTAACATAAAGCCACCTAACACCTCGGATGTAATATTTGACAACATTCCTGGCATGTCGAACCGTACTTCTCGGTGGGAACAGTATATACGTCTATAACGTTATATATCCTAACCTAAGGCAACCTAACATCTCGGATGTAACACTATATGCGTCTACAACGTTATATATCCTAATCTAAGGCAACCTAACAACTCGGATGTAATATTTGACAACATTCCTGGCGTGTCGGACCCTGCTCCTGGGTGGGAACTGTAGATACGTCTATAACGTTATATATCCTAACCTAAGGCAACCTAACATCTCGGATGCAATATTCTATAACATTCCAGGCGTGTCGGACCCTACGTCTCGGTGGTAACATTGTATGCGTCTATAACGTTATATATCCTAAACTAAGGCAACCTAACATCTCGGATGCAATATTTGACAACATTCGTGTCCTGTCGAACCCTACTTCTCGGAGGGAACAGTATATACGTCTATGACGTTATATATCCTAACCTAAGGCAACCTGACATCTCGGATGTAATACTCTACAACATTCCAGGCGTGTCGGACCCTACTTCTCGGTGGGAACATTATATGGGTCTATAACGGTATATATCCTAATCTAAGGCAACCTAACATCTCGGATGCAATATCTGACAACATTCGTGGCCTGTCGAACCCTACTTCTCGGAGGGAACAGTATATACGTCTATAACGTCATATATCCTAACCTAAGGCAACCTAACATGTCGGATGTAACACTTGACAACATTCCAGGCGTGTCGGTCCCTACGTCTCGGTGGTAACATTACATGCGTCTATAACGTTATATATCCTAACCTAAGGCAACCTAACATCTCGGATGTATCATTTGACAACATTCCAGGCGTGTCGGTCCCTACGTCTCGGTGGTAACATTACATAAGCCTATAACGGTATATATCCTAATCTAAGGCAAACTAACATCTCGGATGCAATATTTGACAACATTCCTGGCCTGTCGAACCCTACTTCTCGGAGGGAACAGTATATACGTCTATAACTTTATATATCCTAACCTAAGGCAACCTGACATCTCGGATGTAATATTCTACAACATTCCAGGCGTGTCGGACCCTACTTCTCGGTGGGAACATTATATGGGTCTATAACGGTATATATCCTAATCTAAGGCAACCTAACATCTCGGATGCAATATCTGACAACATTCGTGGCCTGTCGAACCCTACTTCTCGGAGGGAACAGTATATACGTCTATAACGGCATATATCCTAACCTAAGGCAACCTAACATCTCGGATGCAATATTGCCTACATTCCTGGTCTGTCGAACACTACTTCACGGAGGGAACAGTATATACGTCTATAACGTCATATATCCTAACCTAAGGCAACCTAACATCTCGGATGTAACATTTGACAACATTCCAGGCGTATCGGTCCCTACGTCTCGGTGGTAACGTTACATGCGTCTATAACGTTATATATTCTAACATAAAGCCACCTAACACCTCGGATGTAATATTTGACAACATTCCTGGCGTGTCGAACCGTACTTCTCGGTGGGAACAGTATATACGTCTATAACGTTATATATCCTAACCTAAGGCAACCTAACATCTCGGATGTAACACTATATGCGTCTACAACGTTATATATCCTAATCTAAGGCAACCTAACAACTGGGATGTAATATTTGACAACATTCCTGGCGTGTCGGACCCTGCTCCTGGGTGGGAACTGTATATACGTCTATAACGTTATATATCCTAACCTAAGGCAACCTAACATCTCGGATGCAATATTCTATAACATTCCAGGCGTGTCGGACCCTACGTCTCGGTGGTAACATTGTATGCGTCTATAACGTTATATATCCTAAACTAAGGCAACCTAACATCTCGGATGCAATTTGTGACAACATTCGTGTCCTGTCGAACCCTACTTCTCGGAGGGAACAGTATATACGTCTATAACGTTATATATCCTAACCTAAGGCAACCTAACATCTCGGATGTATCATTTGACAATATTCCAGGCGTGTCGGTCCCTACGTCTCGGTGGTAACATTACATGCGTCTATAACGGTATATATCCTAATCTAAGGCAAACTAACATCTCGGATGCAATATTTGACAACATTCCTGGCCAGTCGAACCCTACTTCTCGGAGGGAACAGTATATACGTCTATAACGTCATATATCCTAACCTAAGGCAACCTAACATCTTGGATGTAACATTATATGCGTCTATAACGTTATATATCCTAATCTAAGGCAACCTAACATCTCGGATGCAATATTTGACAACATTCCTGGCCTGTCGAACCCTACTTCTCGGACGGAACAGTATATACGTCTATAACGTCATATATCCTAATATAAGGCAACCTAACATCTCGGATGTAACATTTGACAACATTCCAGGCGTGTCGGTCCCTACGTCTCGGTGGTAACATTATATGCGTCTATAACGTTATATATCCTAACCTAAGGCAACCTAACATCTCGGATGTAACATTATATGCGTCTATAACGTTATATATCCTAATCTAAGGCAACCTAACAACTCGGATGTAATATTTGACAACATTCCTGGCGTGTCGGATCCTGCTTCTCGGTGGGAACGTTGTATGCGTCTATAACGTTGTATGTCCTAATCTAAGGCAACCTAACATCTCGGATGCAATATTTGACAACATTCCTGTCGTGTCGGACCCTACTTCTCGGTGGGAACATTATATACTTCTATAGCGTTATATATCCTAACATAAGGCAACCCATTATATCAGAAGTAATATTTTACAACATTCCTGGCGTGTCGGAGCATTCTTTTCGGTGGGAATATTATATATGTCTATAATGGTCGATATCCTAATCTAAGGCAACCTAACATCTCGGATGTAATTTTGGCTACATTCCTGGCCTGTCGAACCCCACTTCACGAAGGGAACATTATATACGTCTATAACGTCATAAATCCTAACCTAAGGCAACCTAACATCTCGGATGCAATATTCTATAGCATTCCAGGCGTGTCGGACCCTACGTCTCGGTGGTAACATTGTATGCGTCTATAACGTTATATATCCTAAACTAAGGCAACCTAACATCTCGGATGCAATATTTGACAACATTCGTGTCCTGTCGAACCCTACTTCTCGGAGGGAACAGTATATACGTCTATAACGTTATATATCCTAACCTAAGGCAACCTGACATCTCGGATGTAATACTCTACAACATTCCAGGCGTGTCGGACCCTACTTCTCGGTGGGAACATTATATGGGTCTATAACGGTATATATCCTAATCTAAGGCAACCTAACATCTCGGATGCAATATCTGACAACATTCGTGGCCTGTCGAACCCTACTTCTCGGAGGGAACAGTATATACTTCTATAACGTCATATATCCTAACCTAAGGCAACCTAACATGTCGGCTGTAACACTTGACAACATTCCAGGCGTGTCGGTCCCTACGTCTCGGTGGTAACATTACATGCGTCTATAACGTTATATATCCTAACCTAAGGCAACCTAACATCTCGGATGTATCATTTGACAACATTCCAGACGTGTCAGTCCCTACGTCTCGGTGGTAACATTACATGCGCCTATAACGGTATATATCCTAATCTAAGGCAAACTAACATCTCGGATGCAATATTTGACAACATTCCTGGCCTGTCGAACCCTACTTCTCGGAGGGAACAGTATATACGTCTATAACTTTATATATCCTAACCTAAGGCAACCTGACATCTCGGATGTAATATTCTACAACATTCCAGGCGTGTCGGACCCTACTTCTCGGTGGGAACATTATATGGGTCTATAACGGTATATATCCTAATCTAAGGCAACCTAACATCTCGGATGCAATATCTGACAACATTCGTGGCCTGTCGAACCCTACTTCTCGGAGGGAACAGTATATACGTCTATAACGGCATATATCCTAACCTAAGGCAACCTAACATCTCGGATGCAATATTGCCTACATTCCTGGCCTGTCGAACACTACTTCACGGAGGGAACAGTATATACGTCTATAACGTCATATATCCTAACCTAAGGCAACCTAACATCTCGGATGTAACATTTGACAACATTCCAGGCGTATCGGTCCCTACGTCTCGGTGGTAACGTTACATGCGTCTATAACGTTATATATTCTAACATAAAGCCACCTAACACCTCGGATGTAATATTTGACAACATTCCTGGCGTGTCGAACCGTACTTCTCGGAGGGAACAGTATATACGTCTATAACGTCATATATCCTAACCTAAGGCAACCTAACATCTCGGATGTAACACTATATGCGTCTATAACGTTATATATCCTAATCTAAGGCAACCTAACAACTCGGATGTAATATTTGACAACATTTCTGGCGTGTCGGTCCCTGCTCCTGGGTGGGAACTGTATATACGTCTATAACGTTATATATCCCTACCTAAGGCAACCTAACATCTCGGATGCAATATTCTATAACATTCCAGGCGTGTCGGACCCTACGTCTCGGTGGTAACATTGTATGCGTCTATAACGTTATATATCCTAAACTAAGGCAACCTAACATCTCGGATGCAATTTTTGACAACATTCGTGTCCTGTCGAACCCTACTTCTCGGAGGGAACAGTATATACGTCTATAACGTCATATATCCTAACCTAAGGCAACCTAACATCTCGGATGTAACATTTGACAACATTCCAGGCGTATCGGTCCCTACGTCTCGGTGGTAACGTTACATGCGTCTATAACGTTATATATTCTAACATAAAGCCACCTAACACCTCGGATGTAATATTTGACAACATTCCTGGCGTGTCGAACCGTACTTCTCGGAGGGAACAGTATATACGTCTATAACGTCATATATCCTAACCTAAGGCAACCTAACATCTCGGATGTAACACTATATGCGTCTATAACGTTATATATCCTAATCTAAGGCAACCTAACAACTCGGATGTAATATTTGACAACATTTCTGGCGTGTCGGTCCCTGCTCCTGGGTGGGAACTGTATATACGTCTATAACGTTATATATCCCTACCTAAGGCAACCTAACATCTCGGATGCAATATTCTATAACATTCCAGGCGTGTCGGACCCTACGTCTCGGTGGTAACATTGTATGCGTCTATAACGTTATATATCCTAAACTAAGGCAACCTAACATCTCGGATGCAATTTTTGACAACATTCGTGTCCTGTCGAACCCTACTTCTCGGAGGGAACAGTATATACGTCTATAACGTTATATATCCTAACCTAAGGCAACCTGACATCTCGGATGTAATATTCTACAACATTCCAGGCGTGTCGGACCCTACTTCTCGGTGGGAACATTATATGGGTCTATAACGGTATATATCCTAATCTAAGGCAACCTAACATCTCGGATGCAATATCTGACAACATTCGTGGCCTGTCGAACCCTACTTCTCGGAGGGAACAGTATATACGTCTATAACGGCATATATCCTAACCTAAGGCAACCTAACATCTCGGATGCAATATTGCCTACATTCCTGGCCTGTCGAACACTACTTCACGGAGGGAACAGTATATACGTCTATAACGTCATATATCCTAACCTAAGGCAACCTAACATCTCGGATGTAACATTTGACAACATTCCAGGCGTATCGGTCCCTACGTCTCGGTGGTAACGTTACATGCGTCTATAACGTTATATATTCTAACATAAAGCCACCTAACACCTCGGATGTAATATTTGACAACATTCCTGGCGTGTCGAACCGTACTTCTCGGAGGGAACAGTATATACGTCTATAACGTCATATATCCTAACCTAAGGCAACCTAACATCTCGGATGTAACACTATATGCGTCTATAACGTTATATATCCTAATCTAAGGCAACCTAACAACTCGGATGTAATATTTGACAACATTTCTGGCGTGTCGGTCCCTGCTCCTGGGTGGGAACTGTATATACGTCTATAACGTTATATATCCCTACCTAAGGCAACCTAACATCTCGGATGCAATATTCTATAACATTCCAGGCGTGTCGGACCCTACGTCTCGGTGGTAACATTGTATGCGTCTATAACGTTATATATCCTAAACTAAGGCAACCTAACATCTCGGATGCAATTTTTGACAACATTCGTGTCCTGTCGAACCCTACTTCTCGGAGGGAACAGTATATACGTCTATAACGTTATATATCCTAACCTAAGGCAACCTGACATCTCGGATGTAATATTCTACAACATTCCAGGCGTGTCGGACCCTACTTCTCGGTGGGAACATTATATGGGTCTATAACGGTATATATCCTAAACTAAGGCAAACTAACATCCCGGATGCAATATTTGACAACATTCCTTGCGTGTCGGACCCTGCTGCTGGGTGGGAACTGTATATACGTCTATAACGTTATATATCCTAACCTAAGGCAACCTAACATCTCGGATGCAATATTCTATAACATTCCAGGCGTGTCGGTCCCTACGTCTCGGTGGTAACGTTACATGCGTCTATAACGTTATATATTCTAACATAAAGCCACCTAACACCTCGGATGTAATATTTGACAACATTCCTGGCGTGTCGAACCGTACTTCTCGGTGGGAACAGTATATACGTCTATAACGTTATATATCCTAACCTAAGGCAACCTAACATCTCGGATGTAACACTATATGCGTCTACAACGTTATATATCCTAATCTAAGGCAACCTAACAACTGGGATGTAATATTTGACAACATTCCTGGCGTGTCGGACCCTGCTCCTGGGTGGGAACTGTATATACGTCTATAACGTTATATATCCTAACCTAAGGCAACCTAACATCTCGGATGCAATATTCTATAACATTCCAGGCGTGTCGGACCCTACGTCTCGGTGGTAACATTGTATGCGTCTATAACGTTATATATCCTAAACTAAGGCAACCTAACATCTCGGATGCAATTTGTGACAACATTCGTGTCCTGTCGAACCCTACTTCTCGGAGGGAACAGTATATACGTCTATAACGTTATATATCCTAACCTAAGGCAACCTAACATCTCGGATGTATCATTTGACAATATTCCAGGCGTGTCGGTCCCTACGTCTCGGTGGTAACATTACATGCGTCTATAACGGTATATATCCTAATCTAAGGCAAACTAACATCTCAGATGCAATATTTGACAACATTCCTGGCCAGTCGAACCCTACTTCTCGGAGGGAACAGTATATACGTCTATAACGTCATATATCCTAACCTAAGGCAACCTAACATCTTGGATGTAACATTATATGCGTCTATAACGTTATATATCCTAATCTAAGGCAACCTAACATCTCGGATGCAATATTTGACAACATTCCTGGCCTGTCGAACCCTACTTCTCGGAGGGAACAGTATATACGTCTATAACGTCATGTATCCTAATATAAGGCAACCTAACATCTCGGATGTAACATTTGACAACATTCCAGGCGTGTCGGTCCCTACGTCTCGGTGGTAACATTATATGCGTCTATAACGTTATATATCCTAACCTAAGGCAACCTAACATCTCGGATGTAACATTATATGCGTCTATAACGTTATATATCCTAATCTAAGGCAACCTAACAACTCGGATGTAATATTTGACAACATTCCTGGCGTGTCGGATCCTGCTTCTCGGTGGGAACGTTGTATGCGTCTATAACGTTGTATGTCCTAATCTAAGGCAACCTAACATCTCGGATGCAATATTTGACAACATTCCTGTCGTGTCGGACCCTACTTCTCGGTGGGAACATTATATACTTCTATAGCGTTATATATCCTAACATAAGGCAACCCATTATATCAGAAGTAATATTTTACAACATTCCTGGCGTGTCGGAGCATTCTTTTCGGTGGGAATATTATATATGTCTATAATGGTCGATATCCTAATCTAAGGCAACCTAACATCTCGGATGTAATTTTGGCTACATTCCTGGCCTGTCGAACCCCACTTCACGAAGGGAACATTATATACGTCTATAACGTCATAAATCCTAACCTAAGGCAACCTAACATCTCGGATGCAATATTCTATAGCATTCCAGGCGTGTCGGACCCTACGTCTCGGTGGTAACATTGTATGCGTCTATAACGTTATATATCCTAAACTAAGGCAACCTAACATCTCGGATGCAATATTTGACAACATTCGTGTCCTGTCGAACCCTACTTCTCGGAGGGAACAGTATATACGTCTATAACGTTATATATCCTAACCTAAGGCAACCTGACATCTCGGATGTAATACTCTACAACATTCCAGGCGTGTCGGACCCTACTTCTCGGTGGGAACATTATATGGGTCTATAACGGTATATATCCTAATCTAAGGCAACCTAACATCTCGGATGCAATATCTGACAACATTCGTGGCCTGTCGAACCCTACTTCTCGGAGGGAACAGTATATACGTCTATAACGTCATATATCCTAACCTAAGGCAACCTAACATGTCGGCTGTAACACTTGACAACATTCCAGGCGTGTCGGTCCCTACGTCTCGGTGGTAACATTACATGCGTCTATAACGTTATATATCCTAACCTAAGGCAACCTAACATCTCGGATGTATCATTTGACAACATTCCAGACGTGTCGGTCCCTACGTCTCGGTGGTAACATTACATGCGCCTATAACGGTATATATCCTAATCTAAGGCAAACTAACATCTCGGATGCAATATTTGACAACATTCCTGGCCTGTCGAACCCTACTTCTCGGAGGGAACAGTATATACGTCTATAACTTTATATATCCTAACCTAAGGCAACCTGACATCTCGGATGTAATATTCTACAACATTCCAGGCGTTTCGGACCCTACTTCTCGGTGGGAACATTATATGGGTCTATAACGGTATATATCCTAATCTAAGGCAACCTAACATCTCGGATGCAATATCTGACAACATTCGTGGCCTGTCGAACCCTACTTCTCGGAGGGAACAGTATATACGTCTATAACGGCATATATCCTAACCTAAGGCAACCTAACATCTCGGATGCAATATTGCCTACATTCCTGGCCTGTCGAACACTACTTCACGGAGGGAACAGTATATACGTCTATAACGTCATATATCCTAACCTAAGGCAACCTAACATCTCGGATGTAACATTTGACAACGTTCCAGGCGTATCGGTCCCTACGTCTCGGTGGTAACGTTACATGCGTCTATAACGTTATATATTCTAACATAAAGCCACCTAACACCTCGGATGTAATATTTGACAACATTCCTGGCGTGTCGAACCGTACTTCTCGGAGGGAACAGTATATACGTCTATAACGTCATATATCCTAACCTAAGGCAACCTAACATCTCGGATGTAACACTATATGCGTCTATAACGTTATATATCCTAATCTAAGGCAACCTAACAACTCGGATGTAATATTTGACAACATTCCTGGCGTGTCGGACCCTGCTCCTGGGTGGGAACTGTATATACGTCTATAACGTTATATATCCCTACCTAAGGCAACCTAACATCTCGGATGCAATATTCTATAACATTCCAGGCGTGTCGGACCCTACGTCTCGGTGGTAACATTGTATGCGTCTATAACGTTATATATCCTAAACTAAGGCAACCTAACATCTCGGATGCAATTTTTGACAACATTCGTGTCCTGTCGAACCCTACTTCTCGGAGGGAACAGTATATACGTCTATAACGTTATATATCCTAACCTAAGGCAACCTGACATCTCGGATGTAATATTCTACAACATTCCAGGCGTGTCGGACCCTACTTCTCGGTGGGAACATTATATGGGTCTATAACGGTATATATCCTAAACTAAGGCAAACTAACATCCCGGATGCAATATTTGACAACATTCCTTGCGTGTCGGACCCTGCTGCTGGGTGGGAACTGTATATACGTCTATAACGTTATATATCCTAACCTAAGGCAACCTAACATCTCGGATGCAATATTCTATAACATTCCAGGCGTGTCGGACCCTACGTCTCGGTGGTAACATTGTATGCGTCTATAACCTTATACATCCTAAACTAAGGCAACTTAACATCTCGGATGCAATATTTGACAACATTCGTGTCCTGTCGAACCCTACTTCTCGGAGGGAACAGTATATACGTCTATAACGTTATATATCCTAACCTAAGGCAACCTGACATCTCGGATGTAATATTCTACAACATTCCAGGAGTGTCGGACCCTACTTCTCGGTGGGAACATTATATGGGTCTATAACGGTATATATCCTAATCTAAGGCAACCTAACATCTCGCATGCAATATCTGACAACATTCGTGGCCTGTCGAACCCTACTTCTCGGAGGGAACAGTATATACGTTGATAACGTAATATATCTTAACCTAAGGCATATAACATCTGAGATGTAACATTTGACAACATTCCAGGCGTTCCGGTCCCTACGTCTCGGTGGTAACATTACATGCGTCTATAACGTTATATAACCTAACCTAAGGCAACCTAACATCTCGGGTGTAATATTTGACAACATTCCTGTCGTGTCGGACCCTACTTCTCGGTGGGAACATTATATACGTCTATAGCGTTATATATCCTAACATAAGGCAACCTATTATATCAGAAGTAATATTTTACAACATTCCTAGCGTGTCGGAGCATTCTTTTCGGTGGGAATATTATACACGTCTATAATGGTCGATATCCTAATCTAAGGCAACCTTACATCTCGGATGTAATATTCTACAACATTCCAGGAGTGTCGGACCCTACTTCTCGGTGGGAACATTATATGGGTCTATAACGGTATATATCCTAATCTAAGGCAACCTAACATATCGGATTCAATATCTGACAACATTCGTGGCCTGTCGAACACTACTTCTCGGTGGGAATATTATATACGTCTATAACGGTCAACATCCTAATCTAAGGCAACCTAACATCTCGGATGTAATATTGGCTACATTCCTGGCGTGTCGAACCCTACTTCACGGAGGGAACAGTATATACGTTTATAACGTAATATATCCTAACCTAAGGCATATAACATCTGGGATGTAACATTTGACAACATTCCAGGCGTGTCGGTCCCTACGTCTCGGTGGTAACATTATATGCGTCTATAACGTTATATATCCTAACCTAAGGCAACCTAACATCTCGGATGTAACATTATATGCGTCTATAACGTTATATATCCTAATCTTAGGCAACCTAACAACTCGGATGTAATATTTGACAACATTCTTGTCGTGTCGGACCCTACTTCTCGGTGGGAACATTATATACGTCTATAGCGTTATATATCCTAACATAAGGCAACCTATTATATCAGAAGTAATATTTTACAACATTCCTGGCGTGTCGGAGCATTCTTTTCGGTGGGAATATTATACACGTCTATAATGGTCGATATCCTAATCTAAGGCAACCTAACATCTCGGATGTAATATTGGCTACATTCCTGGCCTGTCGAACTCCACTTCACGGAGGGAACATTATATACGTCTATAACGTCATATATCCTAACCTAAGGCAACCTAACATCTCGGATGCAATATTCTATAACATTCCAGGCGTGTCGGACCCTACGTCTCGGTGGTAACATTGTATGCGTCTATAACCTTATACATCCTAAACTAAGGCAACCTAACATCTCGGATGCAATATTTGACAACATTCGTGTCCTGTCGAACCCTACTTCCCGGAGGGAACAGTATATACGTCTATAACGTTATATATCCTAACCTAAGGCAACCTGACATCTCGGATGTAATATTCTACAACATTCCAGGAGTGTCGGACCCTACTTCTAGGTGGGAACATTATATGGGTCTATAACGGTATATATCCTAATCTAAGGCAAGCTAACATCTCGGATGCAATATCTGACAACATTCGTGGCCTGTCGAACCCTACTTCTCGGAGGGAACAGTATATACGTTGATAACGTAATATATCCTAACCTAAGGCATATAACATCTGGGATGTAACATTTGACAACATTCCAGGCGTTCCGGTCCCTACGTCTCGGTGGTAACATTACATGCTTCGATAACGTTATATATCCTAACCTAAGGCAACCTAACATCTCGGATGTAACATTTGAGAACATTCCAGGCGTGTCGGTCCCTACGTCTCGGTGGTAACGTTGCATGCGTCTATAACGTTATATCACCTAACCTAAGGCAACCTAACATCTCGGGTGTAATATTTGACAACATTCCTGTCGTGTCGGACCCTACTTCTCGGTGGGAACATTATATACGTCTATAGCGTTATATATCCTAACATAAGGCAACCTATTATATCAGAAGTAATATTTGACAACATTCCAGGCGTGTCGGTCCCTACGTCTCGGTGGTAACATTACATGCTTCTATAACGTTATATATCCTAACCTAAGGCAACCTAACATCTCGGATGTAACATTTGACAACATTCCAGGCGTGTCGGTCCCTACGTCTCGGTGGTAACATTATATACGTCTATAACTTTATATATCCTAACCTAAGGCAACCTGACATCTCGGATGTAATATTCTACAACATTCCAGGCGTGTCGGACACTACTTCTCGGTAGGAACATTATATGCGTCTATAACGTTGTATATCCTAATCTAAGGCAACCTATTATCTCAGACGTAATATTATATAACATTCCCGGCGTGTCGGAGCATTCTTTACGGTGGGAATATTATATACGTCTATAACGGTACATATCCTAATCTAAGGCAACCTGACATCTCGGATGTAACACTATATGCGTCTATAACGTCATATATCCTAACCTAAGGCAACCTAACAACTCGGATGTAATATTCGACAACATTCCTGGCCTGTCGAACCCTACTTCTCGGAGGGAACAGTATATACGTCTATAACGTCATATATCCTAACATAAGGCAACCTAACATCTCGGATGTAACATTTGACAACATTCCAGGCGTGTCGGTCCATACGTCTCGGTGGTAACATTATATACGTCTATAACGTTATATATCCTAACCTAAGGCAACCTGACATCTTGGATGTAATATTCTACAACATTCCAGGCTTGTCGGACACTACTTCTCGGTAGGAACATTATATGCGTCTATAACGTTGTATATCCTAATCTAAGGCAACCTATTATCTCAGACGTAATATTATATAACATTCCTGGCGTGTCGGAGCATTCTTTATGGTAGGAATATTATATACGTCTATAACGGTACATATCCTAATCTAAGGCATCCTAACATCTCGGATGCAATATTGGCTACATTCCTGGCCCCGTCGAACCCTAACTCACGGAGGGAACAGTATATACGTCTATAACGTCATATATCCTAACCTAAGGCAACCTAACATCTCGGATGTAATATTTGACAACATTCCTGGCGTGTCGGATCCTGCTTCTCGGTGGGAACGTTGTATGCGTCTATAACGTTGTATGTCCTAATCTAAGGCAACGTAACATCTCGGATGCAATATTTGACAACATTCGTGTCCTGTCGAACCCTACTTCTCGGAGGGAACAGTATATACGTCTATGACGTTATATATCCTTACCTAAGGCAACCTGACATCTCGGATGTAATATTCTACAACATTCCAGTCGTGTTGGAACCTACTTCTCGGTGTGAACATTATATGGGTCTATAACGGTATATATCCTAATCTAAGGCAACCTAACATATCGGATTCAATATCTGACAACATTCGTGGCCTGTCGAACCCTACTTCTCGGTGGGAATATTATATACGTCTATAACGGTCAACATCCTAATCTAAGGCAACCTAACATCTCGGATGCAATATTTGACAACATTCCTGTCGTGTCGGACCCTACTTCTCGGTGGGAACATTATATACGTCTATAGCGTTATATATCCTAACATAAGGCAACCTATTATATCAGAAGTAATATTTTACAACATTCCTGGCGTGTCGGAGCATTCTTTTCGGTGGGAATATTATACACGTCTATAATGGTCGATATCCTAATCTAAGGCAACCTAACATCTCGGATGTAATATTGGCTACATTCCTGGCCTGTCGAACTCCACTTCACGGAGGGAACATTATATACGCCTATAACGTCATATATCCTAACCTAAGGCAACCTAACATCTCGGATGCAATATTCTATAACATTCCAGGCGTGTCGGACCCTACGTCTCGGTGGTAACATTGTATGCGTCTATAATCTTATACATCCTAAACTAAGGCAACCTAACATCTCGGATGCAATATTTGACAACATTCGTGTCCTGTCGAACCCTACTTCTCGGAGGGAACAGTATATACGTCTATAACGTTATATATCCTAACCTAAGGCAACCTGACATCTCGGATGTAATATTCTACAACATTCCAGGAGTGTCGGACCCTACTTCTCGGTGGGAACATTATATGGGTCTATAACGGTATATATCCTAATCTAAGGCGACCTAACATCTCGGATGCAATATCTGACAACATTCGTGGCCTGTCGAACCCTACTTCTCGGAGGGAACAGTATATACGTTGATAACGTAATATATCTTAACCTAAGGCATATAACAGCTGGGATGTAACGTTTGACAACATTCCAGGCGTTCCGGTCCCTACGTCTCGGTGGTAACATTACATGCTTCTATAACGTTATATATCCTAACCTAAGGCAACCTAACATCTCGGATGTAACATTTGACAACATTCCTGTCGTGTCGGACCCTACTTCTCGGTGGGAACATTATATACGTCTATAGCGTTATATATCCTAACATAAGGCAACCTATTATATCAGAAGTAATATTTTACAACATTCCTGGCGTGTCGGAGCATTCTTTTCGGTGGGAATATTATACACGTCTATAATGGTCGATATCCTAATCTAAGGCAACCTAACATCTCGGATGTAATATTGGCTACATTCCTGGCCTGTCGAACTCCACTTCACGGAGGGAACATTATATACGTCTATAACGTCATATATCCTAACCTAAGGCAACCTTACATCTCGGATGTAATATTCTACAACATTCCAGGAGTGTCGGACCCTACTTCTCGGTGGGAACATTATATGGGTCAATAACGGTATATATCCTAATCTAAGGCAACCTAACATATCGGATTCAATATCTGACAACATTCGTGGCCTGTCGAACACTACTTCTCGGTGGGAATATTATATACGTCTATAACGGTCAACATCCTAATCTAAGGCAACCTAACATCTCGGATGTAATATTGGCTACATTCCTGGCGTGTCGAACCCTACTTCACGGAGGGAACAGTATATACGTTTATAACGTAATATATCCTAACCTAAGGCATATAACATCTGGGATGTAACATTTGACAACATTCCAGGCGTGTCGGTCCCTACGTCTCGGTGGTAACATTATATGCGTCTATAACGTTATATATCCTAACCTAAGGCAACCTAACATCTCGGATGTAACATTATATGCGTCTATAACGTTATATATCCTAATCTAAGGCAACCTAACAACTCGGATGTAATATTTGACAACATTCCTGGCGTGTCGGATCCTGCTTCTCGGTGGGAACGTTGTATGCGTCTATAACGTTGTATGTCCTAATCTAAGGCAACCTAACATCTCGGATGCAATATTTGACAACATTCCTGTCGTGTCGGACCCTACTTCTCGGTGGGAACATTATATACGTCTATAGCGTTATATATCCTAACATAAGGCAACCTATTATATCAGAAGTAATATTTTACAACATTCCTGGCGTGTCGGAGCATTCTTTTCGGTGGGAATATTATACACGTCTATAATGGTCGATATCGTAATCTAAGGCAACCTAACATCTCGGATGTAATATTGGCTACATTCCTGGCCTGTCGAACTCCACTTCACGGAGGGAACATTATATACGTCTATAACGTCATATATCCTAACCTAAGGCAACCTAACATCTCGGATGCAATATTCTATAACATTCCAGGCGTGTCGGACCCTACGTCTCGGTGGTAACATTGTATGCGTCTATAACCTTATACATCCTAAACTAAGGCAACCTAACATCTCGGATGCAATATTTGACAACATTCGTGTCCTGTCGAACCCTACTTCTCGGAGGGAACAGTATATACGTCTATAACGTTATATATCCTAACCTAAGGCAACCTGACATCTCGGATGTAATATTCTACAACATTCCAGGAGTGTCGGACCCTACTTCTCGGTGGGAACATTATATGGGTCTATAACGGTATATATCCTAATCTAAGGCAACCTAACATCTCGGATGCAATATCTGACAACATTCGTGGCCTGTCGAACCCTACTTCTCGGAGGGAACAGTATATACGTTGATAACGTAATATATCTTAACCTAAGGCATATAACATCTGGGATGTAACATTTGACAACATTCCAGTCGTTCCGGTTCCTACGTCTCGGTGGTAACATTACATGCTTCTATAACGTTATATATCCTAACCTAAGGCAACCTAACATCTCGGATGTAACATTTGACAACATTCCAGGCGTGTCGGTCCCTACGTCTCGGTGGTAACGTTACATGCGTCTATAACGTTATATAGCCTAACCTAAGGCAACCTAACATCTCGGGTGTAATATTTGACAACATTCTTGTCGTGTCGAACCCTACTTCTCGGTGGGAACATTATATACGTCTATAGCGTTATATATCCTGACATAAGGCAACCTATTATATCAGAAGTAATATTTGACAACATTCCAGGCGTGTCGGTCCCTACGTCTCGGTGGTAACATTATATACGTCTATAACGTTACATATCCTAACCTAAGGCAACCTGACATCTCGGATGTAATATTCTACAACATTCCAGGCGTGTCGGACACTACTTCTCGGTAGGAACATTATATGCGTCTATAACGGTATATATCTTAATCTAAGGCAAACTAACATCTCGGATGCAATATTTGACAACATTCCTAGCGTGTCGGACCCTGCTTCTGGGTGGGAACTGTATATACGTCTATAACGTTATATATCCTAACCTAAGGCAACCTAACATCTCGGATGTAACATTTGACAACATTCCAGGCGTGGCGGTCCCTACGTCTCGGTGGTAACGTTACATGCGTCTATAACGTTATATATCCTAACCTAAGGCAACCTAACATCTCGGATGTAATATTTGACAACATTCCTGTCGTGTCGGACCCTACTTCTCGGTGGGAACATTATATGCGTCTATAACGTTGTATATCCTAACCTAAGGCAACCTGACATCTCGGATGTAATATTCTACAACATTCCAGGCGTGTCGGACACTACTTCTCGGTAGGAACATTATATGCGTCTATAACGTTATATATCCTAATCTAAGGCAACCTATTATCTCAGTCGTAATATTATATAACATTCCTGGCGTGTCGGAGCATTCTTTACGGTGGGAATATTATATACGTCTATAACGGTACATATCCTAATCTAAGGCAACCTAACATCTCGGATGCAATATTGGCTACATTCCTGGCCTGTCGAACCCTACATCACGGAGGGAACAGTATATACGTCTATAACGTCATATATCCTAACCTAAGGCAACCTAACAACTCGGATGTAATATTTGACAACATTCCTGACCTGTCGAACCCTACTTCTCGGAGGGAACAGTATATACGTCTATAACGTCATATATCCTAACATAAGGCAACCTAACATCTCGGATGTAACATTTGACAACATTCCAGGCGTGTCGGTCCATACGTCTCGGTGGTAACATTATATACGTCTATAACGTTATATATCCTAACCTAAGGCAACCTGACATCTTGGATGTAATATTCTACAACATTCCAGGCTTGTCGGACACTACTTCTCGGTAGGAACATTATATGCGTCTATAACGTTGTATATCCTAATCTAAGGCAACCTATTATCTCAGACGTAATATTATATAACATTCCTCGCGTGTCGGAGCATTCTTTACGGTAGGAATATTATATACGTCTATAACGGTACATATCCTAATCTAAGGCATCCTAACATCTCGGATGCAATATTGGCTACATTCCTGGCCCCGTCGAACCCTACTTCACGGAGGGAACAGTATATACGTCTATAACGTCATATATCCTAACCTAAGGCAACCTAACATCTCGGATGTAATATTTGACAACATTCCTGGCGTGTCGGATCCTGCTTCTCGGTGGGAACGTTGTATGCGTCTATAACGTTGTATGTCCTAATCTAAGGCAACGTAACATCTCGGATGCAATATTTGACAACATTCGTGTCCTGTCGAACCCTACTTCTCGGAGGGAACAGTATATACGTCTATAACGTTATATATCCTAACCTAAGGCAACCTGACATCTCGGATGTAATATTCTACAACATTCCAGGAGTGTCGGACCCTACTTCTCGGTGGGAACATTATATGGGCCTATAACGGTATATATCCTAATCTAAGGCAACCTAACATCTCGGATGCAATATCTGACAACATTCGTGGCCTGTCGAACCCTACTTCTCGGAGGGAACAATATATACGTCTATAACGTTATATATCCTTACCTAAGGCAACCTGACATCTCGGATGTAATATTCTACAACATTCCAGTCGTGTTGGACCCTACTTCTCGGTGGGAACATTATATGGGTCTATAACGGTATATATCCTAATCTAAGGCAACCTAACATATCGGATTCAATATCTGACAACATTCGTGGCCTGTCGAACCCTACTTCTCGGTGGGAATATTATATACGTCTATAACGGTCAACATCCTAATCTAAGGCAACCTAACATCTCGGATGTAATATTGGCTACATTCCTGGCGTGTCGAACCCTACTTCACGGAGGGAACAGTATATACGTTTATAACCTAATATATCCTAACCTAAGGCATATAACATCTGGGATGTAACATTTGACAACATTCCAGGCGTTCCGGTGCCTACGTCTCGGTGGTAACATTACATGCTTCTATAACGTTATATATCCTAACCTAAGGCAACCTAACATCTCGGATGTAATATTTGACAACATTCCTGTCGTGTCGGACCCTACTTCTCGGTGGGAACATTATATGCGTCTATAACGTTGTATATCCTAACCTAAGGCAACCTATTATCTCAGACGTAATATTATATAACATTCCTGGCGTGTCGGAGCATTCTTTACGGTGGGAATATTATATACGTCTATAACGGTACATATCCTAATCTAAGGCAACCTAACATCTCGGATGCAATATTGCCTACATTCCTGGCCTGTCGAACCCTACTTCACGGAGGGAACAGTATATACGTCTATAACGTCATATATCCTAACCTAAGGCAACCTAACATCTCGGATGTAACATTTGACAACATTCCAGGCGTATCGGTCCCTACGTCTCGGTGGTAACGTTACATGCGTCTATAACGTTATATATTCTAACATAAAGCCACCTAACACCTCGGATGTAATATTTGACAACATTCCTGGCATGTCGAACCGTACTTCTCGGTGGGAACAGTATATACGTCTATAACGTTATATATCCTAACCTAAGGCAACCTAACATCTCGGGTGTAACACTATATGCGTCTACAACGTTATATATCCTAATCTAAGGCAACCTAACAACTCGGATGTAATATTTGACAACATTCCTGGCGTGTCGGACCCTGCTCCTGGGTGGGAACTGTATATACGTCTATAACGTTATATATCCTAACCTAAGGCAACCTAACATCTCGGATGCAATATTCTATAACATTCCAGGCGTGTCGGACCCTACGTCTCGGTGGTAACATTGTATGCGTCTATAACGTTATATATCCTAAACTAAGGCAACCTAACATCTCGGATGCAAGTTTTGACAACATTCGTGTCCTGTCGAACCCTACTTCTCGGAGGGAACAGTATATACGTCTATAACGTTATATATCCTAACCTAAGGCAACCTAACATCTCGGATGTATCATTTGACAATATTCCAGGCGTGTCGGTCCCTACGTCTCGGTGGTAACATTACATGCGTCTATAACGGTATATATCCTAATCTAAGGCAAACTAACATCTCGGATGCAATATTTGACAACATTCCTGGCCAGTCGAACCCTACTTCTCGGAGGGAACAGTATATACGTCTATAACGTCATATATCCTAACCTAAGGCAACCTAACATCTTGGATGTAACATTATATGCGTCTATAACGTTATATATCCTAATCTAAGGCAACCTAACATCTCGGATGCAATATTTGACAACATTCCTGGCCTGTCGAACCCTACTTCTCGGAGGGAACAGTATATACGTCTATAACGTCATATATCCTAACCTAAGGCAACCTAACATCTCGGATGTAACATTTGACAACATTCCAGGCGTGGCGGTCCCTACGTCTCGGTGGTAACATTACATGCGTCTATAACGTTATATATCTTAACCTAAGGCAACCTAACATCTCGGATGTAATATTCTACAACATTCCTGTCGTGTCGGACCCTACTTCTCGGTGGGAACATTATATGCGTCTATAACGTTGTATATCCTAACCTAAGGCAACCTATTATCTCAGACGTAATATTATATAACATTCCTGGCGTGTCGGAGCATTCTTTACGGTGGGAATATTATATACGTCTATAACGGTACATATCCTAATCTAAGGCAACCTAACATCTCGGATGCAATATTGGCTACATTCCTGGCCTGTAGAACCCAACTTCACGGAGGGAACAGTATATACGTCTATAACGTCATATATCCTAACCTAAGGCAACCTAACATCTCGGATGTAACATTTGACAACATTCCAGGCGTATCGGTCCCTACGTCTCGGTGGTAACGTTACATGCGTCTATAACGTTATATATTCTAACATAAAGCCACCTAACACCTAGGATGTAATATTTGACAACATTCCTGGCGTGTCGAACCGTACTTCTCGCTGGGAACAGTATATACGTCTATAACGTTATATATCCTAACCTAAGGCAACCTAACATCTCGGATGTAACATTATATGCGTCTATAACGTTATATATCCTAATCTAAGGCAACCTAACAACTCGGATGTAATATTTGACAACATTCCTGGCGCGTCGGACCCTGCTCCTGGGTAGGAACTGTATATACGTCTATAACTTTATATATCCTAACCTAAGGCAACCTAACATCTCGGATGCAATATTCTATAACATTCCAGGCGTGTCGGTCCCTACGTTTCGGTGGTAACATTACATGCGTCTATAACGTTATATAACCTAACCTAAGGCAACCTAACATCTCGGATGTAATATTTGACAACATTCATGTCGTGTCGGACCCTACTTCTCGGTGGGAACATTATATACGTCTATAGCGTTATATATCCTAACATAAGGCAACCTATTATATCAGAAGTAATATTTGACAACATTCCAGGCCTGTCGGACCCTACGTCTCGGTGGTAACATTGTATGCGTCTATAACGTTATATATCCTAAACTAAGGCAACCTAACATCTCGGATGTAATATTGGCTACATTCCTGGCCTGTCGAACCCCACTTCACGGAGGGAACATTATATACGTCTATAACGTCATATATCCTAACCTAAGGCAACCTAACATCTCGGATGCAATATTCTATAACATTCCAGGCGTGTCGGACCCTACGTCTCGGTGGTAACATTGTATGCGTCTATAACGTTATATATCCTAAACTAGGGCAACCTAACATCTCGGATGCAATATTTGACAACGTTCGTATCCTGTCGAACCCTACTTCTCGGAGGGAACAGTATATACGTCTATAACGTTATATATCCTAACCTAAGGCAACCTAACATCTCGGATGTAACATTTGACAACATTCCAGGCGTATCGGTCCCTACGTCTCGGTGGTAACGTTACATGCGTCTATAACGTTATATATTCTAACATAGAGCCACCTAACACCTCGTATGTAATATTTGACAACACTCCTGGCGTGTCGAACCGTACTTCTCGGTGGGAACAGTATATACGTCTATAACGTTATATATCCTAACCTAAGGCAACCTAACATCTCGGATGTAACATTATATGCGTCTATAACGTTATATATCCTAACCTAAGGCAACCTAACAACTCGGATGTAATATTTGACAACATTCCTGGCGTGTCGGACCCTGCTCCTGGGTGGGAACTGTATATACGTCTATAACGTTATATATCCTAACCTAAGGCAACCTAACATCTCGGATGCAATATTCTATAACATTCCAGGCGTGTCGGACCCTACGTCTCGGTGGTAACATTGTATGCGTCTATAACGTTATATATCCTAAACTAAGGCAACCTAACATCTCGGATGCAATTTTTGACAACATTCGTGTCCTGTCGAACCCTACTTCTCGGAGGGAACAGTATATACGTCTATAACGTTATATATCCTAACCTAAGGCAACCTGACATCTCGGATGTAATATTCTACAACATTCCAGGCGTGTCGGACCCTACTTCTCGGTGGGAACATTATATGGGGCTATAACGGTATATATCCTAATCTAAGGCAACCTAACATCTCGGATGCAATATCTGACAACATTCGTGGCCTGTCGAACCCTACTTCTCGGAGGGAACAGTATATACGTCTATAACGTCATATATCCTAACCTAAGGCAACCTAACATCTCGGATGTAACACTTGACAACGTTCTAGGCGTGTCGGTCCCTACGTCTCGGTGGTAACATTACATGCGTCTATAACGTTATATATCCTAACCTAAGGCAACCTAACATCTCGGATGTATCATTTGACAACATTCCTGTCGTGTCGAACCCTACTTCTCGGTGGGAACATTATATACGTCTATAGCGTTATATATCCTAACATAAGGCAACCTATTATATCAGAAGTAATATTTGACAACATTCCAGGCGTGTCGGTCCCTACGTCTCGGTGGTAACATTACATGCTTCTATAACGTTATATATCCTAACCTGAGGCAACCTAACATCTCGGATGTAACATTTGACAACATTCCAGGCGTGTCGGTCCCTACGTCTCGGTGGTAACATTATATACGTCTATAACGTTATATATCCTAACCTAAGGCAACCTGACATCCCGGATGTAATATTCTACAACATTCCAGGCGTGTCGGACACTACTTCTCGGTAGGAACATTATATGCGTCTATAACGTTGTATATCCTAATCTAAGGCAACCTATTATCTCAGACGTAATATTATATAACATTCCTGGCGTGTCGGAGCATTCTTTACGGTGGGAATATTATATACGTCTATAACGGTACATATCCTAATCTAAGGCAACCTAACATCTCGGATGCAATATTGGCTACATTCCTGGCGTGTCGAACCATACTTCTCGGTGGGAACAGTATATACGTCTATAACGTTATATATTCTAACCTAAGGCAACCTAACATCTCGGATGTAACATTATATGCGTCTATAACGTTATATATCCTAACCTAAGGCAACCTAACAACTCGGATGTAATATTTGACAACATTCCTGGCGTGTCGGACCCTGCTCCTGGGTGGTAACATTACATGCTTCTATAACGTTATATATCCTAACCTAAGGCAACCTAACATCTCGGATGTAACATTTGACAACATTCCAGGCGTGTCGGACCCTACGTCTCGGTGGTAACATTGTATGCGTCTATAACGTTATATATCCTAAACTAAGGCAACCTAACATCTCGGATGTAATATTGGCTACATTCCTGGCCTGTCGAACCCCACTTCACGGAGGGAACATTATATACGTCTATAACGTCATATATCCTAACCTAAGGCAACCTAACATCTCGGATGCAATATTCTATAACATTCCAGGCGTGTCGGACCCTATGTCTCGGTGGTAACATTGTATGCGTCTATAACGTTATATATCCTAAACTAGGGCAACCTAACATCTCGGATGCAATATTTGACAACGTTCGTATCCTGTCGAACCCTACTTCTCGGAGGGAACAGTATATACTTCTATAACGTTATATATCCTAACCTAAGGCAACCTAACATCTCGGATGTAACATTTGACAACATTCCAGGCGTGTCGGTCCCTACGTCTCGGTGGTAACATTACATGCGTCTATAACGTTATATATCCTAACCTAAGGCAACCTAACATCTCGGATGTATCATTTGACAACATTCCAGGCGTGTCGGTCCCTACGTCTCGGCGGTAAAATTACATGCGCCTATAACGGTATATATCCTAATCTAAGGCAAACTAACATCTCGGATGCAATATTTGACAACATTCCTGGCCTGTCGAACCCTACTTCTCGGAGGGAAGAGTATATACGTCTATAACGTCATATATCCTAACCTAAGGCAACCTAACATCTCGGATGCAATATTGGCTACATTCCTGGCCTGTCGAACCCTACTTCACGGAGGAAACAGTATATACGTTTATAACGTAATATATCCTAACCTAAGGCAACCTAACATCTCGGATGTAACATTTGACAACATTCCAGGCGTGGCGGTCCCTACGTCTCGGTGGTAACATTACATGCGTCTATAACGTTATATATCTTAACCTAAGGCAACCTAACATCTCGGATGTAATATTTGACAACATTCCTGTCGTGTCGGACCCTACTTCTCGGTGGGAACATTATATACGTCTATAGCGTTATATATCCTAACATAAGGCAACCTATTATATCAGAAGTAATATTTGACAACATTCCAGGCCTGTCGGACCCTACGTCTCGGTGGTAACATTGTATGCGTCTATAACGTTATATATCCTAAACTAAGGCAACCTAACATCTCGGATGTAATATTGGCTACATTCCTGGCCTGTCGAACCCCACTTCACGGAGGGAACATTATATACGTCTATAACGTCATATATCCTAACCTAAGGCAACCTAACATCTCGGATGCAATATTCTATAACATTCCAGGCGTGTCGGACCCTACGTCTCGGTGGTAACATTGTATGCGTCTATAACGTTATATATCCTAAACTAGGGCAACCTAACATCTCGGATGCAATATTTGACAACGTTCGTATCCTGTCGAACCCTACTTCTCGGAGGGAACAGTATATACGTCTATAACGTTATATATCCTAACCTAAGGCAACCTAACATCTCGGATGTAACATTTGACAACATTCCAGGCGTGGCGGTCCCTACGACTCGGTGGTAACATTACATGCGTCTATAACGTTATATATCTTAACCTAAGGCAACCTAACATCTCGGATGTAATATTTGACAACATTCCTGTCGTGTCGGACCCTACTTCTCGGTGGGAACATTATATGCGTCTATAACGTTGTATATCCTAACCTAAGGCAACCTATTATCTCAGACGTAATATTATATAACATTCCTGGCGTGTCGGAGCATTCTTTACGGTGGGAATATTATACACGTCTATAACGGTACATATCCTAATCTAAGGCAACCTAACATCTCGGATGCAATATTGGCTACATTCCTGGCCTGTCGAACACTACTTCACGGAGGGAACAGTATATACGTCTATAACGTCATATATCCTAACCTAAGGCAACCTAACATCTCGGATGTAACATTTGACAACATTCCAGGCGTATCGGTCCCTACGTCTCGGTGGTAACGTTACATGCGTCTATAACGTTATATATTCTAACATAGAGCCACCTAACACCTCGGATGTAATATTTGACAACACTCCTGGCGTGTCGAACCGTACTTCTCTGTGGGAACAGTATATACGTCTATAACGTTATATATCCTAACCTAAGGCAACCTAACATCTCGGATGTAACATTATATGCGTCTATAACGTTATATATCCTAACCTAAGGCAACCTAACAACTCGGATGTAATATTTGACAACATTCCTGGCGTGTCGGACCCTGCTCCTGGGTGGGAACTGTATATACGTCTATAACGTTATATATCCTAACCTAAGGCAACCTAACATCTCGGATGCAATATTCTATAACATTCCAGGCGTGTCGGACCCTACGTCTCGGTGGTAACATTGTATGCGTCTATAACGTTATATATCCTAAACTAAGGCAACCTAACATCTCGGATGCAATTTTTGACAACATTCGTGTCCTGTCGAACCCTACTTCTCGGAGGGAACAGTATATACGTCTATAACGTTATATATCCTAACCTAAGGCAACCTGACATCTCGGATGTAATATTCTACAACATTCCAGGCGTGTCGGACCCTACTTCTCGGTGGGAACATTATATGGGGCTATAACGGTATATATCCTAATCTAAGGCAACCTAACATCTCGGATGCAATATCTGACAACATTCGTGGCCTGTCGAACCCTACTTCTCGGAGGGAACAGTATATACGTCTATAACGTCATATATCCTAACCTAAGGCAACCTAACATCTCGGATGTAACACTTGACAACGTTCTAGGCGTGTCGGTCCCTACGTCTCGGTGGTAACATTACATGCGTCTATAACGTTATATATCCTAACCTAAGGCAACCTAACATCTCGGATGTATCATTTGACAACATTCCTGTCGTGTCGAACCCTACTTCTCGGTGGGAACATTATATACGTCTATAGCGTTATATATCCTAACATAAGGCAACCTATTATATCAGAAGTAATATTTGACAACATTCCAGGCGTGTCGGTCCCTACGTCTCGGTGGTAACATTACATGCTTCTATAACGTTATATATCCTAACCTGAGGCAACCTAACATCTCGGATGTAACATTTGACAACATTCCAGGCGTGTCGGTCCCTACGTCTCGGTGGTAACATTATATACGTCTATAACGTTATATATCCTAACCTAAGGCAACCTGACATCCCGGATGTAATATTCTACAACATTCCAGGCGTGTCGGACACTACTTCTCGGTAGGAACATTATATGCGTCTATAACGTTGTATATCCTAATCTAAGGCAACCTATTATCTCAGACGTAATATTATATAACATTCCTGGCGTGTCGGAGCATTCTTTACGGTGGGAATATTATATACGTCTATAACGGTACATATCCTAATCTAAGGCAACCTAACATCTCGGATGCAATATTGGCTACATTCCTGGCGTGTCGAACCATACTTCTCGGTGGGAACAGTATATACGTCTATAACGTTATATATTCTAACCTAAGGCAACCTAACATCTCGGATGTAACATTATATGCGTCTATAACGTTATATATCCTAACCTAAGGCAACCTAACAACTCGGATGTAATATTTGACAACATTCCTGGCGTGTCGGACCCTGCTCCTGGGTGGTAACATTACATGCTTCTATAACGTTATATATCCTAACCTAAGGCAACCTAACATCTCGGATGTAACATTTGACAACATTCCAGGCGTGTCGGACCCTACGTCTCGGTGGTAACATTGTATGCGTCTATAACGTTATATATCCTAAACTAAGGCAACCTAACATCTCGGATGTAATATTGGCTACATTCCTGGCCTGTCGAACCCCACTTCACGGAGGGAACATTATATACGTCTATAACGTCATATATCCTAACCTAAGGCAACCTAACATCTCGGATGCAATATTCTATAACATTCCAGGCGTGTCGGACCCTACGTCTCGGTGGTAACATTGTATGCGTCTATAACGTTATATATCCTAAACTAGGGCAACCTAACATCTCGGATGCAATATTTGACAACGTTCGTATCCTGTCGAACCCTACTTCTCGGAGGGAACAGTATATACGTCTATAACGTTATATATCCTAACCTAAGGCAACCTAACATCTCGGATGTAACATTTGACAACATTCCAGGCGTGGCGGTCCCTACGACTCGGTGGTAACATTACATGCGTCTATAACGTTATATATCTTAACCTAAGGCAACCTAACATCTCGGATGTAATATTTGACAACATTCCTGTCGTGTCGGACCCTACTTCTCGGTGGGAACATTATATGCGTCTATAACGTTGTATATCCTAACCTAAGGCAACCTATTATCTCAGACGTAATATTATATAACATTCCTGGCGTGTCGGAGCATTCTTTACGGTGGGAATATTATACACGTCTATAACGGTACATATCCTAATCTAAGGCAACCTAACATCTCGGATGCAATATTGGCTACATTCCTGGCCTGTCGAACACTACTTCACGGAGGGAACAGTATATACGTCTATAACGTCATATATCCTAACCTAAGGCAACCTAACATCTCGGATGTAACATTTGACAACATTCCAGGCGTATCGGTCCCTACGTCTCGGTGGTAACGTTACATGCGTCTATAACGTTATATATTCTAACATAGAGCCACCTAACACCTCGGATGTAATATTTGACAACACTCCTGGCGTGTCGAACCGTACTTCTCTGTGGGAACAGTATATACGTCTATAACGTTATATATCCTAACCTAAGGCAACCTAACATCTCGGATGTAACATTATATGCGTCTATAACGTTATATATCCTAACCTAAGGCAACCTAACAACTCGGATGTAATATTTGACAACATTCCTGGCGTGTCGGACCCTGCTCCTGGGTGGGAACTGTATATACGTCTATAACGTTATATATCCTAACCTAAGGCAACCTAACATCTCGGATGCAATATTCTATAACATTCCAGGCGTGTCGGACCCTACGTCTCGGTGGTAACATTGTATGCGTCTATAACGTTATATATCCTAAACTAAGGCAACCTAACATCTCGGATGCAATTTTTGACAACATTCGTGTCCTGTCGAACCCTACTTCTCGGAGGGAACAGTATATACGTCTATAACGTTATATATCCTAACCTAAGGCAACCTGACATCTCGGATGTAATATTCTACAACATTCCAGGCGTGTCGGACCCTACTTCTCGGTGGGAACATTATATGGGGCTATAACGGTATATATCCTAATCTAAGGCAACCTAACATCTCGGATGCAATATCTGACAACATTCGTGGCCTGTCGAACCCTACTTCTCGGAGGGAACAGTATATACGTCTATAACGTCATATATCCTAACCTAAGGCAACCTAACATCTCGGATGTAACACTTGACAACGTTCTAGGCGTGTCGGTCCCTACGTCTCGGTGGTAACATTACATGCGTCTATAACGTTATATATCCTAACCTAAGGCAACCTAACATCTCGGATGTATCATTTGACAACATTCCTGTCGTGTCGAACCCTACTTCTCGGTGGGAACATTATATACGTCTATAGCGTTATATATCCTAACATAAGGCAACCTATTATATCAGAAGTAATATTTGACAACATTCCAGGCGTGTCGGTCCCTACGTCTCGGTGGTAACATTACATGCTTCTATAACGTTATATATCCTAACCTGAGGCAACCTAACATCTCGGATGTAACATTTGACAACATTCCAGGCGTGTCGGTCCCTACGTCTCGGTGGTAACATTATATACGTCTATAACGTTATATATCCTAACCTAAGGCAACCTGACATCCCGGATGTAATATTCTACAACATTCCAGGCGTGTCGGACACTACTTCTCGGTAGGAACATTATATGCGTCTATAACGTTGTATATCCTAATCTAAGGCAACCTATTATCTCAGACGTAATATTATATAACATTCCTGGCGTGTCGGAGCATTCTTTACGGTGGGAATATTATATACGTCTATAACGGTACATATCCTAATCTAAGGCAACCTAACATCTCGGATGCAATATTGGCTACATTCCTGGCGTGTCGAACCATACTTCTCGGTGGGAACAGTATATACGTCTATAACGTTATATATTCTAACCTAAGGCAACCTAACATCTCGGATGTAACATTATATGCGTCTATAACGTTATATATCCTAACCTAAGGCAACCTAACAACTCGGATGTAATATTTGACAACATTCCTGGCGTGTCGGACCCTGCTCCTGGGTGGTAACATTACATGCTTCTATAACGTTATATATCCTAACCTAAGGCAACCTAACATCTCGGATGTAACATTTGACAACATTCCAGGCGTGTCGGACCCTACGTCTCGGTGGTAACATTGTATGCGTCTATAACGTTATATATCCTAAACTAAGGCAACCTAACATCTCGGATGTAATATTGGCTACATTCCTGGCCTGTCGAACCCCACTTCACGGAGGGAACATTATATACGTCTATAACGTCATATATCCTAACCTAAGGCAACCTAACATCTCGGATGCAATATTCTATAACATTCCAGGCGTGTCGGACCCTATGTCTCGGTGGTAACATTGTATGCGTCTATAACGTTATATATCCTAAACTAGGGCAACCTAACATCTCGGATGCAATATTTGACAACGTTCGTATCCTGTCGAACCCTACTTCTCGGAGGGAACAGTATATACTTCTATAACGTTATATATCCTAACCTAAGGCAACCTAACATCTCGGATGTAACATTTGACAACATTCCAGGCGTGTCGGTCCCTACGTCTCGGTGGTAACATTACATGCGTCTATAACGTTATATATCCTAACCTAAGGCAACCTAACATCTCGGATGTATCATTTGACAACATTCCAGGCGTGTCGGTCCCTACGTCTCGGCGGTAAAATTACATGCGCCTATAACGGTATATATCCTAATCTAAGGCAAACTAACATCTCGGATGCAATATTTGACAACATTCCTGGCCTGTCGAACCCTACTTCTCGGAGGGAAGAGTATATACGTCTATAACGTCATATATCCTAACCTAAGGCAACCTAACATCTCGGATGCAATATTGGCTACATTCCTGGCCTGTCGAACCCTACTTCACGGAGGAATCAGTATATACGTTTATAACGTAATATATCCTAACCTAAGGCAACCTAACATCTCGGATGTAACATTTGACAACATTCCAGGCGTGGCGGTCCCTACGTCTCGGTGGTAACATTACATGCGTCTATAACGTTATATATCTTAACCTAAGGCAACCTAACATCTCGGATGTAATATTTGACAACATTCCTGTCGTGTCGGACCCTACTTCTCGGTGGGAACATTATATGCGTCTATAACGTTGTATGTCCTAACCTAAGGCAACCTATTATCTCAGACGTAATATTATATAACATTCCTGGCGTGTCGGAGCATTCTTTACGGTGGGAATATTATACACGTCTATAACGGTACATATCCTGATCTAAGGCAACCTAACGTCTCGGATGCAATATTGGCTACATTCCTGGCCTGTCGAACCCTACTTCACGGAGGGAACAGTATATACGTCTATAACGTCATATATCCTAACCTAAGGCAACCTAACATCTCGGATGTAACATTTGACAACATTCCAGGCGTATCGGTCCCTACGTCTCGGTGGTAACGTTACATGCGTCTATAACGTTATATATTCTAACATAAAGCCACCTAACACCTCGGATGTAATATTTGACAACATTCCTGGCGTGTCGAACCGTACTTCTCGGTGGGAACAGTATATACGTCTATAACGTTATATATCCTAACCTAAGGCAACCTAACATCTCGGATGTAACATTATATGCGTCTATAACGTTATATATCCTAACCTAAGGCAACCTAACAACTCGGATGTAATATTTGACAACATTCCTGGCGTGTCGGACCCTGCTCCTGGGTGGGAACTGTATATACGTCTATAACGTTATATATCCTAACCTAAGGCAACCTAACATCTCGGATGCAATATTCTATAACATTCCAGGCGTGTCGGACCCTACGTCTCGGTGGTAACATTGTATGCGCCTATAACGTTATATATCCTAAACTAAGGCAACCTAACATCTCGGATGCAATTTTTGACAACATTCGTGTCCTGTCGAACCCTACTTCTCGGAGGGAACAGTATATACGTCTATAACGTTATATATCCTTACCTAAGGCAACCTGACATCTCGGATGTAATATTCTACAACATTCCAGGCGTGTTGGACCCTACTTCTCGGTGGGAACATTATATGGGTCTATAACGGTACATATCCTAATCTAAGGCAACCTAACATCTCGAATGCAATATTGGCTACATTCCTGGCCTGTCGAACCCTACTTCACGGAGGGAACAGTATATACGTCTATAACGTCATATATCCTAACCTAAGGCAACCTAACATCTCGGATGTAACATTTGACAACATTCCAGGCGTATCGGTCCCTACGTCTCGGTGGTAACGTTACATGCGTCTATAACGTTATATATTCTAACATAAAGCCACCTAACACCTCGGATGTAATATTTGACAACATTCCTGGCGTGTCGAACCGTACTTCTCGGTGGGAACAGTATATACGTCTATAACGTTATATATCCTAACCTAAGGCAACCTAACATCTCGGATGTAACATTATATGCGTCTATAACGTTATATATCCTAATCTAAGGCAACCTAACAACTCGGATGTAATATTTGACAACATTCCTGGCGTGTCGGACCCTGCTCCTGGGTGGGAACTGTATATACGTCTATAACGTTATATATCCTAACCTAAGGCAACCTAACATCTCGGATGCAATATTCTATAACATTCCAGGCGTGTCGGACCCTACGTCTCGGTGGTAACATTGTATGCGTCTATAACGTTATATATCCTAAACTAAGGCAACCTAACATCTCGGATGCAATTTTTGACAACATTCGTGTCCTGTCGAACCCTACTTCTCGGAGGGAACAGTATATACGTCTATAACGTTTGACATCCTAACCTAAGGCAACCTGACATCTCGGATGTAATACTCTACAACATTCCAGGCGTGTCGGACCCTACTTCTCGGTGGGAACATTATATGGGTCTATAACGGTATATATCCTAATCTAAGGCAACCTAACATCTCGGATGCAATATCTGACAACATTCGTGGCCTGTCGAACCCTACTTCTCGGAGGGAACAGTATATACGTCTATAACGTCATATATCCTAACCTAAGGCAACCTAACATGTCGGATGTAACACTTGACAACATTCCAGGCGTGTCGGTCCCTACGTCTCGGTGGTAACATTACATGCGTCTATAACGTTATATATCCTAAGCTAAGGCAACCTAACATCTCGGATGTATCATTTGACAACATTCCAGGCGTGTCGGTCCCTACGTCTCGGTGGTAACATTACATGCGCCTATAACAGTATATATCCTAATCTAAGGCAAACTAACATCTCGGATGCAATATTTGACAACACTCCTGGCCTGTCGAACCCTACTTCTCGGAGGGAACAGTATATACGTCTATAACTTTATATATCCTAACCTAAGGCAACCTGACATCTCGGATGTAATATTCTACAACATTCCAGGCGTGTCGGACCCTACTTCTCGGTGGGAACATTATATGGGTCTATAACGGTATATATCCTAATCTAAGGCAACCTAACATCTCGGATGCAATATCTGACAACATTCGTGGCCTGTCGAACCCTACTTCTCGGAGGGAACAGTATATACGTCTATAACGGCATATATCCTAACCTAAGGCAACCTAACATCTCGGATGCAATATTGGCTACATTCCTGGCCTGTCGAACCCTACTTCACGGAGGGAACAGTATATACGTTTATAACGTAATATATCCTAACCTAAGGCATATAACATATGGGATGTAACATTTGACAACATTCCAGGCGTGTCGGTCCCTACGTCTCGGTGGTAACATTACATGCTTCTATAACGTTATATATCCTAACCTAAGGCAACCTAACATCTCGGATGTAACATTTGACAACATTCCAGGCGTGTCGGACCCTACGTCTCTGTGGTAACATTGTATGCGTCTATAACGTTATATATCCTAAACTAAGGCAACCTAACATCTCGGATGTAATATTGGCTACATTCCTGGCCTGTCGAACCCCACTTCTCGGAGGGAACAGTATATACGTCTATAACGTTATATATCCTAACCTAAGGCAACCTGACATCTCGGATGTAATATTCTACAACATTCCAGGAGTGTCGGACCCTACTTCTCGGTGGGAACATTATATGGGTCTATAACGGTATATATCCTAATCTAAGGCAACCTAACATCTCGGATGCAATATCTGACAACATTCGTGGCCTGTCGAACCCTACTTCTCGGAGGGAACAATATATACGTCTATAACGTTATATATCCTTACCTAAGGCAACCTGACATCTCGGATGTAATATTGGCTACATTCCTGGCATGTCGAACCCTACTTCACGGAGGGAACAGTATATACGTCTATAACGTCATATATCCTAACCTAAGGCAACCTAACAACTCGGATGTAATATTTCACAACATTCCTGGCCTGTCGAACCCTACTTCTCGGAGGGAACAGTATATACGTCTATAACGTCATATATCCTAGCATAAGGCAACCTAACATCTCGGATGTAACATTTGACAACATTCCAGGCGTGTCGGTCCCTACGTCTCGGTGGTAACATTATATGCGTCTATAACGTTATATATCCTAACCTAAGGCAACCTAACATCTCGGATGTAACATTATATGCGTCTATAACGTTATATATCCTAATCTAAGGCAACCTAACAACTCGGATGTAATATTTGACAACATTCCTGGCGTGTCGGATCCTGCTTCTCGGTGGGAACGTTGTATGCGTCTATAACGTTGTATGTCCTAATCTAAGGCAACCTAACATCTCGGATGCAATATTTGACAACATTCCTGGCGTGTCGGACCCTGCTTCTAGGTGGGAACTGTATATACGTCTACAGCGTTATATATCCTAACCTAAGGCAACCTAACATCTCGGATGCAATATTCTATAACATTCCAGGCGTCTCGGACCCTACGTCTCGGTGGTAACATTGTATGCGTCTATAGCGTTATATATCATAAACTAAGGCAACCTAACATCTCGGATGCAATATTTGACAACATTCCTGGCCTTTCGAACCCTACTTCTCGGAGGGAACAGTATATACGTCTATAACGTCATATATCCTAACCTAAGGCAACCTAACATCTGGGATGTAACATTATATGCGTCTATAACGTTATATATCCTAATCTAAGGCAACCTAACAACTCGGATGTAATATTTGACAACATTCCTGGCCCGTCGAACCCTACTTCTCGGAGGGAACAGTATATACGTCTATAACGTCATATATCCTAACATAAGGCAACCTAACATCTCGGATGTAACATTTGACAACATTCCAGGCGTGGCGGTCCCTACGTCTCGGTGGTAACTTTACATGCGTCTATAACGTTATATATCCTAACCTAAGGCAACCTAACATCTCGGATGTAATATTTGACAACATTCCTGTCGTGTCGGACCCTACTTCTCGGTGGGAACATTATATGCGTCTATAACGTTGTATATCCTAACCTAAGGCAACCTGACATCTCGAATGTAATATTCTACAACATTCCAGGCGTGTCGGACACTACTTCTCGGTAGGAACATTATATGCGTCTATAACGATATATATCCTAATCTAAGGCAACCTATTATCTCAGACGTAATATTATATAACATTCCTGGCGTGTCGGAGCATTCTTTACGGTGGGAATATTATATACGTCTATAACGGTACATATCCTAATCTAAGGCAACCTAACATCTCGGATGCAATATTGGCTACATTCCTGGCCTGTCGAACCCTACATCACGGAGGGAACAGTATATACGTCTATAACGTCATATATCCTAACCTAAGGCAACCTAACAACTCGGATGTAATATTTGACAACATTCCAGGCGTATCGGTCCCTACGTCTCGGTGGTTACGTTACATGCATTTATAACGTTATATATTCTAACATAAAGCCACCTAACACCTAGGATGTAATATTTGACAACATTCCTGGCGTGTCGAACCGTACTTCTCGGTGGGAACAGTATATACGTCTATAACGTTATATATCCTAACCTAAGGCAACCTAACATCTCGGATGTAACATTATATGCGTCTATAACGTTATATATCCTAATCTAAGGCAACCTAACAACTCGGATGTAATATTTGACAACATTCCTGGCGTGTCGGACCCTGCTCCTGGGTGGGAACTGTATATACGTCTATAACGTTATATATCCTAACCTAAGGCAACCTAACATCTCGGATGCAATATTCTATAACATTCCAGGCGTGTCGGACCCTACGTCTCGGTGGTAACATTGTATGCGTCTATAACGTTATATATCCTAAACTAAGGCAACCTAACATCTCGGATGCAATATTTGACAACATTCGTGTCCTGTCGAACCCTACTTCTCGGAGGGAACAGTATATACGTCTATAACGTTATATATCCTAACCTAAGGCAACCTGACATCTCGGATGTAATATTCTACAACATTCCAGGAGTGTCGGACCCTACTTCTCGGTGGGAACATTATATGGGTCTATAACGGTATATATCCTAATCTAAGGCAACCTAACATCTCGGATGCAATATCTGACAACATTCGTGGCCTGTCGAACGCTACTTCTCGGAGGGAACAATATATACGTCTATAACGTTATATATCCTTACCTAAGGCAACCTGACATCTCGGATGTAATATTCTACAACATTCCAGGCGTGTTGGACCCTACTTCTCGGTGGGAACATTATATGGGTCTATAACGGTACATATCCTAATCTAAGGCAACCTAACATCTCGAATGCAATATTGGCTACATTCCTGGCCTGTCGAACCCTACTTCACGGAGGGAACAGTATATACGTCTATAACGTCATATATCCTAACCTAAGGCAACCTAACATCTCGGATGTAACATTTGACAACATTCCAGGCGTATCGGTCCCTACGTCTCGGTGGTAACGTTACATGCGTCTATAACGTTATATATTCTAACATAAAGCCACCTAACACCTCGGATGTAATATTTGACAACATTCCTGGCGTGTCGAACCGTACTTCTCGGTGGGAACAGTATATACGTCTATAACGTTATATATCCTAACCTAAGGCAACCTAACATCTCGGATGTAACATTATATGCGTCTATAACGTTATATATCCTAATCTAAGGCAACCTAACAACTCGGATGTAATATTTGACAACATTCCTGGCGTGTCGGACCCTGCTCCTGGGTGGGAACTGTATATACGTCTATAACGTTATATATCCTAACCTAAGGCAACCTAACATCTCGGATGCAATATTCTATAACATTCCAGGCGTGTCGGACCCTACGTCTCGGTGGTAACATTGTATGCGTCTATAACGTTATATATCCTAAACTAAGGCAACCTAACATCTCGGATGCAATTTTTGACAACATTCGTGTCCTGTCGAACCCTACTTCTCGGAGGGAACAGTATATACGTCTATAACGTTATATATCCTAACGTAAGGCAACCTGACATCTCGGATGTAATACTCTACAACATTCCAGGCGTGTCGGACCCTACTTCTCGGTGGGAACATTATATGGGTCTATAACGGTATATATCCTAATCTAAGGCAACCTAACATCTCGGATGCAATATCTGACAACATTCGTGGCCTGTCGAACCCTACTTCTCGGAGGGAACAGTATATACGTCTATAACGTCATATATCCTAACCTAAGGCAACCTAACATGTCGGATGTAACACTTGACAACATTCCAGGCGTGTCGGTCCCTACGTCTCGGTGGTAACATTACATGCGTCTATAACGTTATATATCCTAACCTAAGGCAACCTAACATCTCGGATGTATCATTTGACAACATTCCAGGCGTGTCGGTCCCTACGTCTCGGTGGTAACATTACATGCGCCTATAACGGTATATATCCTAATCTAAGGCAAACTAACATCTCGGATGCAATATTTGACAACATTCCTGGCCTGTCGAACCCTACTTCTCGGAGGGAACAGTATATACGTCTATAACTTTATATATCCTAACCTAAGGCAACCTGACATCTCGGATGTAATATTCTACAACATTCCAGGCGTGTCGGACCCTACTTCTCGGTGGGAACATTATATGGGTCTATAACGGTATATATCCTAATCTAAGGCAACCTAACATCTCGGATGCAATATCTGACAACATTCGTGGCCTGTCGAACCCTACTTCTCGGAGGGAACAGTATATACGTCTATAACGGCATATATCCTAACCTAAGGCAACCTAACATCTCGGATGCAATATTGGCTACATTCCTGGCCTGTCGAACCCTACTTCACGGAGGGAACAGTATATACGTTTATAACGTAATATATCCTAACCTAAGGCATATAACATATGGGATGTAACATTTGACAACATTCCAGGCGTGTCGGTCCCTACGTCTCGGTGGTAACATTACATGCTTCTATAACGTTATATATCCTAACCTAAGGCAACCTAACATCTCGGATGTAACATTTGACAACATTCCAGGCGTGTCGGTCCCTACGTCTCGGTGGTAACATTACATGCGTCTATAACGTTATATATCCTAACCTAAGGCAACCTAACATCTCGGATGTATCATTTGACAACATTCCAGGCGTGTCGGTCCCTACGTCTCGGTGGTAACATTACATGCGCCTATAACGGTATATATCCTAATCTAAGGCAAACTAACATCTCGGATGCAATATTTGACAACATTCCTGGCCTGTCGAACCCTACTTCTCGGAGGGAACAGTATATACGTCTATAACGTTATATATCCTAACCTAAGGCAACCTGACATCTCGGATGTAATATTCTACAACATTCCAGGCGTGTCGGACACTACTTCTCGGTAGGAACATTATATGCGTCTATAACGTTGTATATCCTAATCTAAGGCAACCTATTATCTCAGACGTAATATTATATAACATTCCTGGCGTGTCGGAGCATTCTTTACGGTGGGAATATTATATACGTCTATAACGGTACATATCCTAATCTAAGGCAACCTAACATCTCGGATGCAATATTGGCTACATTCCTGTCCTGTCGAACCCTACTTCACGGAGGGAACAGTATATACGTCTATAACGTCATATATCCTAACCTAAGGCAACCTAACATCTCGGATGTAACATTTGACAACATTCCAGGCGTATCGGTCCCTACGTCTCGGTGGTAACGTTACATGCGTCTTTAACGTTATATATTCTAACATAAAGCCACCTAACACCTCGGATGTAATATTTGACAACATTCCTGGCGTGACGGACCCTACGTCTCGGTGGTAACATTACATGCTTCTATAACGTTATATATCCTAACCTAAGGCAACCTAACATCTCGGATGTAACATTTGACAACATTCCAGGCGTGTCGGACCCTACGTCTCTGTGGTAACATTGTATGCGTCTATAACGTTATATATCCTAAACTAAGGCAACCTAACATCTCGGATGTAATAGTGGCTACATTCCTGGCCTGTCGAACCCCACTTCTCGGAGGGAACAGTATATACGTCTATAACGTTATATATCCTATCCTAAGGCAACCTGACACCTCGGATGTAATATTCTACAACATTCCAGGAGTGTCGGACCCTACTTCTCGGTGGGAACATTATATGGGTCTATAACGGTATATATCCTAATCTAAGGCAACCTAACATCTCGGATGCAATATCTGACAACATTCGTGGCCTGTCGAACCCTACTTCTCGGAGGGAACAATATATACGTCTATAACGTTATATATCCTTACCTAAGGCAACCTGACATCTCGGATGTAATATTGGCTACATTCCTGGCATGTCGAACCCTACTTCACGGAGGGAACAGTATATACGTCTATAACGTCATATATCCTAACCTAAGGCAACCTAACAACTCGGATGTAATATTTCACAACATTCCTGGCCTGTCGAACCCTACTTCTCGGAGGGAACAGTATATACGTCTATAACGTCATATATCCTAGCATAAGGCAACCTAACATCTCGGATGTAACATTTGACACCATTCCAGGCGTATCGGTCCCTACGTCTCGGTGGTAACGTTACATGCGTCTATAACGTTATATATTCTAACATAAAGCCACCTAACACCTCGGATGTAATATTTGACAACATTCCTGGCGTGTCGAACCGTACTTCTCGGTGGGAACAGTATATACGTCTATAACGTTATATATCCTAACCTAAGGCAAACTAACATCTCGGATGTAACATTATATGCGTCTATAACGTTATATATCCTAATCTAAGGCAACCTAACAACTCGGATGTAATATTTGACAACATTCCTGGCGTGTCGGACCCTGCTCCTGGGTGGGAACTGTATATACGTCTATAACGTTATATATCCTAACCTAAGGCAACCTAACATCTCGGATGCAATATTCTATAACATTCCAGGCGTGTCGGACCCTACGTCTCGGTGGTAACATTGTATGCGTCTATAACGTTATATATCCTAAACTAAGGCAACCTAACATCTCGGATGCAATTTTTGACAACATTCGTGTCCTGTCGATCCCTACTTCTCGGAGGGAACAGTATATACGTCTATAACGTTATATATCCTAACGTAAGGCAACCTGACATCTCGGATGTAATACTCTACAACATTCCAGGCGTGTCGGACCCTACTTCTCGGTGGGAACATTATATGGGTCTATAACGGTATATATCCTAATCTAAGGCAACCTAACATCTCGGATGCAATATCTGACAACATTCGTGGCCTGTCGAACCTTACTTCTCGGAGGGAACAGTATATACGTCTATAACGTCATATATCCTAACCTAAGGCAACCTAACATGTCGGATGTAACACTTGACAACATTCCAGGCGTGTCGGTCCCTACGTCTCGGTGGTAACATTACATGCGTCTATAACGTTATATATCCTAACCTAAGGCAACCTAACATCTCGGATGTATCATTTGACAACATTCCAGGCGTGTCGGTCCCTACGTCTCGGTGGTAACATTACATGCGCCTATAACGGTATATATCCTAATCTAAGGCAAACTAACATCTCGGATGCAATATTTGACAACATTCCTGGCCTGTCGAACCCTACTTCTCGGAGGGAACAGTATATACGTCTATAACTTTATATATCCTAACCTAAGGCAACCTGACATCTCGGATGTAATATTCTACAACATTCCAGGCGTGTCGGACCCTACTTCTCGGTGGGAACATTATATGGGTCTATAACGGTATATATCCTAATCTAAGGCAACCTAACATCTCGGATGCAATATCTGACAACATTCGTGGCCTGTCGAACCCTACTTCTCGGAGGGAACAGTATATACGTCTATAACGGCATATATCCTAACCTAAGGCAACCTAACATCTCGGATGCAATATTGGCTACATTCCTGGCCTGTCGAACCCTACTTCACGGAGGGAACAGTATATACGTTTATAACGTAATATATCCTAACCTAAGGCATATAACATATGGGATGTAACATTTGACAACATTCCAGGCGTGTCGGTCCCTACGTCTCGGTGGTAACATTACATGCTTCTATAACGTTATATATCCTAACCTAAGGCAACCTAACATCTCGGATGTAACATTTGACAACATTCCAGGCGTGTCGGTCCCTACGTCTCGGTGGTAACATTACATGCGTCTATAACGTTATATATCCTAACCTAAGGCAACCTAACATCTCGTATGTATCATTTGACAACATTCCAGGCGTGTCGGTCCCTACGTCTCGGTGGTAACATTACATGCGCCTATAACGGTATATATCCTAATCTAAGGCAAACTAACATCTCGGATGCAATATTTGACAACATTCCTGGCCTGTCGAACCCTACTTCTCGGAGGGAACAGTATATACGTCTATAACGTTATATATCCTAACCTAAGGCAACCTGACATCTCGGATGTAATATTCTACAACATTCCAGGCGTGTCGGACACTACTTCTCGGTAGGAACATTATATGCGTCTATAACGTTGTATATCCTAATCTAAGGCAACCTATTATCTCAGACGTAATATTATATAACATTCCTGGCGTGTCGGAGCATTCTTTACGGTGGGAATATTATATACGTCTATAACGGTACATATCCTAATCTAAGGCAACCTAACATCTCGGATGCAATATTGGCTACATTCCTGTCCTGTCGAACCCTACTTCACGGAGGGAACAGTATATACGTCTATAACGTCATATATCCTAACCTAAGGCAACCTAACATCTCGGATGTAACATTTGACAACATTCCAGGCGTATCGGTCCCTACGTCTCGGTGGTAACGTTACATGCGTCTTTAACGTTATATATTCTAACATAAAGCCACCTAACACCTCGGATGTAATATTTGACAACATTCCTGGCGTGACGGACCCTACGTCTCGGTGGTAACATTACATGCTTCTATAACGTTATATATCCTAACCTAAGGCAACCTAACATCTCGGATGTAACATTTGACAACATTCCAGGCGTGTCGGACCCTACGTCTCTGTGGTAACGTTACATGCGTCTATAACGTTATATATCCTAACCTAAGGCAACCTAACATCTCGGATGTAATATTTGACAACATTCCTGTCGTGTCGGACCCTACTTCTCGGTGGGAACATTATATGCGTCTATAACGTTGTATATCCTAACCTAAGGCAACCTGACATCTCGAATGTAATATTCTACAACATTCCAGGCGTGTCGGACACTACTTCTCGGTAGGAACATTATATGCGTCTATAACGATATATATCCTAATCTAAGGCAACCTATTATCTCAGACGTAATATTATATAACATTCCTGGCGTGTCGGAGCATTCTTTACGGTGGGAATATTATATACGTCTATAACGGTACATATCCTAATCTAAGGCAACCTAACATCTCGGATGCAATATTGGCTACATTCCTGGCCTGTCGAACCCTACATCACGGAGGGAACAGTATATACGTCTATAACGTCATATATCCTAACCTAAGGCAACCTAACAACTCGGATGTAATATTTGACAACATTCCAGGCGTATCGGTCCCTACGTCTCGGTGGTTACGTTACATGCATTTATAACGTTATATATTCTAACATAAAGCCACCTAACACCTAGGATGTAATATTTGACAACATTCCTGGCGTGTCGAACCGTACTTCTCGGTGGGAACAGTATATACGTCTATAACGTTATATATCCTAACCTAAGGCAACCTAACATCTCGGATGTAACATTATATGCGTCTATAACGTTATATATCCTAATGTAAGGCAACCTAACAACTCGGATGTAATATTTGACAACATTCCTGGCGTGTCGGACCCTGCTCCTGGGTGGGAACTGTATATACGTCTATAACGTTATATATCCTAACCTAAGGCAACCTAACATCTCGGATGCAATATTCTATAACATTCCAGGCGTGTCGGACCCTACGTCTCGGTGGTAACATTATATGGGTCTATAACGGTATATATCCTAATCTAAGGCAACCTAACATCTCGGATGCAATATCTGACAACATTCGTGGCCTGTCGAACGCTACTTCTCGGAGGGAACAATATATACGTCTATAACGTTATATATCCTTACCTAAGGCAACCTGACATCTCGGATGTAATATTCTACAACATTCCAGGCGTGTTGGACCCTACTTCTCGGTGGGAACATTATATGGGTCTATAACGGTACATATCCTAATCTAAGGCAACCTAACATCTCGAATGCAATATTGGCTACATTCCTGGCCTGTCGAACCCTACTTCACGGAGGGAACAGTATATACGTCTATAACGTCATATATCCTAACCTAAGGCAACCTAACATCTCGGATGTAACATTTGACAACATTCCAGGCGTATCGGTCCCTACGTCTCGGTGGTAACGTTACATGCGTCTATAACGTTATATATTCTAACATAAAGCCACCTAACACCTCGGATGTAATATTTGACAACATTCCTGGCGTGTCGAACCGTACTTCTCGGTGGGAACAGTATATACGTCTATAACGTTATATATCCTAACCTAAGGCAACCTAACATCTCGGATGTAACATTATATGCGTCTATAACGTTATATATCCTAATCTAAGGCAACCTAACAACTCGGATGTAATATTTGACAACATTCCTGGCGTGTCGGACCCTGCTCCTGGGTGGGAACTGTATATACGTCTATAACGTTATATATCCTAACCTAAGGCAACCTAACATCTCGGATGCAATATTCTATAACATTCCAGGCGTGTCGGACCCTACGTCTCGGTGGTAACATTGTATGCGTCTATAACGTTATATATCCTAAACTAAGGCAACCTAACATCTCGGATGCAATTTTTGACAACATTCGTGTCCTGTCGAACCCTACTTCTCGGAGGGAACAGTATATACGTCTATAACGTTATATATCCTAACGTAAGGCAACCTGACATCTCGGATGTAATACTCTACAACATTCCAGGCGTGTTGGACCCTACTTCTCGGTGGGAACATTATATGGGTCTATAACGGTATATATCCTAATCTAAGGCAACCTAACATCTCGGATGCAATATCTGACAACATTCGTGGCCTGTCGAACCCTACTTCTCGGAGGGAACAGTATATACGTCTATAACGGCATATATCCTAACCTAAGGCAACCTAACATCTCGGATGCAATATTGGCTACATTCCTGGCCTGTCGAACCCTACTTCACGGAGGGAACAGTATATACGTTTATAACGTAATATATCCTAACCTAAGGCATATAACATATGGGATGTAACATTTGACAACATTCCAGGCGTGTCGGTCCCTACGTCTCGGTGGTAACATTACATGCTTCTATAACATTATATATCCTAACCTAAGGCAACCTAACATCTCGGATGTAACATTTGACAACATTCCAGGCGTGTCGGTCCCTACGTCTCGGTGGTAACATTACATGCGTCTATAACGTTATATATCCTAACCTAAGGCAACCTAACATCTCGGATGTATCATTTGACAACATTCCAGGCGTGTCGGTCCCTACGTCTCGGTGGTAACATTACATGCGCCTATAACGGTATATATCCTAATCTAAGGCAAACTAACATCTCGGATGCAATATTTGACAACATTCCTGGCCTGTCGAACCCTACTTCTCGGAGGGAACAGTATATACGTCTATAACGTTATATATCCTAACCTAAGGCAACCTGACATCTCGGATGTAATATTCTACAACATTCCAGGCGTGTCGGACACTACTTCTCGGTAGGAACATTATATGCGTCTATAACGTTGTATATCCTAATCTAAGGCAACCTATTATCTCAGACGTAATATTATATAACATTCCTGGCGTGTCGGAGCATTCTTTACGGTGGGAATATTATATACGTCTATAACGGTACATATCCTAATCTAAGGCAACCTAACATCTCGGATGCAATATTGGCTACATTCCTGTCCTGTCGAACCCTACTTCACGGAGGGAACAGTATATACGTCTATAACGTCATATATCCTAACCTAAGGCAACCTAACATCTCGGATGTAACATTTGACAACATTCCAGGCGTATCGGTCCCTACGTCTCGGTGGTAACGTTACATGCGTCTTTAACGTTATATATTCTAACATAAAGCCACCTAACACCTCGGATGTAATATTTGACAACATTCCTGGCGTGACGGACCCTACGTCTCGGTGGTAACATTACATGCTTCTATAACGTTATATATCCTAACCTAAGGCAACCTAACATCTCGGATGTAACATTTGACAACATTCCAGGCGTGTCGGACCCTACGTCTCTGTGGTAACATTGTATGCGTCTATAACGTTATATATCCTAAACTAAGGCAACCTAACATCTCGGATGTAATATTGGCTACATTCCTGGCCTGTCGAACCCCACTTCTCGGAGGGAACAGTATATACGTCTATAACGTTATATATCCTAACCTAAGGCAACCTGACACCTCGGATGTAATATTCTACAACATTCCAGGAGTGTCGGACCCTACTTCTCGGTGGGAACATTATATGGGTCTATAACGGTATATATCCTAATCTAAGGCAACCTAACATCTCGGATGCAATATCTGACAACATTCGTGGCCTGTCGAACCCTACTTCTCGGAGGGAACAATATATACGTCTATAACGTTATATATCCTTACCTAAGGCAACCTGACATCTCGGATGTAATATTGGCTACATTCCTGGCATGTCGAACCCTACTTCACGGAGGGAACAGTATATACGTCTATAACGTCATATATCCTAACCTAAGGCAACCTAACAACTCGGATGTAATATTTCACAACATTCCTGGCCTGTCGAACCCTACTTCTCGGAGGGAACAGTATATACGTCTATAACGTCATATATCCTAGCATAAGGCAACCTAACATCTCGGATGTAACATTTGACAACATTCCAGGCGTGTCGGTCCCTACGTCTCGGTGGTAACATTATATGCGTCTATAACGTTATATATCCTACCCTAAGGCAACCTAACATCTCGGATGTAACATTATATGCGTCTATAACGTTATATATCCTAATCTAAGGCAACCTAACAACTCGGATGTAATATTTGACAACATTCCTGGCGTGTCGGATCCTGCTTCTCGGTGGGAACGATGTATGCGTCTATAACGTTGTATGTCCTAATCTAAGGCAACCTAACATCTCGGATGCAATATTTGACAACATTCCTGGCGTGTCGGACCCTGCTTCTAGGTGGGAACTGTATATACGTCTATAGCGTTATATATCCTAACCTAAGGCAACCTAACATCTCGGATGCAATATTCTATAACATTCCAGGCGTCTCGGACCCTACGTCTCGGTGGTAACATTGTATGCGTCTATAGCGTTATATATCATAAACTAAGGCAACCTAACATCTCGGATGCAATATTTGACAACATTCCTGGCCAGTCGAACCCTACTTCTCGGAGGGAACAGTATATACGTCTATAACGTCATATATCCTAACCTAAGGCAACCTAACATCTGGGATGTAACATTATATGCGTCTATAACGTTATATATCCTAATCTAAGGCAACCTAACAACTCGGATGTAATATTTGACAACATTCCTGGCCCGTCGAACCCTACTTCTCGGAGGGAACAGTATATACGTCTATAACGTCATATATCCTAACATAAGGCAACCTAACATCTCGGATGTAACATTTGACAACATTCCAGGCGTGGCGGTCCCTACGTCTCGGTGGTAACGTTACATGCGTCTATAACGTTATATATCCTAACCTAAGGCAACCTAACATCTCGGATGTAATATTTGACAACATTCCTGTCGTGTCGGACCCTACTTCTCGGTGGGAACATTATATGCGTCTATAACGTTGTATATCCTAACCTAAGGCAACCTGACATCTCGAATGTAATATTCTACAACATTCCAGGCGTGTCGGACACTACTTCTTGGTAGGAACATTATATGCGTCTATAACGTTATATATCCTAATCTAAGGCAACCTATTATCTCAGACGTAATATTATATAACATTCCTGGCGTGTCGGAGCATTCTTTACGGTGGGAATATTATATACGTCTATAACGGTACATATCCTAATCTAAGGCAACCTAACATCTCGGATGCAATATTGGCTACATTCCTGGCCTGTCGAACCCTACATCACGGAGGGAACAGTATATACGTCTATAACGTCATATATCCTAACCTAAGGCAACCTAACAACTCGGATGTAATATTTGACAACATTCCTGGCCTGTCGAACCCTACCTCTCGGAGGGAACAGTATATACGTCTATAACGTCATATATCCTAACATAAGGCAACCTAACATCTCGGATGTAACATTTGACAACATTCCAGGCGTGTCGGTCCATACGTCTCGGTGGTAACATTATATACGTCTATAACGTTATATATCCTAACCTAAGGCAACCTGACATCTTGGATGTAATATTCTACAACATTCCAGGCTTGTCGGACACTACTTCTCGGTAGGAACATTATATGCGTCTATAACGTTGTATATCCTAATCTAAGGCAACCTATTATCTCAGACGTAATATTATATAACATTCCTGGCGTGTCGGAGCATTCTTTACGGTAGGAATATTATATACGTCTATAACGGTACATATCCTAATCTAAGGCATCCTAACATCTCGGATGCAATATTGGCTACATTCCTGGCCCCGTCGAACCCTACTTCACGGAGGGAACAGTATATACGTCTATAACGTCATATATCCTAACCTAAGGCAACCTAACATCTCGGATGTAATATTTGACAACATTCCTGGCTTGTCGTATCCTGCTTCTCGGTGGGAACGTTGTATGCGTCTATAACGTTGTATGTCCTAATCTAAGGCAACGTAACATCTCGGATGCAATATTTGACAACATTCGTGTCCTGTCGAACCCTACTTCTAGGAGGGAACAGTATATACGTCTATAACGTTATATATCCTAACCTAAGGCAACCTGACATCTCGGATGCAATATTCTACAACATTCCAGGAGTGTCGGACCCTACTTCTCGGTGGGAACATTATATGGGCCTATAACGGTATATATCCTAATCTAAGGCAACCTAACATCTCGGATGCAATATCTGACAACATTCGTGGCCTGTCGAACCCTACTTCTCGGAGGGAACAATATACACGTCTATAACGTTATATATCCTTACCTAAGGCAACCTGACATCTCGGATGTAATATTCTACAACATTCCAGTCGTGTTGGACCCTACTTCTCGGTGGGAACATTATATGGGTCTATAACGGTATATATCCTAATCTAAGGCAACCTAACATATCGGATTCAATATCTGACAACATTCGTGGCCTGTCGAACCCTACTTCTCGGTGGGAATATTATATACGTCTATAACGGTCAACATCCTAATCTAAGGCAACCTAACATCTCGGATGTAATATTGGCTACATTCCTGGCGTGTCGAACCCTACTTCACGGAGGGAACAGTATATACGTTTATAACCTAATATATCCTAACCTAAGGCATATAACATCTGGGATGTAACATTTGACAACATTCCAGGCGTTCCGGTCCCTACGTCTCGGTGGTAACATTACATGCTTCTATAACGTTATATACCCTAACCTAAGGCAACCTAACATCTCGGATGTAATATTTGACAACATTCCTGTCGTGTCGGACCCTACTTCTCGGTGGGAACATTATATGCGTCTATAACGTTGTATATCCTAACCTAAGGCAACCTATTATCTCAGACGTAATATTATATAACATTCCTGGCGTGTCGGAGCATTCTTTACGGTGGGAATATTATATACGTCTGTAACGGTACATATCCTAATCTAAGGCAACCTAACATCTCGGATGCAATATTGCCTACATTCCTGGCCTGTCGAACCCTACTTCACGGAGGGAACAGTATATACGTCTATAACGTCATATATCCTAACCTAAGGCAACCTAACATCTCGGATGTAACATTTGACAACATTCCAGGCGTATCGGTCCCTACGTCTCGGTGGTAACGTTACATGCGTCTATAACGTTATATATTCTAACATAAAGCCACCTAACACCTCGGATGTAATATTTGACAACATTCCTGGCGTGTCGAACCGTACTTCTCGGTGGGAACAGTATATACGTCTATAACGTTATATATCCTAACCTAAGGCAACCTAACATCTCGGATGTAACACTATATGCGTCTACAACGTTATATATCCTAATCTAAGGCAACCTAACAACTCGGATGTAATATTTGACAACATTCCTGGCGTGTCGGACCCTGCTCCTGGGTGGGAACTGTATATACGTCTATAACGTTATATATCCTAACCTAAGGCAACCTAACATCTCGGATGCAATATTCTATAACATTCCAGGCGTGTCGGACCCTACGTCTCGGTGGTAACATTGTATGCGTCTATAACGTTATATATCCTAAACTAAGGCAACCTAACATCTCGGATGCAATTTGTGACAACATTCGTGTCCTGTCGAACCCTACTTCTCGGAGGGAACAGTATATACGTCTATAACGTTATATATCCTAACCTAAGGCAACCTAACATCTCGGATGTATCATTTGACAATATTCCAGGCGTGTCGGTCCCTACGTCTCGGTGGTAACATTACATGCGTCTATAACGGTATATATCCTAATCTAAGGCAAACTAACATCTCGGATGCAATATTTGACAACATTCCTGGCCAGTCGAACCCTACTTCTCGGAGGGAACAGTATATACGTCTATAACGTCATATATCCTAACCTAAGGCAACCTAACATCTTGGATGTAACATTATATGCGTCTATAACGTTATATATCCTAATCTAAGGCAACCTAACATCTCGGATGCAATATTTGACAACATTCCTGGCCTGTCGAACCCTACTTCTCGGAGGGAACAGTATATACGTCTATAACGTCATATATCCTAATATAAGGCAACCTAACATCTCGGATGTAACATTTGACAACATTCCAGGCGTGTTGGTCCCTACGTCTCGGTGGTAACATTATATGCGTCTATAACGTTATATATCCTAACCTAAGGCAACCTAACATCTCGGATGTAACATTATATGCGTCTATAACGTTATATATCCTAATCTAAGGCAACCTAACAACTCGGATGTAATATTTGACAACATTCCTGGCGTGTCGGATCCTGCTTCTCGGTGGGAACGTTGTATGCGTCTATAACGTTGTATGTCCTAATCTAAGGCAACCTAACATCTCGGATGCAATATTTGACAACATTCCTGTCGTGTCGGACCCTACTTCTCGGTGGGAACATTATATACTTCTATAGCGTTATATATCCTAACATAAGGCAACCCATTATATCAGAAGTAATATTTTACAACATTCCTGGCGTGTCGGAGCATTCTTTTCGGTGGGAATATTATATACGTCTATAATGGTCGATATCCTAATCTAAGGCAACCTAACATCTCGGATGTAATATTGGCTACATTCCTGGCCTGTCGAACCCCACTTCACGAAGGGAACATTATATACGTCTATAACGTCTTAAATCCTAACCTAAGGCAACCTAACATCTCGGATGCAATATTCTATAACATTCCAGGCGTATCGGACCCTACGTCTTGGTGGTAACATTGTATGCGTCTATAACGTTATATATCCTAAACTAAGGCAACCTAACATCTCGGATGCAATATTTGACAACATTCCTGACCTGTCGAAACCTACTTCTCGGAGGGAACAGTATATACGTCTATAACGTCATAAATCCTAACCTAAGGCAACCTAACATCTCGGATGCAATATTCTATAACATTCCAGGCGTGTCGGACCCTACGTCTCGGTGGTAACATTGTATGCGTCTATAACGTTATATATCCTAAACTAAGGCAACCTAACATCTCGGATGCAATATTTGACAACATTCGTGTCCTGTCGAACCCTACTTCTCGGAGGGAACAGTATATACGTCTATAACGTTATATATCCTAACCTAAGGCAACCTGACATCTCGGATGTAATACTCTACAACATTCCAGGCGTGTCGGACCCTACTTCTCGGTGGGAACATTATATGGGTCTATAACGGTATATATCCTAATCTAAGGCAACCTAACATCTCGGATGCAATATCTGACAACATTCGTGGCCTGTCGAACCCTACTTCTCGGAGGGAACAGTATATACGTCTATAACGTCATATATCCTAACCTAAGGCAACCTAACATGTCGGATGTAACACTTGACAACATTCCAGGCGTGTCGGTCCCTACGTCTCGGTGGTAACATTACATGCGTATATAACGTTATATATCCTAACCTAAGGCAACCTAACATCTCGGATGTATCATTTGACAACATTCCAGGCGTGTCGGTCCCTACGTCTCGGTGGTAACATTACATGCGCCTATAACGGTATATATCCTAATCTAAGGCAAACTAACATCTCGGATGCAATATTTGACAACATTCCTGGCCTGTCGAACCCTACTTCTCGGAGGGAACAGTATATACGTCTATAACGTCATATATCCTAACATAAGGCAACCTAACATCTCGGATGTAACATTTGACAACATTCCAGGCGTGGCGGTCCCTACGTCTCGGTGGTAACGTTACATGCGTCTATAACGTTATATATCCTAACCTAAGGCAACCTAACATCTCGGATGTAATATTTGACAACATTCCTGTCGTGTCGGACCCTACTTCTCGGTGGGAACATTATATGCGTCTATAACGTTGTATATCCTAACCTAAGGCAACCTGACATCTCGAATGTAATATTCTACAACATTCCAGGCGTGTCGGACACTACTTCTCGGTAGGAACATTATATGCGTCTATAACGTTATATATCCTAATCTAAGGCAACCTATTATCTCAGATGTAATATTATATAACATTCCTGGCGTGTCGGAGCATTCTTTACGGTGGGAATATTATATACGTCTATAACGGTACATATCCTAATCTAAGGCAACCTAACATCTCGGATGCAATATTGGCTACATTCCTGGCCTGTCGAACCCTACATCACGGAGGGAACAGTATATACGTCTATAACGTCATATATCCTAACCTAAGGCAACCTAACAACTCGGATGTAATATTTGACAACATTCCTGGCCTGTCGAACCCTACTTCTCGGAGGGAACAGTATATACGTCTATAACGTCATATATCCTAACATAAGGCAACCTAACATTTCGGATGTAACATTTGACAACATTCCAGGCGTGTCGGTCCATACGTCTCGGTGGTAACATTATATACGTCTATAACGTTATATATCCTAACCTAAGGCAACCTGACATCTTGGATGTAATATTCTACAACATTCCAGGCTTGTCGGACACTACTTCTCGGTAGGAACATTATATGCGTCTATAACGTTGTATATCCTAATCTAAGGCAACCTATTATCTCAGACGTAATATTATATAACATTCCTGGCGTGTCGGAGCATTCTTTACGGTAGGAATATTATATACGTCTATAACGGTACATATCCTAATCTAAGGCATCCTAACATCTCGGATGCAATATTGGCTACATTCCTGGCCCCGTCGAACCCTACTTCACGGAGGGAACAGTATATACGTCTATAACGTCATATATCCTAACCTAAGGCAACCTAACATCTCGGATGTAATATTTGACAACATTCCTGGCGTGTCGGATCCTGCTTCTCGGTGGGAACGTTGTATGCGTCTATAACGTTGTATGTCCTAATCTAAGGCAACGTAACATCTCGGATGCAATATTTGACAACATTCGTGTCCTGTCGAACCCTACTTCTCGGAGGAAACAGTATATACGTCTATAACGTTATATATCCTAACCTAAGGCAACCTGACATCTCGGATGCAATATTCTACAACATTCCAGGAGTGTCGGACCCTACTTCTCGGTGGGAACATTATATGGGCCTATAACGGTATATATCCTAATCTAAGGGAACCTAACATCTCGGATGCAATATCTGACAACATTCGTGGCCTGTCGAACCCTACTTCTCGGAGGGAACAATATACACGTCTATAACGTTATATATCCTTACCTAAGGCAACCTGACATCTCGGATGTAATATTCTACAACATTCCAGTCGTGTTGGACCCTACTTCTCGGTGGGAACATTATATGGGTCTATAACGGTATATATCCTAATCTAAGGCAACCTAACATATCGGATTCAATATCTGACAACATTCGTGGCCTGTCGAACCCTACTTCTCGGTGGGAATATTATATACGTCTATAACGGTCAACATCCTAATCTAAGGCAACCTAACATCTCGGATGTAATATTGGCTACATTCCTGGCGTGTCGAACCCTACTTCACGGAGGGAACAGTATATACGTTTATAACCTAATATACCCTAACCTAAGGCATATAACATCTGGGATGTAACATTTGACAACATTCCAGGCGTTCCGGTCCCTACGTCTCGGTGGTAACATTACATGCTTCTATAACGTTATATATCCTAACCTAAGGCAACCTCACATCTCGGATGTAATATTTGACAACATTCCTGTCGTGTCGGACCCTACTTCTCGGTGGGAACATTATATGCGTCTATAACGTTGTATATCCTAACCTAAGGCAACCTATTATCTCAGACGTAATATTATATAACATTCCTGGCGTGTCGGAGCATTCTTTACGGTGGGAATATTATATACGTCTGTAACGGTACATATCCTAATCTAAGGCAGCCTAACATCTCGGATGCAATATTGCCTACATTCCTGGCCTGTCGAACCCTACTTCACGGAGGGAACAGTATATACGTCTATAACGTCATATATCCTAACCTAAGGCAACCTAACATCTCGGATGTAACATTTGACAACATTCCAGGCGTATCGGTCCCTACGTCTCGGTGGTAACGTTACATGCGTCTATAACGTTATATATTCTAACATAAAGCCACCTAACACCTCGGATGTAATATTTGACAACATTCCTGGCATGTCGAACCGTACTTCTCGGTGGGAACAGTATATACGTCTATAACGTTATATATCCTAACCTAAGGCAACCTAACATCTCGGATGTAACACTATATGCGTCTACAACGTTATATATCCTAATCTAAGGCAACCTAACAACTCGGATGTAATATTTGACAACATTCCTGGCGTGTCGGACCCTGCTCCTGGGTGGGAACTGTATACACGTCTATAACGTTATATATCCTAACCTAAGGCAACCTAACATCTCGGATGCAATATTCTATAACATTCCAGGCGTGTCGGACCCTACGTCTCGGTGGTAACATTGTATGCGTCTATAACGTTATATATCCTAAACTAAGGCAACCTAACATCTCGGATGCAATATTTGACAACATTCGTGTCCTGTCGAACCCTACTTCTCGGAGGGAACAGTATATACGTCTATAACGTTATATATCCTAACCTAAGGCAACCTAACATCTCGGATGCAATATTGCCTACATTCCTGGTCTGTCGAACACTACTTCACGGAGGGAACAGTATATACGTCTATAACGTCATATATCCTAACCTAAGGCAACCTAACATCTCGGATGTATCATTTGACAACATTCCAGGCGTATCGGTCCCTACGTCTCGGTGGTAACGTTACATGCGTCTATAACGTTATATATTCTAACATAAAGCCACCTAACACCTCGGATGTAATATTTGACAACATTCCTGGCGTGTCGAACCGTACTTCTCGGTGGGAACAGTATATACGTCTATAACGTTATATATCCTAACCTAAGGCAACCTAACATCTCGGATGTAACACTATATGCGTCTACAACGTTATATATCCTAATCTAAGGCAACCTAACAACTGGGATGTAATATTTGACAACATTCCTGGCGTGTCGGACCCTGCTCCTGGGTGGGAACTGTATATACGTCTATAACGTTATATATCCTAACCTAAGGCAACCTAACATCTCGGATGCAATATTCTATAACATTCCAGGCGTGTCGGACCCTACGTCTCGGTGGTAACATTGTATGCGTCTATAACGTTATATATCCTAAACTAAGGCAACCTAACATCTCGGATGCAATTTGTGACAACATTCGTGTCCTGTCGAACCCTACTTCTCGGAGGGAACAGTATATACGTCTATAACGTTATATATCCTAACCTAAGGCAACCTAACATCTCGGATGTATCATTTGACAATATTCCAGGCGTGTCGGTCCCTACGTCTCGGTGGTAACATTACATGCGTCTATAACGGTATATATCCTAATCTAAGGCAAACTAACATCTCGGATGCAATATTTGACAACATTCCTGGCCAGTCGAACCCTACTTCTCGGAGGGAACAGTATATACGTCTATAACGTCATATATCCTAACCTAAGGCAACCTAACATCTTGGATGTAACATTATATGCGTCTATAACGTTATATATCCTAATCTAAGGCAACCTAACATCTCGGATGCAATATTTGACAACATTCCTGGCCTGTCGAACCCTACTTCTCGGAGGGAACAGTATATACGTCTATAACGTCATATATCCTAATATAAGGCAACCTAACATCTCGGATGTAACATTTGACAACATTCCAGGCGTGTCGGTCCCTACGTCTCGGTGGTAACATTATATGCGTCTATAACGTTATATATCCTAACCTAAGGCAACCTAACATCTCGGATGTAACATTATATGCGTCTATAACGTTATATATCCTAATCTAAGGCAACCTAACAACTCGGATGTAATATTTGACAACATTCCTGGCGTGTCTGATCCTGCTTCTCGGTGGGAACGTTGTATGCGTCTATAACGTTGTATGTCCTAATCTAAGGCAACCTAACATCTCGGATGCAATATTTGACAACATTCCTGTCGTGTCGGACCCTACTTCTCGGTGGGAACATTATATACTTCTATAGCGTTATATATCCTAACATAAGGCAACCCATTATATCAGAAGTAATATTTTACAACATTCCTGGCGTGTCGGAGCATTCTTTTCGGTGGGAATATTATATATGTCTATAATGGTCGATATCCTAATCTAATGCAACCTAACATCTCGGATGTAATTTTGGCTACATTCCTGGCCTGTCGAACCCCACTTCACGAAGGGAACATTATATACGTCTATAACGTCATAAATCCTAACCTAAGGCAACCTAACATCTCGGATGCAATATTCTATAGCATTCCAGGCGTGTCGGACCCTACGTCTCGGTGGTAACATTGTATGCGTCTATAACGTTATATATCCTAAACTAAGGCAACCTAACATCTCGGATGCAATATTTGACAACATTCGTGTCCTGTCGAACCCTACTTCTCGGAGGGAACAGTATATACGTCTATAACGTTATATATCCTAACCTAAGGCAACCTGACATCTCGGATGTAATACTCTACAACATTCCAGGCGTGTCGGACCCTACTTCTCGGTGGGAACATTATATGGGTCTATAACGGTATATATCCTAATCTAAGGCAACCTAACATCTCGGATGCAATATCTGACAACATTCGTGGCCTGTCGAACCCTACTTCTCGGAGGGAACAGTATATACGTCTATAACGTCATATATCCTAACCTAAGGCAACCTAACATGTCGGCTGTAACACTTGACAACATTCCAGGCGTGTCGGTCCCTACGTCTCGGTGGTAACATTACATGCGTCTATAACGTTATATATCCTAACCTAAGGCAACCTAACATCTCGGATGTATCATTTGACAACATTCCAGACGTGTCGGTCCCTACGTCTCGGTGGTAACATTACATGCGCCTATAACGGTATATATCCTAATCTAAGGCAAACTAACATCTCGGATGCAATATTTGACAACATTCCTGGCCTGTCGAACCCTACTTCTCGGAGGGAACAGTATATACGTCTATAACTTTATATATCCTAACCTAAGGCAACCTGACATCTCGGATGTAATATTCTACAACATTCCAGGCGTGTCGGACCCTACTTCTCGGTGGGAACATTATATGGGTCTATAACGGTATATATCCTAATCTAAGGCAACCTAACATCTCGGATGCAATATCTGACAACATTCGTGGCCTGTCGAACCCTACTTCTCGGAGGGAACAGTATATACGTCTATAACGGCATATATCCTAACCTAAGGCAACCTAACATGTCGGCTGTAACACTTGACAACATTCCAGGCGTGTCGGTCCCTACGTCTCGGTGGTAACATTACATGCGTCTATAACGTTATATATCCTAACCTAAGGCAACCTAACATCTCGGATGTATCATTTGACAACATTCCAGACGTGTCGGTCCCTACGTCTCGGTGGTAACATTACATGCGCCTATAACGGTATATATCCTAATCTAAGGCAAACTAACATCTCGGATGCAATATTTGACAACATTCCTGGCCTGTCGAACCCTACTTCTCGGAGGGAACAGTATATACGTCTATAACTTTATATATCCTAACCTAAGGCAACCTGACATCTCGGATGTAATATTCTACAACATTCCAGGCGTGTCGGACCCTACTTCTCGGTGGGAACATTATATGGGTCTATAACGGTATATATCCTAATCTAAGGCAACCTAACATCTCGGATGCAATATCTGACAACATTCGTGGCCTGTCGAACCCTACTTCTCGGAGGGAACAGTATATACGTCTATAACGGCATATATCCTAACCTAAGGCAACCTAACATCTCGGATGCAATATTGCCTACATTCCTGGCCTGTCGAACACTACTTCACGGAGGGAACAGTATATACGTCTATAACGTCATATATCCTAACCTAAGGCAACCTAACATCTCGGATGTAACATTTGACAACATTCCAGGCGTATCGGTCCCTACGTCTCGGTGGTAACGTTACATGCGTCTATAACGTTATATATTCTAACATAAAGCCACCTAACACCTCGGATGTAATATTTGACAACATTCCTGGCGTGTCGAACCGTACTTCTCGGAGGGAACAGTATATACGTCTATAACGTCATATATCCTAACCTAAGGCAACCTAACATCTCGGATGTAACACTATATGCGTCTATAACGTTATATATCCTAATCTAAGGCAACCTAACAACTCGGATGTAATATTTGACAACATTCCTGGCGTGTCGGACCCTGCTCCTGGGTGGGAACTGTATATACGTCTATAACGTTATATATCCCTACCTAAGGCAACCTAACATCTCGGATGCAATATTCTATAACATTCCAGGCGTGTCGGACCCTACGTCTCGGTGGTAACATTGTATGCGTCTACAACGTTATATATCCTAAACTAAGGCAACCTAACATCTCGGATGCAATTTTTGACAACATTCGTGTCCTGTCGAACCCTACTTCTCGGAGGGAACAGTATATACGTCTATAACGTCATATATCCTAACCTAAGGCAACCTAACATCTCGGATGTAACACTATATGCGTCTATAACGTTATATATCCTAATCTAAGGCAACCTAACAACTCGGATGTAATATTTGACAACATTCCTGGCGTGTCGGACCCTGCTCCTGGGTGGGAACTGTATATACGTCTATAACGTTATATATCCCTACCTAAGGCAACCTAACATCTCGGATGCAATATTCTATAACATTCCAGGCGTGTCGGACCCTACGTCTCGGTGGTAACATTGTATGCGTCTACAACGTTATATATCCTAAACTAAGGCAACCTAACATCTCGGATGCAATTTTTGACAACATTCGTGTCCTGTCGAACCCTACTTCTCGGAGGGAACAGTATATACGTCTATAACGTTATATATCCTAACCTAAGGCAACCTGACATCTCGGATGTAATATTCTACAACATTCCAGGCGTGTCGGACCCTACTTCTCGGTGGGAACATTATATGGGTCTATAACGGTATATATCCTAAACTAAGGCAAACTAACATCCCGGATGCAATATTTGACAACATTCCTTGCGTGTCGGACCCTGCTGCTGGGTGGGAACTGTATATACGTCTATAACGTTATATATCCTAACCTAAGGCAACCTAACATCTCGGATGCAATATTCTATAACATTCCAGGCGTGTCGGACCCTACGTCTCGGTGGTAACATTGTATGCGTCTATAACCTTATACATCCTAAACTAAGGCAACTTAACATCTCGGATGCAATATTTGACAACATTCGTGTCCTGTCGAACCCTACTTCTCGGAGGGAACAGTATATACGTCTATAACGTTATATATCCTAACCTAAGGCAACCTGACATCTCGGATGTAATATTCTACAACATTCCAGGAGTGTCGGACCCTACTTCTCGGTGGGAACATTATATGGGTCTATAACGGTATATATCCTAATCTAAGGCAACCTAACATCTCGCATGCAATATCTGACAACATTCGTGGCCTGTCGAACCCTACTTCTCGGAGGGAACAGTATATACGTTGATAACGTAATATATCTTAACCTAAGGCATATAACATCTGAGATGTAACATTTGACAACATTCCAGGCGTTCCGGTCCCTACGTCTCGGTGGTAACATTACATGCGTCTATAACGTTATATAACCTAACCTAAGGCAACCTAACATCTCGGGTGTAATATTTGACAACATTCCTGTCGTGTCGGACCCTACTTCTCGGTGGGAACATTATATACGTCTATAGCGTTATATATCCTAACATAAGGCAACCTATTATATCAGAAGTAATATTTTACAACATTCCTAGCGTGTCGGAGCATTCTTTTCGGTGGGAATATTATACACGTCTATAATGGTCGATATCCTAATCTAAGGCAACCTTACATCTCGGATGTAATATTCTACAACATTCCAGGAGTGTCGGACCCTACTTCTCGGTGGGAACATTATATGGGTCTATAACGGTATATATCCTAATCTAAGGCAACCTAACATATCGGATTCAATATCTGACAACATTCGTGGCCTGTCGAACACTACTTCTCGGTGGGAATATTATATACGTCTATAACGGTCAACATCCTAATCTAAGGCAACCTAACATCTCGGATGTAATATTGGCTACATTCCTGGCGTGTCGAACCCTACTTCACGGAGGGAACAGTATATACGTTTATAACGTAATATATCCTAACCTAAGGCATATAACATCTGGGATGTAACATTTGACAACATTCCAGGCGTGTCGGTCCCTACGTCTCGGTGGTAACATTATATGCGTCTATAACGTTATATATCCTAACCTAAGGCAACCTAACATCTCGGACGTAACATTATATGCGTCTATAACGTTATATATCCTAATCTTAGGCAACCTAACAACTCGGATGTAATATTTGACAACATTCCTGACGTGTCGGATCCTGCTTCTCGGTGGGAACGTTGTATGCGTCTATAACGTTGTATGTCCTAATCTAAGGCAACCTAACATCTCGGATGCAATATTTGACAACATTCTTGTCGTGTCGGACCCTACTTCTCGGTGGGAACATTATATACGTCTATAGCGTTATATATCCTAACATAAGGCAACCTATTATATCAGAAGTAATATTTTACAACATTCCTGGCGTGTCGGAGCATTCTTTTCGGTGGGAATATTATACACGTCTATAATGGTCGATATCCTAATCTAAGGCAACCTAACATCTCGGATGTAATATTGGCTACATTCCTGGCCTGTCGAACTCCACTTCACGGAGGGAACATTATATACGTCTATAACGTCATATATCCTAACCTAAGGCAACCTAACATCTCGGATGCAATATTCTATAACATTCCAGGCGTGTCGGACCCTACGTCTCGGTGGTAACATTGTATGCGTCTATAACCTTATACATCCTAAACTAAGGCAAACTAACATCTCGGATGCAATATTTGACAACATTCGTGTCCTGTCGAACCCTACTTCCCGGAGGGAACAGTATATACGTCTATAACGTTATATATCCTAACCTAAGGCAACCTGACATCTCGGATGTAATATTCTACAACATTCCAGGAGTGTCGGACCCTACTTCTAGGTGGGAACATTATATGGGTCTATAACGGTATATATCCTAATCTAAGGCAACCTAACATCTCGGATGCAATATCTGACAACATTCGTGGCCTGTCGAACCCTACTTCTCGGAGGGAACAGTATATACGTTGATAACGTAATATATCCTAACCTAAGGCATATAACATCTGGGATGTAACATTTGACAACATTCCAGGCGTTCCGGTCCCTACGTCTCGGTGGTAACATTACATGCTTCGATAACGTTATATATCCTAACCTAAGGCAACCTAACATCTCGGATGTAACATTTGAGAACATTCCAGGCGTGTCGGTCCCTACGTCTCGGTGGTAACGTTGCATGCGTCTATAACGTTATATCACCTAACCTAAGGCAACCTAACATCTCGGGTGTAATATTTGACAACATTCCTGTCGTGTCGGACCCTACTTCTCGGTGGGAACATTATATACGTCTATAGCGTTATATATCCTAACATAAGGCAACCTATTATATCAGAAGTAATATTTGACAACATTCCAGGCGTGTCGGTCCCTACGTCTCGGTGGTAACATTACATGCTTCTATAACGTTATATATCCTAACCTAAGGCAACCTAACATCTCGGATGTAACATTTGACAACATTCCAGGCGTGTCGGTCCCTACGTCTCGGTGGTAACATTATATACGTCTATAACTTTATATATCCTAACCTAAGGCAACCTGACATCTCGGATGTAATATTCTACAACATTCCAGGCGTGTCGGACACTACTTCTCGGTAGGAACATTATATGCGTCTATAACGTTGTATATCCTAATCTAAGGCAACCTATTATCTCAGACGTAATATTATATAACATTCCCGGCGTGTCGGAGCATTCTTTACGGTGGGAATATTATATACGTCTATAACGGTACATATCCTAATCTAAGGCAACCTGACATCTCGGATGTAACACTATATGCGTCTATAACGTCATATATCCTAACCTAAGGCAACCTAACAACTCGGATGTAATATTTGACAACATTCCTGGCCTGTCGAACCCTACTTCTCGGAGGGAACAGTATATACGTCTATAACGTCATATATCCTAACATAAGGCAACCTAACATCTCGGATGTAACATTTGACAACATTCCAGGCGTGTCGGTCCATACGTCTCGGTGGTAACATTATATACGTCTATAACGTTATATATCCTAACCTCAGGCAACCTGACATCTTGGATGTAATATTCTACAACATTCCAGGCTTGTCGGACACTACTTCTCGGTAGGAACATTATATGCGTCAATAACGTTGTATATCCTAATCTAAGGCAACCTATTATCTCAGACGTAATATTATATAACATTCCTGGCGTGTCGGAGCATTCTTTATGGTAGGAATATTATATACGTCTATAACGGTACATATCCTAATCTAAGGCATCCTAACATCTCGGATGCAATATTGGCTACATTCCTGGCCCCGTCGAACCCTAACTCACGGAGGGAACAGTATATACGTCTATAACGTCATATATCCTAACCTAAGGCAACCTAACATCTCGGATGTAATATTTGACAACATTCCTGGCGTGTCGGATCCTGCTTCTCGGTGGGAACGTTGTATGCGTCTATAACGTTGTATGTCCTAATCTAAGGCAACGTAACATCTCGGATGCAATATTTGACAACATTCGTGTCCTGTCGAACCCTACTTCTCGGAGGGAACAGTATATACGTCTATAACGTTATATATCCTAACCTAAGGCAACCTGACATCTCGGATGTAATATTCTACAACATTCCAGGAGTGTCGGACCCTACTTATCGGTGGGAACATTATATGGGCCTATAACGGTATATATCCTAATCTAAGGCAACCTAACATCTCGGATGCAATATCTGACAACATTCGTGGCCTGTCGAACCCTACTTCTCGGAGGGAACAATATATACGTCTATGACGTTATATATCCTTACCTAAGGCAACCTGACATCTCGGATGTAATATTCTACAACATTCCAGTCGTGTTGGAACCTACTTCTCGGTGTGAACATTATATGGGTCTATAACGGTATATATCCTAATCTAAGGCAACCTAACATATCGGATTCAATATCTGACAACATTCGTGGCCTGTCGAACCCTACTTCTCGGTGGGAATATTATATACGTCTATAACGGTCAACATCCTAATCTAAGGCAACCTAACATCTCGGATGCAATATTTGACAACATTCCTGTCGTGTCGGACCCTACTTCTCGGTGGGAACATTATATACGTCTATAGCGTTATATATCCTAACATAAGGCAACCTATTATATCAGAAGTAATATTTTACAACATTCCTGGCGTGTCGGAGCATTCTTTTCGGTGGGAATATTATACACGTCTATAATGGTCGATATCCTAATCTAAGGCAACCTAACATCTCGGATGTAATATTGGCTACATTCCTGGCCTGTCGAACTCCACTTCACGGAGGGAACATTATATACGTCTATAACGTCATATATCCTAACCTAAGGCAACCTAACATCTCGGATGCAATATTCTATAACATTCCAGGCGTGTCGGACCCTACGTCTCGGTGGTAACATTGTATGCGTCTATAACCTTATACATCCTAAACTAAGGCAAACTAACATCTCGGATGCAATATTTGACAACATTCGTGTCCTGTCGAACCCTACTTCCCGGAGGGAACAGTATATACGTCTATAACGTTATATATCCTAACCTAAGGCAACCTGACATCTCGGATGTAATATTCTACAACATTCCAGGAGTGTCGGACCCTACTTCTAGGTGGGAACATTATATGGGTCTATAACGGTATATATCCTAATCTAAGGCAACCTAACATCTCGGATGCAATATCTGACAACATTCGTGGCCTGTCGAACCCTACTTCTCGGAGGGAACAGTATATACGTTGATAACGTAATATATCCTAACCTAAGGCATATAACATCTGGGATGTAACATTTGACAACATTCCAGGCGTTCCGGTCCCTACGTCTCGGTGGTAACATTACATGCTTCGATAACGTTATATATCCTAACCTAAGGCAACCTAACATCTCGGATGTAACATTTGAGAACATTCCAGGCGTGTCGGTCCCTACGTCTCGGTGGTAACGTTGCATGCGTCTATAACGTTATATCACCTAACCTAAGGCAACCTAACATCTCGGGTGTAATATTTGACAACATTCCTGTCGTGTCGGACCCTACTTCTCGGTGGGAACATTATATACGTCTATAGCGTTATATATCCTAACATAAGGCAACCTATTATATCAGAAGTAATATTTGACAACATTCCAGGCGTGTCGGTCCCTACGTCTCGGTGGTAACATTACATGCTTCTATAACGTTATATATCCTAACCTAAGGCAACCTAACATCTCGGATGTAACATTTGACAACATTCCAGGCGTGTCGGTCCCTACGTCTCGGTGGTAACATTATATACGTCTATAACTTTATATATCCTAACCTAAGGCAACCTGACATCTCGGATGTAATATTCTACAACATTCCAGGCGTGTCGGACACTACTTCTCGGTAGGAACATTATATGCGTCTATAACGTTGTATATCCTAATCTAAGGCAACCTATTATCTCAGACGTAATATTATATAACATTCCCGGCGTGTCGGAGCATTCTTTACGGTGGGAATATTATATACGTCTATAACGGTACATATCCTAATCTAAGGCAACCTGACATCTCGGATGTAACACTATATGCGTCTATAACGTCATATATCCTAACCTAAGGCAACCTAACAACTCGGATGTAATATTTGACAACATTCCTGGCCTGTCGAACCCTACTTCTCGGAGGGAACAGTATATACGTCTATAACGTCATATATCCTAACATAAGGCAACCTAACATCTCGGATGTAACATTTGACAACATTCCAGGCGTGTCGGTCCATACGTCTCGGTGGTAACATTATATACGTCTATAACGTTATATATCCTAACCTCAGGCAACCTGACATCTTGGATGTAATATTCTACAACATTCCAGGCTTGTCGGACACTACTTCTCGGTAGGAACATTATATGCGTCAATAACGTTGTATATCCTAATCTAAGGCAACCTATTATCTCAGACGTAATATTATATAACATTCCTGGCGTGTCGGAGCATTCTTTATGGTAGGAATATTATATACGTCTATAACGGTACATATCCTAATCTAAGGCATCCTAACATCTCGGATGCAATATTGGCTACATTCCTGGCCCCGTCGAACCCTAACTCACGGAGGGAACAGTATATACGTCTATAACGTCATATATCCTAACCTAAGGCAACCTAACATCTCGGATGTAATATTTGACAACATTCCTGGCGTGTCGGATCCTGCTTCTCGGTGGGAACGTTGTATGCGTCTATAACGTTGTATGTCCTAATCTAAGGCAACGTAACATCTCGGATGCAATATTTGACAACATTCGTGTCCTGTCGAACCCTACTTCTCGGAGGGAACAGTATATACGTCTATAACGTTATATATCCTAACCTAAGGCAACCTGACATCTCGGATGTAATATTCTACAACATTCCAGGAGTGTCGGACCCTACTTATCGGTGGGAACATTATATGGGCCTATAACGGTATATATCCTAATCTAAGGCAACCTAACATCTCGGATGCAATATCTGACAACATTCGTGGCCTGTCGAACCCTACTTCTCGGAGGGAACAATATATACGTCTATGACGTTATATATCCTTACCTAAGGCAACCTGACATCTCGGATGTAATATTCTACAACATTCCAGTCGTGTTGGAACCTACTTCTCGGTGTGAACATTATATGGGTCTATAACGGTATATATCCTAATCTAAGGCAACCTAACATATCGGATTCAATATCTGACAACATTCGTGGCCTGTCGAACCCTACTTCTCGGTGGGAATATTATATACGTCTATAACGGTCAACATCCTAATCTAAGGCAACCTAACATCTCGGATGCAATATTTGACAACATTCCTGTCGTGTCGGACCCTACTTCTCGGTGGGAACATTATATACGTCTATAGCGTTATATATCCTAACATAAGGCAACCTATTATATCAGAAGTAATATTTTACAACATTCCTGGCGTGTCGGAGCATTCTTTTCGGTGGGAATATTATACACGTCTATAATGGTCGATATCCTAATCTAAGGCAACCTAACATCTCGGATGTAATATTGGCTACATTCCTGGCCTGTCGAACTCCACTTCACGGAGGGAACATTATATACGCCTATAACGTCATATATCCTAACCTAAGGCAACCTAACATCTCGGATGCAATATTCTATAACATTCCAGGCGTGTCGGACCCTACGTCTCGGTGGTAACATTGTATGCGTCTATAATCTTATACATCCTAAACTAAGGCAACCTGACATCTCGGATGCAATATTTGACAACATTCCGGGCCTGTCGAACTCCACTTCACGGAGGGAACATTATATACGTCTATAACGTCATATATCCTAACCTAAGGCAACCTTACATCTCGGATGTAATATTCTACAACATTCCAGGAGTGTCGGACCCTACTTCTCGGTGGGAACATTATATGGGTCTATAACGGTATATATCCTAATCTAAGGCAACCTAACATATCGGATTCAATATCTGACAACATTCGTGGCCTGTCGAACACTACTTCTCGGTGGGAATATTATATACGTCTATAACGGTCAACATCCTAATCTAAGGCAACCTAACATCTCGGATGTAATATTGGCTACATTCCTGGCGTGTCGAACCCTACTTCACGGAGGGAACAGTATATACGTTTATAACGTAATATATCCTAACCTAAGGCATATAACATCTGGGATGTAACATTTGACAACATTCCAGGCGTGTCGGTCCCTACGTCTCGGTGGTAACATTATATGCGTCTATAACGTTATATATCCTAACCTAAGGCAACCTAACATCTCGGATGTAACATTATATGCGTCTATAACGTTATATATCCTAATCTAAGGCAACCTAACAACTCGGATGTAATATTTGACAACATTCCTGGCGTGTCGGATCCTGCTTCTCGGTGGGAACGTTGTATGCGTCTATAACGTTGTATGTCCTAATCTAAGGCAACCTAACATCTCGGATGCAATATTTGACAACATTCCTGTCGTGTCGGACCCTACTTCTCGGTGGGAACATTATATACGTCTATAGCGTTATATATCCTAACATAAGGCAACCTATTATATCAGAAGTAATATTTTACAACATTCCTGGCGTGTCGGAGCATTCTTTTCGGTGGGAATATTATACACGTCTATAATGGTCGATATCGTAATCTAAGGCAACCTAACATCTCGGATGTAATATTGGCTACATTCCTGGCCTGTCGAACTCCACTTCACGGAGGGAACATTATATACGTCTATAACGTCATATATCCTAACCTAAGGCAACCTAACATCTCGGATGCAATATTCTATAACATTCCAGGCGTGTCGGACCCTACGTCTCGGTGGTAACATTGTATGCGTCTATAACCTTATACATCCTAAACTAAGGCAACCTAACATCTCGGATGCAATATTTGACAACATTCGTGTCCTGTCGAACCCTACTTCTCGGAGGGAACAGTATATACGTCTATAACGTTATATATCCTAACCTAAGGCAACCTGACATCTCGGATGTAATATTCTACAACATTCCTGACCTGTCGAACCCTACTTCTCGGAGGGAACAGTATATACGTCTATAACGTCATATATCCTAACATAAGGCAACCTAACATCTCGGATGTAACATTTGACAACATTCCAGGCGTGTCGGTCCATACGTCTCGGTGGTAACATTATATACGTCTATAACGTTATATATCCTAACCTAAGGCAACCTGACATCTTGGATGTAATATTCTACAACATTCCAGGCTTGTCGGACACTACTTCTCGGTAGGAACATTATATGCGTCTATAACGTTGTATATCCTAATCTAAGGCAACCTATTATCTCAGACGTAATATTATATAACATTCCTGGCGTGTCGGAGCATTCTTTACGGTAGGAATATTATATACGTCTATAACGGTACATATCCTAATCTAAGGCATCCTAACATCTCGGATGCAATATTGGCTACATTCCTGGCCCCGTCGAACCCTACTTCACGGAGGGAACAGTATATACGTCTATAACGTCATATATCCTAACCTAAGGCAACCTAACATCTCGGATGTAATATTTGACAACATTCCTGGCGTGTCGGATCCTGCTTCTCGGTGGGAACGTTGTATGCGTCTATAACGTTGTATGTCCTAATCTAAGGCAACGTAATATCTCGGATGCAATATTCGACAACATTCGTGTCCTGTCGAACCCTACTTCTCGGAGGGAACAGTATATACGTCTATAACGTTATATCTCCTAACCTAAGGCAACCTGACATCTCGGATGTAATATTCTACAACATTCCAGGAGTGTCGGTCCCTACTTCTCGGTGGGAACATTATATGGGCCTGTAACGGTATATATCCTAATCTAAGGCAACCTAACATCTCGGATGCAATATCTGACAACATTCGTGGCCTGTCGAACCCTACTTCTCGGAGGGAACAATATATACGTCTATAACGTTATATATCCTTACCTAAGGCAACCTGACATCTCGGATGTAATATTCTACAACATTCCAGTCGTGTTGGACCCTACTTCTTGGTGGGAACATTATATGGGTCTATAACGGTATATATCCTAATCTAAGGCAACCTAACATATCGTATTCAATATCTGACAACATTCGTGGCCTGTCGAACCCTACTTCTCGGTGGGAATATTATATACGTCTATAACGGTCAACATCCTAATCTAAGGCAACCTAACATCTCGGATGCAATATTGCCTACATTCCTGGCCTGTCGAACCCTACTTCACGGAGGGAACAGTATATACGTCTATAACGTCATATATCCTAACCTAAGGCAACCTAACATCTTGGATGTATCATTTGACAATATTCCAGGCGTGTGGATCCCTACGTCTCGGATGTAACACTATATGCGTCTACAACGTTATATATCCTAATCTAAGGCAACCTAACAACTCGGATGTAATATTTGACAACATTCCTGGCGTGTCGGACCCTGCTCCTGGGTGGGAACTGTATATACGTCTATAACGTTATATATCCTAACCTAAGGCAACCTAACATCTCGGATGCAATATTCTATAACATTCCAGGCGTGTCGGACCCTACGTCTCGGTGGTAACATTGTATGCGTCTATAACGTTATATATCCTAAAATAAGGCAACCTAACATCTCGGATGCAATTTTTGACAACATTCGTGTCCTGTCGAAACCTACTTCTCGGAGGGAACAGTATATACGTCTATAACGTTATATATCCTAACCTAAGGCAACCTAACATCTCGGATGTATCATTTGACAATATTCCAGGCGTGTCGGTCCCTACGTCTCGGTGGTAACATTACATGCGTCTATAAGGGTATATATCCTAATCTAAGGCAAACTAACATCTCGGATGCAATATTTGACAACATTACTGGCCAGTCGAACCCTACTTCTCGGAGGGAACAGTATATACGTCTATAACGTCATATATCCTAACCTAAGGCAACCTAACATCTTGGATGTAACATTATATGCGTCTATAACGTTATATATCCTGATCTAAGGCAACCTAACATCTCGGATGCAATATTTGACAACATTCCTGGCCTGGCGAACCCTATTTCTCGGAGGGAACAGGATATACGTCTATAACGTCATATATCCTAATATAAGGCAACCTAACATCTCGGATGTAACATTTGACAACATTCCAGGTGTGTCGGTCCCTACGTCTCGGTGGTAACATTATATGCGTCTATAACGTTATATATCCTAACCTAAGGCAACCTAACATCTCGTATGTAACATTATATGCGTCTATAACGTTATATATCCTAATCTAAGGCAACCTAACAACTCGGATGCAATATTTGACAACATTCCTGGCGTGTCGGATCCTGCTTCTCGGTGGGAACGTTGTATGCGTCTACAACGTTGTATGTCCTAATCTAAGGCAACCTAACATCTCGGATGCAATATTTGACAACATTCCTGTCGTGTCGGACCCTACTTCTCGGTGGGAACATTATATACGTCTATAGCGTTATATATCCTAACATAAGGCAACCTATTATATCAGAAGTAATATTTTACAACATTCCTGGCGTGTCGGAGCATTCTTTACGGTGGGAATATTATATACGTCTATAACGGTACATATCCTAATCTAAGGCAACCTAACATCTCGGATGCAATATTGGCTACATTCCTGGCCTGTTGAACCCTACTTCACGGAAGGAACAGTATATACGTCTATAACGTCATATATCCTAACCTAAGGCAACCTAACATCTCGGATGTAATATTTGACAACATTCCTGGCGTGTCGGATCCTGCTTCTCGGTGGGAACGTTGTATGCGTCTATAACGTTGTATGTCCTAATCTAAGGCAACCTAACATCTCGGATGCAATATTTGACAACATTCCTGGCGTGTCGGACCCTGCTTCTGGGTGGGAACTGTATATACGTCTATAACGTTATATATCCTAACCTAAGGCAACCTAACACCTCGGATGGAATATTCTATAACATTCCAGGCGTGTCGGACCCTACGTCTCGGTGGTAACATTGTATGCGTCTATAGCGTTATATATCCTAAACTAAGGCAACCTGACATATCGGATGTAATATTCTACAACATTCCAGGCGTGTCGGACCCTACTTCTCGGTGGGAACATTATGTGCGTCTATAACGTTGTATCTCCTAATCTAAGGCAACCTATTATATCAGACGTAATATTTTACAACATTCCTGGCGTGTCGGAGCATTCTTTTCGGTGGGAATATTATATACGTCTATAACGGTCAACATCCTAATCTAAGGTAACCTAACATCTCGGATGTAACATTATATGCGTCTATAACGTTATATATCCTAATCTAAGGCAACCTAACAACTCGGATGTAATATTTGACAACATTCCTGGCGTGTCGGACCCTGCTCCTGGGTGGGAACTGTATATACGTCTATAACGTTATATATCCTAACCTAAGGCAACATAACATCTCGGATGCAATATTCTATAACATTCCAGGCGTGTCGGACCCTACGTCTCGGTGGTAACATTGTATGCGTCTATAACGTTATATATCCTAACCTAAGGCAACCTGACATCTCGGATGTAATATTCTACAACATTCCAGGCGTGTCGGACACAACTTCTCGGTAGGAACATTATATGCGTCTATAACGTTGTATATCCTAATCTAAGGCAACCTATTATCTCAGACGTAATATTATATAACATTCCTGGCGTGTCGGAGCATTCCTTACGGTGGGAATATTATATACGTCTATAACGGTACATATCCTAATCTAAGGCAACCTAACATCTCGGATGCAATATTGGCTACATTCCTGGCCTGTCGAACCCTACTTCACGGAGGGAACAGTATATACGTCTATAACGTCATATATCCTAACCTAAGGCAACATAACATCTCGGATGTAACATTTGACAACATTCCAGGCGTTCCGGTCCCTACGTCTCGGTGGTAACATTACATGCGTCTATAACGTTATATAACCTAACCTAAGGCAACCTAACATCTCGGGTGTAATATTTGACAACATTCCTGTCGTGTCGGACCCTACTTCTCGGTGGGAACATTATATACGTCTATAGCGTTATATATCCTAACATAAGGCAACCTAATATATCAGAAGTAATATTTGACAACATTCCATGCGTGTCGGTCCCTACGTCTCGGTGGTAATATTACATGCTTCTATAACGTTATATATCCTAAACTAAGGCAACCTAACATCTCGGATGTAATATTTGACAACATTCCACGCGTGTCGGTCCCTACGTCTCGGTGGTAACAATATATGCGTCTATAACGTTATATATCCTAACCTAAGGCAACCTAACATCTCGGATGTAACATTATATGCGTCTATAACGTTATATATCCTAATCTAAGGCAACCTAACAACTCGGATGTAATATTTGACAACATTCCTGGCGTGTCGGATCCTGCTTCTCGGTGGGAACGTTGTATGCGTCTATAACGGTGTATGTCCTAATCTAAGGCAACCTGACATCTCGGATGCAATATTTGACAACATTCCTGGCGTGTCGGACCCTGCTTCTGGGTGGGAACTGTATATACGTCTATAACGTTATATATCCTAACCTAAGGCAACCTAACATCTCGGATGCAATATTCTATAACATTCCAGGCGTGTCGGACCCTACGTCTCGGTGGTAACATTGTATGCGTCTATAGCGTTATATATCCTAAACTAAGGCAACCTAACATCTCGGATGCAATATTTAACAACATTCGTGTCCTGTCGAACCCTACTTCTCGGAGGGAACAGTATATACGTTTATAACGTAATATATCCTAACCTAAGGCATATAACATCTGGGATGTAACATTTGACAACATTCCAGGCGTTCCGGTCGCTACGTCTCGGTGGTAACATTACATGCTTCTATAACGTTATATATCCTAACCTAAAGCAACCTAACATCTCGGATGTAACATTTGACAACATTCCAGGCGTGTCGGTCCCTACGTCTCGGTGGTAACATTACATGCGTCTATAACGTTATATAACCTAACCTAAGGCAACCTAACATCTCGGGTGTAATATTTGACAACATTCCTGTCGTGTCGGACCCTACTTCTCGGTGGGAACATTATATACGTCTATAGCGTTATATATCCTAACATAAGGCAACCTATTATATCAGAAGTAATATTTTACAACATTCCTGGCGTGTCGGAGCATTCTTTTCGGTGGGAATATTATATACGTCTATAATGGTCGATATCCTAATCTAAGGCAACCTAGCATCTCGGATGTAATATTGGCTACATTCCTGGCCTGTCGAACCCCACTTCACGGAGGCAACATTATATACGTCTATAACGTCATATATCCTAACCTAAGGCAACCTAACATCTCGGATGCAATATTTAACAACATTCGTGTCCTGTCGAACCCTACTTCTCGGAGGGAACAGTATATACGTCTATAACGTTATATATCCTAACCTAAGGCAACCTGACATCTCGGATGTAATATTCTACATCATTACAGGAGTGTCGGACCCTACTTCTCGGTGGGAACATTATATGGGTCTATAACGGTATATATCCTAAACTAAGGCAACCTAACATATCGGATGCAATATCTGACAACATTCGTGGCCTGTCGAACCCTACTTCTCGGTGGGAATATTATATACGTCTATAACGGTCAACATCCTAATCTAAGGCAACCAAATATCTCGGATGTAATATTGGCTACATTCCTGGCGTGTCGAACCCTACTTCACGGAGGGAACAGTATATACGTTTATAACGTAATATATCCTAACCTAAGGCATATAACATCTGGGATGTAACATTTGACAACATTCCAGGCGTGTCGATCCCTACGTCTCGGTGGTAACATTATATACGTCTATAACGTCATATATCCTAACCTAAGGCAACCTAACATCTCGGATGTAACATTATATGCGTCTATAGCGTTATATATCCTAAACTAAGGCAACCTAACATCTCGGATGCAATTTTTGACAACATTCGTGGCCTGTCGAACCCTACTTCTCGGAGGGAACAGTATATACGTCTATAACGTTATTCCAGGCGTGTCGGACCCTACTTCTCGGTGGGAACATTATGTGCGTCTATAACGTTGTATGTCCTAATCTAAGGCAACCTATTATATCAGACGTAATATTTTACAACATTCCTGGCGTGTCGGAGCATTCTTTTCGGTGGGAATATTATATACGTTTATAACGTAATATATCCTAACCTAAGGCATATAACATCTGGGATGTAACATTTGACAACATTCCAGTCGTTCCGGTCCCTACGTCTCGGTGGTAACATTACATGCGTCTATAACGTTATATAACCTAACCTAAGGCAACCTAACACCTCGGGTGTAATATTTGACAACATTCCTGTCGTGTCGGACCCTACTTCTCCGTGGGAACATTATATACGTCTATAGCGTTATATATCCTAACATAAGGCAACCTATTATATCAGAAGTAATATTTGACAACATTCCAGGCGTGTCGGTCCCTACGTCTCGGTGGCAACATTACATGCGTCTATAACGTTATATATCCTAACCTAGGGCAACCTAACATCTCGGATGTATCATTTGACAACATTCCAGGCGTGTCGGTCCCTACGTCTCGGTGGTAACATTACATGCGTCTATAACGGTATTAATCCTAATCTAAGGCAAACTAACATCTCGGATGCAATATTTGACAACATTCCTGGCCTGTCGAACCCTACTTCTCGGAGGGAACAGTATATACGTCTATAACGTCATATATCCTAACCTATGGCAACCTAACATCTCGGATGTAACATTATATGCGTCTATAACGTTATATATCCTAATCTAAGGCAACCTAACAACTCGGATGTAATATTTGACAACATTCCTGGCCTGTCGAACCCTACTTCTCGGAGGGAACAGTATATACGTCTATAACGTCATATATCCTAACATAAGGCAACCTAACATCTCGGATGTAACATTTGACAACATTCCAGGCGTGTCGGTCCCTAAGTCTCGGTGGTAACATTATATGCGTCTATAACGTTATATATCCTAACCTAAGGCAGCCTAACATCTCGGATGTAACATTATATGCGTCTATAACGTTATATATCCTAATCTAAGGCAACCTAACAACTCGGATGTAATATTTGACAACATTCCTGGCGTGTCGGATCCTGCTTCTCGGTGGGAACGTTGTATGCGTCTATAACGTTGTATGTCCTAATCTAAGGCAACCTAACATCTCGGATGCAATATTTGACAACATTCCTGGCGTGTCGGACCCTGCTTCTGGGTGGGAACTGTATATACGTCTATAACGTTATATATCCTAACCTAAGGCAACCTAACATCTCGTATGCAATATTCTATAACATTCCAGGCGTGTCGGACCCTACGTCTCGGTGGTAACATTGTATGCGTCTATAGCGTTATATATCCTAAACTAAGGCAACCTAACATCTCGGATGCAATATTTAACAACATTCGTGTCCTCTCGAACCCTACTTCTTGGAGGGAACAGTATATACGTTTATAACGTAATATATCCTAACCTAAGGCATATAACATCTGGGATGTAACATTTGACAACATTCCAGGCGTTCCGGTCCCTACGTCTCGGTGGTAACATTACATGCTTCTATAACGTTATATATCCTAACCTAAAGCAACCTAACATCTCGGATGTAACATTTGACAACATTCCAGGCGTGTCGGTCCCTACGTCTCGGTGGTAACATTACATGCGTCTATAACGTTATATAACCTAACCTAAGGCAACCTAACATCTCGGGTGTAATATTTGACAACATTCCTGTCGTGTCGGACCCTACTTCTCGGTGGGAACATTATATACGTCTATAGCGTTATATATCCTAACATAAGGCAACCTATTATATCAGAAGTAATATTTTACAACATTCCTGGCGTGTCGGAGCATTCTTTTCGGTGGGAATATTATATACGTCTATAATGGTCGATATCCTAATCTAAGGCAACCTAGCATCTCGGATGTAATATTGGCTACATTCCTGGCCTGTCGAACCCCACTTCACGGAGGGAACATTATATACGTCTATAACGTCATATATCCTAACCTAAGGCAACCTAACATCTCGGATGCAATATTCTATAACATTCCAGGCGTGTCGGACCCTACGTCCCGGTGGTAACATTGTATGCGTCTATAACGTTATATATCATAAACTAAGGCAACCTAACATCTCGGATGCAATATTTAACAACATTCGTGTCCTGTCGAACCCTACTTCTCGGAGGGAACAGTATATACGTCTATAACGTTATATATCCTAACCTAAGGCAACCTGACATCTCGGATGTAATATTCTACATCATTACAGGAGTGTCGGACCCTACTTCTCGGTGGGAACATTATATGGGTCTATAACGGTATATATCCTAATCTAAGGCAACCTAACATATCGGATGCAATATCTGACAACATTCGTGGCCTGTCGAACCCTACTTCTCGGTGGGAATATTATATACGTCTATAACGGTCAACATCCTAATCTAAGGCAACCTAACATCTCGGATGTAATATTGGCTACATTCCTGGCGTGTCGAACCCTACTTCACGGAGGGAACAGTATATACGTTTATAACGTAATATATCCTAACCTAAGGCATATAACATCTGGGATGTAACATTTGACAACATTCCAGGCGTGTCGATCCCTACGTCTCGGTGGTAACATTATATACGTCTATAACGTCATATATCCTAACCTAAGGCAACCTAACATCTCGGATGTAACATTATATGCGTCTATAGCGTTATATATCCTAAACTAAGGCAACCTAACATCTCGGATGCAATTTTTGACAACATTCGTGGCCTGTCGAACCCTACTTCTCGGAGGGAACAGTATATACGTCTATAACGTTATTCCAGGCGTGTCGGACCCTACTTCTCGGTGGGAACATTATGTGCGTCTATAACGTTGTATGTCCTAATCTAAGGCAACCTATTATATCAGACGTAATATTTTACAACATTCCTGGCGTGTCGGAGCATTCTTTTCGGTGGGAATATTATATACGTTTATAACGTAATATATCCTAACCTAAGGCATATAACATCTGGGATGTAACATTTGACAACTTTCCAGTCGTTCCGGTCCCTACGTCTCGGTGGTAACATTACATGCGTCTATAACGTTATATATCCTAACCTAAGGCAACCTAACATCTCGGATGTAACATTTGACAACATTCCAGGCGTGTCGGTCCCTACGTCTCGGTGGTAACATTATATACGTCTATAACGTTATATATCCTAACCTAAGGCAACCTGACATCTCGGATGTAATATTCTACAACATTCCAGGCGTGTCGGACACAACTTCTCGGTAGGAACATTATATGCGTCTATAACGTTGTATATCCTAATCTAAGGCAACCTAACATCTCGGATGCAATATTGGCTACATTCCTGGCCTGTCGAACCCTACTTCACGGAGGGAACAGTATATACGTCTATAACGTCATATATCCTAACTTAAGGCAACATAACATCTCGGATGTAACATTTGACAACATTCCAGGCGTGTCGAACCCTACTTCTCCGAGGGAACAGTATATACGTCTATAACGTCATATATCCTAACCTATGGCAACCTAACATCTCGGATGTAACATTATATGCGTCTATAACGTTATATATCCTAATCTAAGGCAACCTAACAACTCGGATGTAATATTTGACAACATTCCTGGCCTGTCGAACCCTACTTCTCGGAGGGAACAGTATATACGTCTATAACGTCATATATCCTAACATAAGGCAACCTAACATCTCGGATGTAACATTTGACAACATTCCAGGCGTGTCGGTCCCTAAGTCTCGGTGGTAACATTATATGCGTCTATAACGTTATATATCCTAACCTAAGGCAGCCTAACATCTCGGATGTAACATTATATGCGTCTATAACGTTATATATCCTAATCTAAGGCAACCTAACAACTCGGATGTAATATGTGACAACATTCCTGGCGTGTCGGATCCTGCTTCTCGGTGGGAACGTTGTATGCGTCTATAACGTTGTATGTCCTAATCTAAGGCAACCTAACATCTCGGATGCAATATTTGACAACATTCCTGGCGTGTCGGACCCTGCTTCTGGGTGGGAACTGTATATACGTCTATAACGTTATATATCCTAACCTAAGGCAACCTAACATCTCGGATGCAATATTCTATAACATTCCAGGCGTGTCGGACCCTACGTCTCGGTGGTAACATTGTATGCGTCTATAGCGTTATATATCCTAAACTAAGGCAACCTAGCATCTCGGATGCAATATTTAGCAACATTCGTGTCCTGTCGAACCCTACTTCTCGGAGGGAACAGTATATACGTTTATAACGTAATATATCCTAACCTAAGGCATATAACATCTGGGATGTAACATTTGACAACATTCCAGGCGTTCCGGTCCCTACGTCTCGGTGGTAACATTACATGCTTCTATAACGTAATATATCCTAACCTAAAGCAACCTAACATCTCGGATGTAACATTTGACAACATTCCAGGCGTGTCGGTCCCTAAGTCTCGGTGGTAACATTATATGCGTCTATAACGTTATATATCCTAACCTAAGGCAACCTAACATCTCGGATGTAACATTATATGCGTCTATAACGTTATATATCCTAATCTAAGGCAACCTAACAACTCGGATGTAATATTTGACAACATTCCTGGCGTGTCGGATCCTGCTTCTCGGTGGGAACGTTGTATGCGTCTATAACGTTGTATGTCCTAATCTAAGGCAACCTAACATCTCGCATGCAATATTTGACAACATTCCTGGCGTGTCGGACCCTGCTTCTGGGTGGGAACTGTATATACGTCTATAACGTTATATATCCTAACCTAAGGCAACCTAACATCTCGGATGCAATATTCTATAACATTCCAGGCGTGTCGGACCCTACGTCTCGGTGGTAACATTGTATGCGTCTATAGCGTTATATATCCTAAACTAAGGCAACCTAACATCTCGGATGCAATATTTAACAACATTCGTGTCCTGTCGAACCCTACTTCTCGGAGGGAACAGTATATACGTTTATAACGTAATATATCCTAACCTAAGGCATATAACATCTGGGATGTAACGTTTGACAACATTCCAGGCGTTCCGGTCCCTACGTCTCGGTGGTAACATTACATGCTTCTATAACGTTATATATCCTAACCTAAAGCAACCTAACATCTCGGATGTAATATTCTACATCATTACAGGAGTGTCGGACCCTACTTCTCGGTGGGAACATTATATGGGTCTATAACGGTATATATCCTAATCTAAGGCAACCTAACATATCGGATGCAATATCTGACAACATTCGTGGCCTGTCGAACCCTACTTCTCGGTGGGAATATTATATACGTCTATAACGGTCAACATCCTAATCTAAGGCAACCTAACATCTCGGATGTAATATTGGCTACATTCCTGGCCTGTCGAACCCTACTTCACGGAGGGAACAGTATATACGTCTATAACGTCATATATCCTAACTTAAGGCAACATAACATCTCGGATGTAACATTTGACAACATTCCAGGCGTGTCGAACCCTACTTCTCTGAGGGAACAGTATATACGTCTATAACGTCATATATCCTAACCTATGGCAACCTAACATCTCGGATGTAACATTATATGCGTCTATAACGTTATATATCCTAATCTAAGGCAACCTAACAACTCGGATGTAATATTTGACAACATTCCTGGCCTGTCGAACCCTACTTCTCGGAGGGAACAGTATATACGTCTATAACGTCATATATCCTAACATAAGGCAACCTAACATCTCGGATGTAACATTTGACAACATTCCAGGCGTGTCGGTCCCTAAGTCTCGGTGGTAACATTATATGCGTCTATAACGTTATATATCCTAACCTAAGGCAGCCTAACATCTCGGATGTAACATTATATGCGTCTATAACGTTATATATCCTAATCTAAGGCAACCTAACAACTCGGATGTAATATGTGACAACATTCCTGGCGTGTCGGATCCTGCTTCTCGGTGGGAACGTTGTATGCGTCTATAACGTTGTATGTCCTAATCTAAGGCAACCTAACATCTCGGATGCAATATTTGACAACATTCCTGGCGTGTCGGACCCTGCTTCTGGGTGGGAACTGTATATACGTCTATAACGTTATATATCCTAACCTAAGGCAACCTAACATCTCGGATGCAATATTCTATAACATTCCAGGCGTGTCGGACCCTACGTCTCGGTGGTAACATTGTATGCGTCTATAGCGTTATATATCCTAAACTAAGGCAACCTAGCATCTCGGATGCAATATTTAGCAACATTCGTGTCCTGTCGAACCCTACTTCTCGGAGGGAACAGTATATACGTTTATAACGTAATATATCCTAACCTAAGGCATATAACATCTGGGATGTAACATTTGACAACATTCCAGGTGTTCCGGCCCCTACGTCTCGGTGGTAACATTACATGCTTCTATAACGATATATATCCTAACCTAAAGCAACCTAACATCTCGGATGTAACATTTGACAACATTCCAGGCGTGTCGGTCCCTAAGTCTCGGTGGTAACATTATATGCGTCTATAACGTTATATATCCTAACCTAAGGCAACCTAACATCTCGGATGTAACATTATATGCGTCTATAACGTTATATATCCTAATCTAAGGCAACCTAACAACTCGGATGTAATATTTGACAACATTCCTGGCGTGTCGGATCCTGCTTCTCGGTGGGAACGTTGTATGCGTCTATAACGTTATATATCCTAACCTAAGGCAACCTAACATCTCGGATGTAACATTATATGCGTCTATAACGTTATATATCCTAATCTAAGGCAACCTAACAACTCGGATGTAATATGTGACAACATTCCTGGCGTGTCGGATCCTGCTTCTCGGTGGGAACGTTGTATGCGTCTATAACGTTGTATGTCCTAATCTAAGGCAACCTAACATCTCGGATGCAATATTTGACAACATTCCTGGCGTGTCGGACCCTGCTTCTGGGTGGGAACTGTATATACGTCTATAACGTTATATATCCTAACCTAAGGCAACCTAACATCTCGGATGCAATATTCTATAACATTCCAGGCGTGTCGGACCCTACGTCTCGGTGGTAACATTGTATGCGTCTATAGCGTTATATATCCTAAACTAAGGCAACCTAGCATCTCGGATGCAATATTTAGCAACATTCGTGTCCTGTCGAACCCTACTTCTCGGAGGGAACAGTATATACGTTTATAACGTAATATATCCTAACCTAAGGCATATAACATCTGGGATGTAACATTTGACAACATTCCAGGTGTTCCGGCCCCTACGTCTCGGTGGTAACATTACATGCTTCTATAACGTTATATATCCTAACCTAAAGCAACCTAACATCTCGGATGTAACATTTGACAACATTCCAGGCGTGTCGGTCCCTAAGTCTCGGTGGTAACATTATATGCGTCTATAACGTTATATATCCTAACCTAAGGCAACCTAACATCTCGGATGTAACATTATATGCGTCTATAACGTTATATATCCTAATCTAAGGCAACCTAACAACTCGGATGTAATATTTGACAACATTCCTGGCGTGTCGGATCCTGCTTCTCGGTGGGAACGTTGTATGCGTCTATAACGTTATATATCCTAACCTAAGGCAACCTAACATCTCGGATGTAACATTATATGCGTCTATAACGTTATATATCCTAATCTAAGGCAACCTAACAACTCGGATGTAATATTTGACAACATTCCTGGCGTGTCGGATCCTGCTTCTCGGTGGGAACGTTGTATGCGTCTATAACGTTGTATGTCCTAATCTAAGGCAACCTAACATCTCGCATGCAATATTTGACAACATTCCTGGCGTGTCGGACCCTGCTTCTGGGTGGGAACTGTATATACGTCTATAACGTTATATATCCTAACCTAAGGCAACCTAACATCTCGGATGCAATATTCTATAACATTCCAGGCGTGTCGGACCCTACGTCTCGGTGGTAACATTGTATGCGTCTATAGCGTTATATATCCTAAACTAAGGCAACCTAACATCTCGGATGCAATATTTAACAACATTCGTGTCCTGTCGAACCCTACTTCTCGGAGGGAACAGTATATACGTTTATAACGTAATATATCCTAACCTAAGGCATATAACATCTGGGATGTAACGTTTGACAACATTCCAGGCGTTCCGGTCCCTACGTCTCGGTGGTAACATTACATGCTTCTATAACGTTATATATCCTAACCTAAAGCAACCTAACATCTCGGATGTAACATTTGACAACATTCCAGGCGTGTCGGTCCCTACGTCTCGGTGGTAACATTACATGCGTCTATAACGTTATATAACCTAACCTAAGGCAACCTAACATCTCTGGTGTAATATTTGACAACATTCCTGTCGTGTCGGACCCTACTTCTCGGTGGGAACATTATATACGTCTATAGCGTTATATATCCTAACATAAGGCAACCTATTATATCAGAAGTAATATTTTACAACATTCCTGGCGTGTCGGAGCATTCTTTTCGGTGGGAATATTATATACGTCTATAATGGTCGATATCCTAATCTAAGGCAACCTAGCATCTCGGATGCAATATTCTATAACATTCCAGGCGTGTTCGACCCTACGTCCCGGTGGTAAAATTGTATGCGTCTATAACGTTATATATCCTAAACTAAGGCAACCTAACATCTCGGATGCAATATTTAACAACATTCGTGTCCTGTCGAACCCTACTTCTCGGAGGGAACAGTATATACGTCTATAACGTTATATATCCTAACCTAAGGCAACCTGACATCTCGGATGTAATATTCTACATCATTCCAGGAGTGTCGGACCCTACTTCTCGGTGGGAACATTATATGGGTCTATAACGGTATATATCCTAATCTAAGGCAACCTAACATATCGGATGCAATATCTGACAACATTCGTGGCCTGTCGAACCCTACTTCTCGGTGGGAATATTATATACGTCTATAACGGTCAACATCCTAATCTAAGGCAACCTAACATCTCGGATGTAATATTGGCTACATTCCTGGCGTGTCGAACCCTACTTCACGGAGGGAACAGTATATACGTTTATAACGTAATATATCCTAACCTAAGGCATATAACATCTGGGATGTAACATTTGACAACATTCCAGGCGTGTCGATCCCTACGTCTCGGTGGTAACATTATATACGTCTATAACGTTATATATCCTAACCTAAGGCAACCTGACATCTCGGATGTAATATTCTACAACAATCCAGGCGTGTCGGACACAACTTCTCGGTAGGAACATTATATGCGTCTATAACGTTGTATATCCTAATCTAAGGCAACCTATTATCTCAGACGTAATAGTATATAACATTCCTGGCGTGTCGGAGCATTCTTTACGGTGGGAATATTATATACGTCTATAACGGTACATATCCTAATCTAAGGCAACCTAACATCTCGGATGCAATATTGGCTACAATCCTGGCCTGTCGAACCCTACTTCACGGAGGGAACAGTATATACGTCTATAACGTCATATATCCTAACCTAAGGCAACCTAACATCTCGGATGTAACATTTGACAACATTCCAGGCGTGTCGGTCCCTACGTCTCGGTGGTAACATTACATGCGTCTATAACGTTATATATCCTAACCTAAGGCAACCTAACATCTCGGATGTATCATTTGACATCATTCCAGGCGTGTCGGTCCCTACGTCTCGGTGGTAACATTACATGCGTCTATAACGGTATATATCCTAATCTAAGGCAAACTAACATCTCGGATGCAATATTTGACAACATTCCTGGCCTGTCGAACCCTACTTCTCGGAGGGAACAGTATATACGTCTATAACGTCATATATCCTAACCTAAGGCAACCTAACATCTCGGATGTAACATTATATGCGTCTATAGCGTTATATATCTTAAACTAAGGCAACCTAACATCTCGGATGCAATTTTTGACAACATTCGTGGCCTGTCGAACCCTACTTCTCGGAGGGAACAGTATATACGTCTATAACGTTATTCCAGGCGTGTCGGACCCTACTTCTCGGTGGGAACATTATGTGCGTCTATAACGTTGTATGTCCTAATCTAAGGCAACCTATTATATCAGAGGTAATATTTTACAACATTCCTGGCGTGTCGGAGCATTCTTTTCGGTGGGAATATTATATACGTTTATAACATAATATATCCTAACCTAAGGCATATAACATCTGGGATGTAACATTTGACAACATTCCAGTCGTTCCGGTCCCTACGTCTCGGTGGTAACATTACATGCGTCTATAACGTTATATAACCTAACCTAAGGCAACCTAACATCTCGGATGCAATACTGGCTACATTCCTGGCCTGTCGAACCCTACTTCACGGAGGGAACAGTATTTACGTCTATAACGTCATATATCCTAACCTAAGGCAACATAACATCTCGGATGTAACATTTGACAACATTCCAGGCGTGTCGGTCCCTACGTCTCGGTGGTAACATTACATGCGTCTATAACGTTATATATCCTAACCTAAGGCAACCTAACATCTCGGATGTATCATTTGACAACATTCCAATCGTGTCGGTCCCTACGTCTCGGTGGTAACATTACATGCGTCTATAACGGTATATATCCTAATCTAAGGCAAACTAACATCTCGGATGTAATATTCTACAACATTCCAGGCGTGTCGGACACAACTTCTCGGTAGGAACATTATATGCGTCTATAACGTTGTATATCCTAATCTAAGGCAACCTATTATCTCAGACGTAATATTATATAACATTCCTGGCGTGTCGGAGCATTCCTTACGGTGGGAATATTATATACGTCTATAACGGTACATATCCTAATCTAAGGCAACCTAACATCTCGGATGCAATATTGGCTACATTCCTGGCCTGTCGAACCCTACTTCACGGAGGGAACAGTATATACGTCTATAACGTCATATATCCTAACCTAAGGCAACATAACATCTCGGATGTAACATTTGACAACATTCCAGGCGTGTCGGTACCTACGTCTCGGTGGTAACATTACATGCGTCTATAACGTTATATATCCTAACCTAAGGCAACCTAACATCTCGGATGTATCATTTGACAACATTCCAGGCGTGTCGGTCCCTACGTCTCGGTGGTAACATTACATGCGTCTATAACGGTATATATCCTAATCTAAGGCAAACTAACATCTCGGATGCAATATTTGACAACATTCCTGGCCTGTCGAACCCTACTTCTCGGAGGGAACAGTATATACGTCTATAACGTCATATATCCTAACCTATGGCAACCTAACATCTCGGATGTAACATTATATGCGTCTATAACGTTATATATCCTAATCTAAGGCAACCTAACAAGTCGGATGTAATATTTGACAACATTCCTGGCCTGTCGAACCCTACTTCTCGGAGGGAACAGTATATACGTCTATAACGTCATATATCCTAACATAAGGCAACCTAACATCTCGGATGTAACATTTGACAACATTCCAGGCGTGTCGGTCCCTAAGTCTCGGTGGTAACATTATATGCGTCTATAACGTTATATATCCTAACCTAAGGCAACCTAACATCTCGGATGTAACATTATATGCGTCTATAACGTTATATATCCTAATCTAAGGCAACCTAACAACTCGGATGTAATATTTGACAACATTCCTGGCGTGTCGGATCCTGCTTCTCGGTGGGAACGTTGTATGCGTCTATAACGTTGTATGTCCTAATCTAAGGCAACCTAACATCTCGGATGCAATATTTGACAACATTCCTGGCGTGTCGGACCCTGCTTCTGGGTGGGAACTGTATATACGTCTATAACGTTATATATCCTAACCTAAGGCAACCTAACATCTCGGATGCAATATTCTATAACATTCCAGGCGTGTCGGACCCTACGTCTCGGTGGTAACATTGTATGCGTCTATAGCGTTATATATCCTAAACTAAGGCAACCTAACATCTCGGATGCAATATTCTACAACATTCCAGGCGTGTCGGACCCTACTTCTCGGTGGGAACATTATGTGCGTCTATAACGTTGTATCTCCTAATCTAAGGCAACCTATTATATCAGACGTAATATTTTACAACATTCCTGGCGTGTCGGAGCATTCTTTTCGGTGGGAATATTATATACGTCTATAACGGTCAACATCCTAATCTAAGGTAACCTAACATCTCGGATGTAACATTATATGCGTCTATAACGTTATATATCCTAATCTAAGGCAACCTAACAACTCGGATGTAATATTTGACAACATTCCTGGCGTGTCGGACCCTGCTCCTGGGTGGGAACTGTATATACGTCTATAACGTTATATATCCTAACCTAAGGCAACATAACATCTCGGATGCAATATTCTATAACATTCCAGGCGTGTCGGACCCTACGTCTCGGTGGTAACATTGTATGCGTCTATAACGTTATATATCCTAACCTAAGGCAACCTGACATCTCGGATGTAATATTCTACAACATTCCAGGCGTGTCGGACACAACTTCTCGGTAGGAACATTATATGCGTCTATAACGTTGTATATCCTAATCTAAGGCAACCTATTATCTCAGACGTAATATTATATAACATTCCTGGCGTGTCGGAGCATTCCTTACGGTGGGAATATTATATACGTCTATAACGGTACATATCCTAATCTAAGGCAACCTAACATCTCGGATGCAATATTGGCTACATTCCTGGCCTGTCGAACCCTACTTCACGGAGGGAACAGTATATACGTCTATAACGTCATATATCCTAACCTAAGGCAACATAACATCTCGGATGTAACATTTGACAACATTCCAGGCGTTCCGGTCCCTACGTCTCGGTGGTAACATTACATGCGTCTATAACGTTATATAACCTAACCTAAGGCAACCTAACATCTCGGGTGTAATATTTGACAACATTCCTGTCGTGTCGGACCCTACTTCTCGGTGGGAACATTATATACGTCTATAGCGTTATATATCCTAACATAAGGCAACCTAATATATCAGAAGTAATATTTGACAACATTCCATGCGTGTCGGTCCCTACGTCTCGGTGGTAATATTACATGCTTCTATAACGTTATATATCCTAAACTAAGGCAACCTAACATCTCGGATGTAACATTTGACAACATTCCACGCGTTTCGGTCCCTACGTCTCGGTGGTAACATTATATGCGTCTATAACGTTATATATCCTAACCTAAGGCAACCTAACATCTCGGATGTAACATTATATGCGTCTATAACGTTATATATCCTAATCTAAGGCAACCTAACAACTCGGATGTAATATTTGACAACATTCCTGGCGTGTCGGATCCTGCTTCTCGGTGGGAACGTTGTATGCGTCTATAACGGTGTATGTCCTAATCTAAGGCAACCTAACATCTCGGATGCAATATTTGACAACATTCCTGGCGTGTCGGACCCTGCTTCTGGGTGGGAACTGTATATACGTCTATAACGTTATATATCCTAACCTAAGGCAACCTAACATCTCGGATGCAATATTCTATAACATTCCAGGCCTGTCGGACCCTACGTCTCGGTGGTAACATTGTATGCGTCTATAGCGTTATATATCCTAAACTAAGGCAACCTAACATCTCGGATGCAATATTTAACAACATTCGTGTCCTGTCGAACCCTACTTCTCGGAGGGAACAGTATATACGTTTATAACGTAATATATCCTAACCTAAGGCATATAACATCTGGGATGTAACATTTGACAACATTCCAGGCGTTCCGGTCGCTACGTCTCGGTGGTAACATTACATGCTTCTATAACGTTATATATCCTAACCTAAAGCAACCTAACATCTCGGATGTAACATTTGACAACATTCCAGGCGTGTCGGTCCCTACGTCTCGGTGGTAACATTACATGCGTCTATAACGTTATATAACCTAACCTAAGGCAACCTAACATCTCGGGTGTAATATTTGACAACATTCCTGTCGTGTCGGACCCTACTTCTCGGTGGGAACATTATATACGTCTATAGCGTTATATATCCTAACATAAGGCAACCTATTATATCAGAAGTAATATTTTACAACATTCCTGGCGTGTCGGAGCATTCTTTTCGGTGGGAATATTATATACGTCTATAATGGTCGATATCCTAATCTAAGGCAACCTAGCATCTCGGATGTAATATTGGCTACATTCCTGGCCTGTCGAACCCCACTTCACGGAGGCAACATTATATACGTCTATAACGTCATATATCCTAACCTAAGGCAACCTAACATCTCGGATGCAATATTTAACAACATTCGTGTCCTGTCGAACCCTACTTCTCGGAGGGAACAGTATATACGTCTATAACGTTATATATCCTAACCTAAGGCAACCTGACATCTCGGATGTAATATTCTACATCATTACAGGAGTGTCGGACCCTACTTCTCGGTGGGAACATTATATGGGTCTATAACGGTATATATCCTAAACTAAGGCAACCTAACATATCGGATGCAATATCTGACAACATTCGTGGCCTGTCGAACCCTACTTCTCGGTGGGAATATTATATACGTCTATAACGGTCAACATCCTAATCTAAGGCAACCAAATATCTCGGATGTAATATTGGCTACATTCCTGGCGTGTCGAACCCTACTTCACGGAGGGAACAGTATATACGTTTATAACGTAATATATCCTAACCTAAGGCATATAACATCTGGGATGTAACATTTGACAACATTCCAGGCGTGTCGATCCCTACGTCTCGGTGGTAACATTATATACGTCTATAACGTCATATATCCTAACCTAAGGCAACCTAACATCTCGGATGTAACATTATATGCGTCTATAGCGTTATATATCCTAAACTAAGGCAACCTAACATCTCGGATGCAATTTTTGACAACATTCGTGGCCTGTCGAACCCTACTTCTCGGAGGGAACAGTATATACGTCTATAACGTTATTCCAGGCGTGTCGGACCCTACTTCTCGGTGGGAACATTATGTGCGTCTATAACGTTGTATGTCCTAATCTAAGGCAACCTATTATATCAGACGTAATATTTTACAACATTCCTGGCGTGTCGGAGCATTCTTTTCGGTGGGAATATTATATACGTTTATAACGTAATATATCCTACCCTAAGGCATATAACATCTGGGATGTAACATTTGACAACATTCCAGTCGTTCCGGTCCCTACGTCTCGGTGGTAACATTACATGCGTCTATAACGTTATATAACCTAACCTAAGGCAACCTAACACCTCGGGTGTAATATTTGACAACATTCCTGTCGTGTCGGACCCTACTTCTCCGTGGGAACATTATATACGTCTATAGCGTTATATATCCTAACATAAGGCAACCTATTATATCAGAAGTAATATTTGACAACATTCCAGGCGTGTCGGTCCCTACGTCTCGGTGGCAACATTACATGCGTCTATAACGTTATATATCCTAACCTAGGGCAACCTAACATCTCGGATGTATCATTTGACAACATTCCAGGCGTGTCGGTCCCTACGTCTCGGTGGTAACATTACATGCGTCTATAACGGTATTAATCCTAATCTAAGGCAAACTAACATCTCGGATGCAATATTTGACAACATTCCTGGCCTGTCGAACCCTACTTCTCGGAGGGAACAGTATATACGTCTATAACGTCATATATCCTAACCTATGGCAACCTAACATCTCGGATGTAACATTATATGCGTCTATAACGTTATATATCCTAATCTAAGGCAACCTAACAACTCGGATGTAATATTTGACAACATTCCTGGCCTGTCGAACCCTACTTCTCGGAGGGAACAGTATATACGTCTATAACGTCATATATCCTAACATAAGGCAACCTAACATCTCGGATGTAACATTTGACAACATTCCAGGCGTGTCGGTCCCTAAGTCTCGGTGGTAACATTATATGCGTCTATAACGTTATATATCCTAACCTAAGGCAGCCTAACATCTCGGATGTAACATTATATGCGTCTATAACGTTATATATCCTAATCTAAGGCAACCTAACAACTCGGATGTAATATTTGACAACATTCCTGGCGTGTCGGATCCTGCTTCTCGGTGGGAACGTTGTATGCGTCTATAACGTTGTATGTCCTAATCTAAGGCAACCTAACATCTCGGATGCAATATTTGACAACATTCCTGGCGTGTCGGACCCTGCTTCTGGGTGGGAACTGTATATACGTCTATAACGTTATATATCCTAACCTAAGGCAACCTAACATCTCGTATGCAATATTCTATAACATTCCAGGCGTGTCGGACCCTACGTCTCGGTGGTAACATTGTATGCGTCTATAGCGTTATATATCCTAAACTAAGGCAACCTAACATCTCGGATGCAATATTTAACAACATTCGTGTCCTCTCGAACCCTACTTCTTGGAGGGAACAGTATATACGTTTATAACGTAATATATCCTAACCTAAGGCATATAACATCTGGGATGTAACATTTGACAACATTCCAGGCGTTCCGGTCCCTACGTCTCGGTGGTAACATTACATGCTTCTATAACGTTATATATCCTAACCTAAAGCAACCTAACATCTCGGATGTAACATTTGACAACATTCCAGGCGTGTCGGTCCCTACGTCTCGGTGGTAACATTACATGCGTCTATAACGTTATATAACCTAACCTAAGGCAACCTAACATCTCGGGTGTAATATTTGACAACATTCCTGTCGTGTCGGACCCTACTTCTCGGTGGGAACATTATATACGTCTATAGCGTTATATATCCTAACATAAGGCAACCTATTATATCAGAAGTAATATTTTACAACATTCCTGGCGTGTCGGAGCATTCTTTTCGGTGGGAATATTATATACGTCTATAATGGTCGATATCCTAATCTAAGGCAACCTAGCATCTCGGATGTAATATTGGCTACATTCCTGGCCTGTCGAACCCCACTTCACGGAGGGAACATTATATACGTCTATAACGTCATATATCCTAACCTAAGGCAACCTAACATCTCGGATGCAATATTCTATAACATTCCAGGCGTGTCGGACCCTACGTCCCGGTGGTAACATTGTATGCGTCTATAACGTTATATATCATAAACTAAGGCAACCTAACATCTCGGATGCAATATTTAACAACATTCGTGTCCTGTCGAACCCTACTTCTCGGAGGGAACAGTATATACGTCTATAACGTTATATATCCTAACCTAAGGCAACCTGACATCTCGGATGTAATATTCTACATCACTACAGGAGTGTCGGACCCTACTTCTCGGTGGGAACATTATATGGGTCTATAACGGTATATATCCTAATCTAAGGCAACCTAACACATCGGATGCAATATCTGACAACATTCGTGGCCTGTCGAACCCTACTTCTCGGTGGGAATATTATATACGTCTATAACGGTCAACATCCTAATCTAAGGCAACCTAACATCTCGGATGTAATATTGGCTACATTCCTGGCGTGTCGAACCCTACTTCACGGAGGGAACAGTATATACGTTTATAACGTAATATATCCTAACCTAAGGCATATAACATCTGGGATGTAACATTTGACAACATTCCAGGCGTGTCGATCCCTACGTCTCGGTGGTAACATTATATACGTCTATAACGTCATATATCCTAACCTAAGGCAACCTAACATCTCGGATGTAACATTATATGCGTCTATAGCGTTATATATCCTAAACTAAGGCAACCTAACATCTCGGATGCAATTTTTGACAACATTCGTGGCCTGTCGAACCCTACTTCTCGGAGGGAACAGTATATACGTCTATAACGTTATTCCAGGCGTGTCGGACCCTACTTCTCGGTGGGAACATTATGTGCGTCTATAACGTTGTATGTCCTAATCTAAGGCAACCTATTATATCAGACGTAATATTTTACAACATTCCTGGCGTGTCGGAGCATTCTTTTCGGTGGGAATATTATATACGTTTATAACGTAATATATCCTAACCTAAGGCATATAACATCTGGGATGTAACATTTGACAACTTTCCAGTCGTTCCGGTCCCTACGTCTCGGTGGTAACATTACATGCGTCTATAACGTTATATATCCTAACCTAAGGCAACCTAACATCTCGGATGTAACATTTGACAACATTCCAGGCGTGTCGGTCCCTACGTCTCGGTGGTAACATTATATACGTCTATAACGTTATATATCCTAACCTAAGGCAACCTGACATCTCGGATGTAATATTCTACAACATTCCAGGCGTGTCGGACACAACTTCTCGGTAGGAACATTATATGCGTCTATAACGTTGTATATCCTAATCTAAGGCAACCTAACATCTCGGATGCAATATTGGCTACATTCCTGGCCTGTCGAACCCTACTTCACGGAGGGAACAGTATATACGTCTATAACGTCATATATCCTAACTTAAGGCAACATAACATCTCGGATGTAACATTTGACAACATTCCAGGCGTGTCGAACCCTACTTCTCCGAGGGAACAGTATATACGTCTATAACGTCATATATCCTAACCTATGGCAACCTAACATCTCGGATGTAACATTATATGCGTCTATAACGTTATATATCCTAATCTAAGGCAACCTAACAACTCGGATGTAATATTTGACAACATTCCTGGCCTGTCGAACCCTACTTCTCGGAGGGAACAGTATATACGTCTATAACGTCATATATCCTAACATAAGGCAACCTAACATCTCGGATGTAACATTTGACAACATTCCAGGCGTGTCGGTCCCTAAGTCTCGGTGGTAACATTATATGCGTCTATAACGTTATATATCCTAACCTAAGGCAGCCTAACATCTCGGATGTAACATTATATGCGTCTATAACGTTATATATCCTAATCTAAGGCAACCTAACAACTCGGATGTAATATGTGACAACATTCCTGGCGTGTCGGATCCTGCTTCTCGGTGGGAACGTTGTATGCGTCTATAACGTTGTATGTCCTAATCTAAGGCAACCTAACATCTCGGATGCAATATTTGACAACATTCCTGGCGTGTCGGACCCTGCTTCTGGGTGGGAACTGTATATACGTCTATAACGTTATATATCCTAACCTAAGGCAACCTAACATCTCGGATGCAATATTCTATAACATTCCAGGCGTGTCGGACCCTACGTCTCGGTGGTAACATTGTATGCGTCTATAGCGTTATATATCCTAAACTAAGGCAACCTAGCATCTCGGATGCAATATTTAGCAACATTCGTGTCCTGTCGAACCCTACTTCTCGGAGGGAACAGTATATACGTTTATAACGTAATATATCCTAACCTAAGGCATATAACATCTGGGATGTTACATTTGACAACATTCCAGGCGTTCCGGTCCCTACGTCTCGGTGGTAACATTACATGCTTCTATAACGTAATATATCCTAACCTAAAGCAACCTAACATCTCGGATGTAACATTTGACAACATTCCAGGCGTGTCGGTCCCTAAGTCTCGGTGGTAACATTATATGCGTCTATAACGTTATATATCCTAACCTAAGGCAACCTAACATCTCGGATGTAACATTATATGCGTCTATAACGTTATATATCCTAATCTAAGGCAACCTAACAACTCGGATGTAATATTTGACAACATTCCTGGCGTGTCGGATCCTGCTTCTCGGTGGGAACGTTGTATGCGTCTATAACGTTGTATGTCCTAATCTAAGGCAACCTAACATCTCGCATGCAATATTTGACAACATTCCTGGCGTGTCGGACCCTGCTTCTGGGTGGGAACTGTATATACGTCTATAACGTTATATATCCTAACCTAAGGCAACCTAACATCTCGGATGCAATATTCTATAACATTCCAGGCGTGTCGGACCCTACGTCTCGGTGGTAACATTGTATGCGTCTATAGCGTTATATATCCTAAACTAAGGCAACCTAACATCTCGGATGCAATATTTAACAACATTCGTGTCCTGTCGAACCCTACTTCTCGGAGGGAACAGTATATACGTTTATAACGTAATATATCCTAACCTAAGGCATATAACATCTGGGATGTAACGTTTGACAACATTCCAGGCGTTCCGGTCCCTACGTCTCGGTGGTAACATTACATGCTTCTATAACGTTATATATCCTAACCTAAAGCAACCTAACATCTCGGATGTAATATTCTACATCATTACAGGAGTGTCGGACCCTACTTCTCGGTGGGAACATTATATGGGTCTATAACGGTATATATCCTAATCTAAGGCAACCTAACATATCGGATGCAATATCTGACAACATTCGTGGCCTGTCGAACCCTACTTCTCGGTGGGAATATTATATACGTCTATAACGGTCAACATCCTAATCTAAGGCAACTTAACATCTCGGATGTAATATTGGCTACATTCCTGGCGTGTCGAACCCTACTTCACGGAGGGAACAGTATATACGTTTATAACGTAATATATCCTAACCTAAGGCATATAACATCTGGGATGTAACATTTGACAACATTCCAGGCGTGTCGATCCCTACGTCTCGGTGGTAACATTATATACGTCTATAACGTCATATATCCTAACCTAAGGCAACCTAACATCTCGGATGTAACATTATATGCGTCTATAGCGTTATATATCCTAAACTAAGGCAACCTAACATCTCGGATGCAATTTTTGACAACATTCGTGGCCTGTCGAACCCTACTTCTCGGAGGGAACAGTATATACGTCTATAACGTTATTCCAGGCGTGTCGGACCCTACTTCTCGGTGGGAACATTATGTGCGTCTATAACGTTGTATGTCCTAATCTAAGGCAACCTATTATATCAGACGTAATATTTTACAACATTCCTGGCGTGTCGGAGCATTCTTTTCGGTGGGAATACTATATACGTTTATAACGTAATATATCCTAACCTAAGGCATATAACATCTGGGATGTAACATTTGACAACTTTCCAGTCGTTCCGGTCCCTACGTCTCGGTGGTAACATTACATGCGTCTATAACGTTATATATCCTAACCTAAGGCAACCTAACATCTCGGATGTAACATTTGACAACATTCCAGGCGTGTCGGTCCCTACGTCTCGGTGGTAACATTATATACGTCTATAACGTTATATATCCTAACCTAAGGCAACCTGACATCTCGGATGTAATATTCTACAACATTCCAGGCGTGTCGGACACAACTTCTCGGTAGGAACATTATATGCGTCTATAACGTTGTATATCCTAATCTAAGGCAACCTAACATCTCGGATGCAATATTGGCTACATTCCTGGCCTGTCGAACCCTACTTCACGGAGGGAACAGTATATACGTCTATAACGTCATATATCCTAACTTAAGGCAACATAACATCTCGGATGTAACATTTGACAACATTCCAGGCGTGTCGAACCCTACTTCTCTGAGGGAACAGTATATACGTCTATAACGTCATATATCCTAACCTATGGCAACCTAACATCTCGGATGTAACATTATATGCGTCTATAACGTTATATATCCTAATCTAAGGCAACCTAACAACTCGGATGTAATATTTGACAACATTCCTGGCCTGTCGAACCCTACTTCTCGGAGGGAACAGTATATACGTCTATAACGTCATATATCCTAACATAAGGCAACCTAACATCTCGGATGTAACATTTGACAACATTCCAGGCGTGTCGGTCCCTAAGTCTCGGTGGTAACATTATATGCGTCTATAACGTTATATATCCTAACCTAAGGCAGCCTAACATCTCGGATGTAACATTATATGCGTCTATAACGTTATATATCCTAATCTAAGGCAACCTAACAACTCGGATGTAATATGTGACAACATTCCTGGCGTGTCGGATCCTGCTTCTCGGTGGGAACGTTGTATGCGTCTATAACGTTGTATGTCCTAATCTAAGGCAACCTAACATCTCGGATGCAATATTTGACAACATTCCTGGCGTGTCGGACCCTGCTTCTGGGTGGGAACTGTATATACGTCTATAACGTTATATATCCTAACCTAAGGCAACCTAACATCTCGGATGCAATATTCTATAACATTCCAGGCGTGTCGGACCCTACGTCTCGGTGGTAACATTGTATGCGTCTATAGCGTTATATATCCTAAACTAAGGCAACCTAGCATCTCGGATGCAATATTTAGCAACATTCGTGTCCTGTCGAACCCTACTTCTCGGAGGGAACAGTATATACGTTTATAACGTAATATATCCTAACCTAAGGCATATAACATCTGGGATGTAACATTTGACAACATTCCAGGTGTTCCGGCCCCTACGTCTCGGTGGTAACATTACATGCTTCTATAACGTTATATATCCTAACCTAAAGCAACCTAACATCTCGGATGTAACATTTGACAACATTCCAGGCGTGTCGGTCCCTAAGTCTCGGTGGTAACATTATATGCGTCTATAACGTTATATATCCTAACCTAAGGCAACCTAACATCTCGGATGTAACATTATATGCGTCTATAACGTTATATATCCTAATCTAAGGCAACCTAACAACTCGGATGTAATATTTGACAACATTCCTGGCGTGTCGGATCCTGCTTCTCGGTGGGAACGTTGTATGCGTCTATAACGTTGTATGTCCTAATCTAAGGCAACCTAACATCTCGCATGCAATATTTGACAACATTCCTGGCGTGTCGGACCCTGCTTCTGGGTGGGAACTGTATATACGTCTATAACGTTATATATCCTAACCTAAGGCAACCTAACATCTCGGATGCAATATTCTATAACATTCCAGGCGTGTCGGACCCTACGTCTCGGTGGTAACATTGTATGCGTCTATAGCGTTATATATCCTAAACTAAGGCAACCTAACATCTCGGATGCAATATTTAACAACATTCGTGTCCTGTCGAACCCTACTTCTCGGAGGGAACAGTATATACGTTTATAACGTAATATATCCTAACCTAAGGCATATAACATCTGGGATGTAACGTTTGACAACATTCCAGGCGTTCCGGTCCCTACGTCTCGGTGGTAACATTACATGCTTCTATAACGTTATATATCCTAACCTAAAGCAACCTAACATCTCGGATGTAACATTTGACAACATTCCAGGCGTGTCGGTCCCTACGTCTCGGTGGTAACATTACATGCGTCTATAACGTTATATAACCTAACCTAAGGCAACCTAACATCTCTGGTGTAATATTTGACAACATTCCTGTCGTGTCGGACCCTACTTCTCGGTGGGAACATTATATACGTCTATAGCGTTATATATCCTAACATAAGGCAACCTATTATATCAGAAGTAATATTTTACAACATTCCTGGCGTGTCGGAGCATTCTTTTCGGTGGGAATATTATATACGTCTATAATGGTCGATATCCTAATCTAAGGCAACCTAGCATCTCGGATGCAATATTCTATAACATTCCAGGCGTGTTCGACCCTACGTCCCGGTGGTAAAATTGTATGCGTCTATAACGTTATATATCCTAAACTAAGGCAACCTAACATCTCGGATGCAATATTTAACAACATTCGTGTCCTGTCGAACCCTACTTCTCGGAGGGAACAGTATATACGTCTATAACGTTATATATCCTAACCTAAGGCAACCTGACATCTCGGATGTAATATTCTACATCATTCCAGGAGTGTCGGACCCTACTTCTCGGTGGGAACATTATATGGGTCTATAACGGTATATATCCTAATCTAAGGCAACCTAACATATCGGATGCAATATCTGACAACATTCGTGGCCTGTCGAACCCTACTTCTCGGTGGGAATATTATATACGTCTATAACGGTCAACATCCTAATCTAAGGCAACCTAACATCTCGGATGTAATATTGGCTACATTCCTGGCGTGTCGAACCCTACTTCACGGAGGGAACAGTATATACGTTTATAACGTAATATATCCTAACCTAAGGCATATAACATCTGGGATGTAACATTTGACAACATTCCAGGCGTGTCGATCCCTACGTCTCGGTGGTAACATTATATACGTCTATAACGTTATATATCCTAACCTAAGGCAACCTGACATCTCGGATGTAATATTCTACAACAATCCAGGCGTGTCGGACACAACTTCTCGGTAGGAACATTATATGCGTCTATAACGTTGTATATCCTAATCTAAGGCAACCTATTATCTCAGACGTAATAGTATATAACATTCCTGGCGTGTCGGAGCATTCTTTACGGTGGGAATATTATATACGTCTATAACGGTACATATCCTAATCTAAGGCAACCTAACATCTCGGATGCAATATTGGCTACAATCCTGGCCTGTCGAACCCTACTTCACGGAGGGAACAGTATATACGTCTATAACGTCATATATCCTAACCTAAGGCAACCTAACATCTCGGATGTAACATTTGACAACATTCCAGGCGTGTCGGTCCCTACGTCTCGGTGGTAACATTACATGCGTCTATAACGTTATATATCCTAACCTAAGGCAACCTAACATCTCGGATGTATCATTTGACAACATTCCAATCGTGTCGGTCCCTACGTCTCGGTGGTAACATTACATGCGTCTATAACGGTATATATCCTAATCTAAGGCAAACTAACATCTCGGATGTAATATTCTACAACATTCCAGGCGTGTCGGACACAACTTCTCGGTAGGAACATTATATGCGTCTATAACGTTGTATATCCTAATCTAAGGCAACCTATTATCTCAGACGTAATATTATATAACATTCCTGGCGTGTCGGAGCATTCCTTACGGTGGGAATATTATATACGTCTATAACGGTACATATCCTAATCTAAAGCAACCTAACATCTCGGATGCAATATTGGCTACATTCCTGGCCTGTCGAACCCTACTTCACGGAGGGAACAGTATATACGTCTATAACGTCATATATCCTAACCTAAGGCAACATAACATCTCGGATGTAACATTTGACAACATTCCAGGCGTGTCGGTACCTACGTCTCGGTGGTAACATTACATGCGTCTATAACGTTATATATCCTAACCTAAGGCAACCTAACATCTCGGATGTATCATTTGACAACATTCCAGGCGTGTCGGTCCCTACGTCTCGGTGGTAACATTACATGCGTCTATAACGGTATATATCCTAATCTAAGGCAAACTAACATCTCGGATGCAATATTTGACAACATTCCTGGCCTGTCGAACCCTACTTCTCGGAGGGAACAGTATATACGTCTATAACGTCATATATCCTAACCTATGGCAACCTAACATCTCGGATGTAACATTATATGCGTCTATAACGTTATATATCCTAATCTAAGGCAACCTAACAAGTCGGATGTAATATTTGACAACATTCCTGGCCTGTCGAACCCTACTTCTCGGAGGGAACAGTATATACGTCTATAACGTCATATATCCTAACATAAGGCAACCTAACATCTCGGATGTAACATTTGACAACATTCCAGGCGTGTCGGTCCCTAAGTCTCGGTGGTAACATTATATGCGTCTATAACGTTATATATCCTAACCTAAGGCAACCTAACATCTCGGATGTAACATTATATGCGTCTATAACGTTATATATCCTAATCTAAGGCAACCTAACAACTCGGATGTAATATTTGACAACATTCCTGGCGTGTCGGATCCTGCTTCTCGGTGGGAACGTTGTATGCGTCTATAACGTTGTATGTCCTAATCTAAGGCAACCTAACATCTCGGATGCAATATTTGACAACATTCCTGGCGTGTCGGACCCTGCTTCTGGGTGGGAACTGTATATACGTCTATAACGTTATATATCCTAACCTAAGGCAACCTAACATCTCGGATGCAATATTCTATAACATTCCAGGCGTGTCGGACCCTACGTCTCGGTGGTAACATTGTATGCGTCTATAGCGTTATATATCCTAAACTAAGGCAACCTAACATCTCGGATGCAATATTTGACAACATTCGTGTCCTGTCGAACCCTACTTCTCGGAGGGAACAGTATATACGTCTATAACGTTATATATCCTATCCTAAGGCAACCTGACATCTCGGATGTAATATTCTACAACATTCCAGGCGTGTCGGACCCTACTTCTCGGTGGGAACATTATATGGGTCTACAACGGTATATATCCTAATCTAAGGCAACCTAACATCTCGGATGCAATATCTGACAACATTCGTGGCCTGTCGAACCCTACTTCTCGGAGGGAACAGTATATACGTCTATAACGTTATATATCCTTACCTAAGGCAACCTGACATCTCGGATGTAATATTCTACAACATTCCAGGCGTGTTGGACCCTACTTCTCGGTGGGAACATTATATGGGTCTATAACGGTATATATTCCTAATCTAAGGCAACCTAACATATCGGATGCAATATCTGACAACATTCGTGGCCTGTCGAACCCTACTTCTCGGTGGGAATATTATATACGTCTATAACGGTCAACATCCTAATCTAAGGCAACCTAACATCTCGGATGTAATATTGGCTACATTCCTGGCGTGTCGAAACCTACTTCACGGAGGGAACAGTATATACGTTTATAACGTAATATATCCTAAGCTAAGGCATATAACATCTGGGATGTAACATTTGACAACATTCCAGTCGTTCCGGTCCCTACGTCTCGGTGGTAACATTACATGCGTCTATAACGTTATATAACCTAACCTAAGGCAACCTAACACCTCGGGTGTAATATTTGACAACATTCCTGTCGTGTCGGACCCTACTTCTCGGTGGGAACATTATATACGTCTATAGCGTTATATATCCTAACATAAGGCAACCTATTATATCAGAAGTAATATTTGACAACATTCCAGGCGTGTCAGTCCCTACGTCTCGGTGGTAACATTACATGCTTCTATAACGTTATATATCCTAACCTAAGGCAACCTAACATCTCGGATGTAACATTTGACAACATTCCAGGCGTGTCGGTCCCTACGTCTCGGTGGTAACATTATATACGTCTATAACGTTATATATCCTAACCTAAGGCAACCTGACATCTCGGATGTAATATTCTACAACATTCCAGGCGTGTCGGACACAACTTCTCGGTAGGAACATTATATGCGTCTATAACGTTGTATATCCTAATCTAAGGCAACCTATTATCTCAGACGTAATATTATATAACATTCCTGGCGTGTCGGAGCATTCTTTACGGTGGGAATATTATATGCGTCTATAACGGTACATATCCTAATCTAAGGCAACCTATCATCTCGGATGCAATATTGGCTACATTCCTGGCCTGTCGAACCCTACTTCACGGAGGGAACAGTATATACGTCTATAACGTCATATATCCTAACCTAAGGCAACCTAACATCTCGGATGTAACATTTGACAACATTCCAGGCGTGTCGGACCCTACGTCTCGGTGGTAACATTGTATGCGCCTATAACGTTATTTATCATAAACTAAGGCAACCTAACATCTCGGATGCAATATTTGACAACATTCGGGTCCTGTCGAACCCTACTTCTCGGAGGGAACAGTATATACGTCTATAACGTTATATATCCTAACCTAAGGCAACCTGACATCTCGGATGTAATATTCTACAACATTGCAGGCGTGTCGGACCCTACTTCTCGGTGGGAACATTATATGGGTCTATAACGGTATATATCCTAATCTAAGGCAACTTAACATCTCGGACGCAATATCTGACACCATTCGTGGCCTGGCGAACCCTACTTCTCGGAGGGAACAGTATATACGTCTATAACGTTATATATCCTTACCTAAGGCAACCTGACATCTCGGATGTAATATTCTACAACATTCCAGGCGTGTTGGACCCTACTTCTCGGTGGGAACATTATATGGGTCTATAACGGTATATATCCTAATCTAAGGCAACCTAACACATCGGATGCAATATCTGACAACATTCGTGGCCTGTCGAACCCTACTTCTCGGTGGGAATATTATATACGTCTATAACGGTCAACATCCTAATCTAAGGCAACCTAACATCTCGGATGTAATATTGGCTACATTCCTGGCGTGTCGAAACCTACTTCACGGAGGGAACAGTATATACGTTTATAACGTAATATATCCTAACCTAAGGCATATAACATCTGGGATGTAACATTTGACAACATTCCAGGCGTTCCGGTCCCTACGTCTCGGTGGTAACATTACATGCTTCTATAACGTTATATATCCTAACCTAAGGCAACCTAACATCTCAGATGTTACATTTGACAACATTCCAGGCGTGTCGGTCCCTACGTCTCGGAGGGAACAGTATATACGTCTATAACGTTATATATCCTAACCTAAGGCAACCTAACATCTCGGACGTAACATTTGATAATATTCCAGGCGAGTCGGTCCCTACGTCTCGGTAGGAACATTATATGCGTCTATAACGTTGTATATCCTAATCTAAGGCAACCTATTATCTCAGACGTAATATTATATAACATTCCTGGCGTGTCGGAGTATTCTTTACGGTGGGAATATTATATACGTCTATAACGGTACATATCCTAATCTAAGGCAACCTAACATCTCGGATGCAATATTGGCTACATTCCTGGCCTGTCGAACCCTACTTCACGGAGGGAACAGTATATACGTCTATAACGTCATATATCCTAACCTAAGGCAACCTAACATCTCGGATGTAACATTTGACAACATTCCAGGCGTGTCGGTCCCTACGTCTCGATGGTAACATTACATGCGTCTATAACGTTATATATCCTAACCTAAGGCAACCTAACGTCTCGGATGCAATATTCTATAACATTCCAGGCGTGTCGGACCCTACGTCTCGGTGGTAACATTGTATGCGTCTATAACGTTATATATCATAAACTAAGGCAACCTAACATCTCGGATGCAATATTTGACAACATTCCTGGCCTGTCGAACCCTACTTCTCGGAGGGAACAGTATATACGTCTATAACGTCATATATCCTAACCTAAGGCAACCTAACATCTCGGATGTAACATTATATACGTCTATAACGTCATATATCCTAACATAAGACAACCTAACATCTCGGATGTAACATTTGACAACATTCCAGGCGTGTCGGACCCTACGTCTCGGTGGTAACATTACATGCTTCTATAACGTTATATATCCTAACCTAAGGCAACCTAATATCTCGGATGTAACATTTGACAACATTCCAGGCGTGTCGGTCCCTACGTCTCGGTGGTAACGTTACATGCGTCTATAACGTTATATATTCTAACCTAAGGCCACCTAACACCTCGGATGTAATATTTGACCACATTCCTAGCTTGTCGAACCGTACTTCTCGGTGAGAACAGTATATACGTCTATAACGGTATATATCCTAATCTAAGGCAACCTAACATCTCGGATGCAATATTTGACAACATTCCTGGCCTGTCGAACCCTACTTCTCGGAGGGAACAGTATATACGTCTATAACGTTATATATCCTAACCTAAGGCAACCTAACATCTCGGACGTAGCATTTGATAATATTCCAGGCGAGTCGGTCCCTACGTCTCGGTGGTAACGTTACATGCGTCTATAACGTTATATATCCTAACCTAAGGCAACCTAACATCTCGGATGCAATATTTGACAACATTCCTGGCCTGTCGACCCTACTTTACGGAGGGAACAGTATATTCGTCTATAACGTCATATATCCTAACCTAAGGCAACCTAACATCTCGGATGTAACATTTGACAACATTCCAGGCGTGTCGGTCCCTACGTCTCGGTGGTAACATTACATGCGTCTGTAACGGTATATATTCTAACCTAAGGCCACCTAACACCTCGGATGTTATATTTGACAACATTCCTGGCGTGTCGAACCGTACTTTTCGGTGGGAACAGTATATACGTCTATAACGGTATATATCCTAATCTAAGGCAACCTAACTTCTCGGATGTAATATTTGACCACATTCCTGGCGTGTCGAACCCTACTTCTCGGAGGGAATAGTATATACGTCTATAACGGTATATATCCTAATCTAAGGCAACCTAACATCTCGGATGCAGTATTTGACAACATTCCTGGCCTGTCGAACCCTACTTCTCGGAGGGAACAGTATATACGTCTATAACGTTATATATCCTAACCTAAGGCAACCTAACATCTCGGACGTAGCATTTGATAATATTCCAGGCGAGTCGGTCCCAACGTCTCGGTGGTAACGTTACATGCGTCTATAACGTTATATATCCTAACCTAAGGCAACCTAACATCTCGGATGCAATATTTGACAACATTCCTGGCCTGTCGACCCTACTTTACGGAGGGAACAGTATATTCGTCTATAACGTCATATATCCTAACCTAAGGCAACCTAACATCTCGGATGTAACATTTGACAACATTCCAGGCGTGTCTGTCCCTACGTCTCGGTGGTAACATTACATGCGTCTGTAACGGTATATATTCTAACCTAAGGCCACCTAACACCTCGGATGTTATATTTGACAACATTCCTGGTGTGTCGAACCGTACTTTTCGGTGGGAACAGTATATACGTCTATAACGGTATATATCCTAATCTAAGGCAACCTAACTTCTCGGATGCAATAGTTGACAACATTCCTGGCCTGTTGAACCCTACTTCTCGGAGGGAATAGTATACACGTCTATAACGGTATATATCCTAACCTAAGGCAACCTAACATCTCGGACGTAACATTTGATAATATTCCAGGCGAGTCGGTCCCTACGTCTCGGTGGTAACATTATATGCGTCTATAACGTTATATATCCTAACCTAAGGCAACCTAACAACTCGGATGTACTATTTGACAACATTCCTGGCGCGTCGGATCCTGCTTCTCGGTGGGAACATTATATGCGTCTATAACGTTGTATGTCCTAATCTAAGGCAACCTAACATCTCGGATGCAATATTTGACAACATTCCTGGCCTGTCGAACCCTACTCCTCGGGGGGAACAGTATATACGTCTATAACGTCATATATCCTATCCTAAGGCAACCTAACATCTCGGATGTAACATTTGACAACATTCCAGGCGTGTCGGACGCTACGTATCGGTGGTAACATTACATGCGTCTATAACGTTATATATCCTAACCTAAGGCAACCTAACAACTCGGATGTAATATTTGACAACATTCCTGGCGCGTCGGATCCTGCTTCTCGGTGGGAACATTATATGCGTCTATAACGTTGTATGTCCTAATCTAAGGCAACCTAACATCTCGGATGCAATATTTGACAACATTCCTGGCCTGTCGAACCTTACTCCTCGGAGGGAAAAGTATATACGTCTATAACGTCATATATCCTAACCTAAGGCAGCCTAACATCTCGGATGCAACTTTTGACAACATTCCAGGCGTGTCGGTCCCTACGTCTCGGTGCTAACGTTACATGCGTCTATAACGTTATATATCCTAACCTAAGGCAACCTAACATCTCGGATGTAACATTTGACAACATTCCAGGCGTGTCGGTCCCTACGTCTCGGTAGTAACATTATATACGTCTATAACGTTATATATCCTAACCTAAGGCAACCTGACATCTCGGATGTAATATTCTACAACATTCCAGGCGTGTCGGACACTACTTGCCCGTGGGAACATTATATGCGTCTATAACGTTGTATGTCCTAATCTAAGGCAACCTATTATCTCAGACGTAATATTTTACAACATTCCCGGCGTGTCGGAGCATTCTTTAAGGTGGGAATATTATATACGTCTATAACGGTATATATCCTAATCTAAGGCAACCTAACATCTCGGATGTAATATTTGACAACATTCCTGGCCTGTCAAACCCTACTTCTCGAAGGGAACATTATATACGTCTATAACGGTATATATCCTAATCTAAGGCAACCTAACATCTCGGATGTAATATTGGCTACATTCCTGGCCTGTCGAACCCTACTTCACGGAGGGAATAGTATATACGTCTATAACGTCATATCTCCTAAGCTAAGGCAACCTAACATCTCGGATGTAACATTTGACAACATTCCAGGCGTGTAGGTCCCTACGTCTCGGTGGTAACATTACTTGCTTCTATAACGTTATATATCCTAACCTAAGGCAACCTAACATCTCGGATGTAACATTTAACAACATTCCAGCGTGTCGGTCCCTACGTCTCGGTAGTAACATTACATGCTTCTATAACGTTATATATCCTAACCTAAGGCAACCTAACATCTCGGATGTAACATTTGACAACATTCCAGGCGTGTCGGTCCCTACGTCTCGGTGGTATCGTTACATGCGTCTATAACGTTATATATCCTAACCTAAGGCAACCTAACATCTCGGATGCAATGTTTGACAACAGTCCTGGCCTGTCGAACCCTACTTCACGAGGGAACAGTATATTCGTCTATAACGTCATATATTCTAACCTAAGGCAACCTAACATCTCGGATGCAATATTTGACAACAGTCCTGGCCTGTCGAACCCTACTTCACGGAGGGAACAGTATATTCGTCTATAACGTCATATATCCTAACCTAAGGCAACCTAACATCTCGGATGCAATATTTGACAACATTCCTGGCCTGTCGAACCCTACTTCTCGGAAAGAACAGTATATACGTCTATAACGTCATATATCCTAACCTAAGGCAACCTAACATTTCGGATGTAACATGTAACAACATTCCAGGCGTGTCGGTCCCTACGTCTCGGTGGTAACATTACATGCTTCTATAACGTTATATATCCTAACCTAAGGCAACCTAACATCTCGGATGTAACATTTGACAACATTCCAGGCGTGTCGGTCCCTACGTCTCGGTGGTATCGTTACATGCGTCTATAACGTTATATATCCTAACCTAAGGCAACCTAACATCTCGGATGCAATGTTTGACAACAGTCCTGGCCTGTCGAACCCTACTTCACGAGGGAACAGTATATTCGTCTATAACGTCATATATTCTAACCTAAGGCAACCTAACATCTCGGATGCAATATTTGACAACATTCCTGGCCTGTCGAACCCTACTTCTCGGAAAGAACAGTATATACGTCTATAACGTCATATATCCTAACCTAAGGCAACCTAACATCTCGGATGTAACATTTAAAAACATTCCAGGCGTGTCAGTCCCCACGTCTCGGTGGTAACATTACATGCTTCTATAACGTTATATATCCTAACCTAAGGCAACCTAACATCTCGGATGTAACATTTGACAACATTCCAGGCGTGTCGGACCCTACGTCTCGGTGGTAACATTACATGCTTCTATAACGTTATGTATCCTAACCTAAGGCAACCTAACATCTCGGATATAACATTTGACAACATTCCAGGCGTGTCGGTCCCTACGTCTCGGTAGTAACATTATATACGTCTATAACGTTATATATCCTAACCTAAGGCAACCTGACATCTCGGATGTAATATTCTACAACATTCCAGGCGTGTCGGACACTACTTGCCCGTGGGAACATTATATGCGTCTATAACGTTGTATGTCCTAATCTAAGGCAACCTATTACCTCAGACGTAATATTTTACAACATTCCCGGCGTGTCGGAGCATTCTTTAAGGTGGGAATATTATATACGTCTATAACGGTATATATCCTAATCTAAGGCAACCTAACATCTCGGATGTAATATTTGACAACATTCCTGGCCTGTCAAACCCTACTTCTCGAAGGGAACATTATATACGTCTATAACGGTATATATCCTAATCTAAGGCAACCTAACATCTCGGATGTAATATTGGCTACATTCCTGGCCTGTCGAACCCTACTTCACGGAGGGAACAGTATATACGTCTATAACGTCATATCTCCTAAGCTAAGGCAACCTAACATCTCGGATGTAACATTTGACAACATTCCAGGCGTGTAGGTCCCTACGTCTCGGTGGTAACATTACTTGCTTCTATAACGTTATATATCCTAACCTAAGGCAACCTAACATCTCGGATGTAACATTTAACAGCATTCCAGGCGTGTCGGTCCCTACGTCTCGGTGGTAACATTACATGCTTCTATAACGTTATATATCCTAACCTAAGGCAACCTAACATCTCGGATGTAACATTTGACAACATTCCAGGCGTGTCGGTCCCTACGTCTCGGTGGTAACGTTACATGCGTCTATAACGTTATATATCCTAACCTAAGGCAACCTAACATCTCGGATGCAATATTTGACAACAGTCCTGGCCTGTCGAACCCTACTTCACGGGGGGAACAGTATATTCGTCTATAACGTCATATATCCTAACCTAAGGCAACCTAACATCTCGGATGCAATATTTGACAACATTCCTGGCCTGTCGAACCCTACTTCTCGGAAAGAACAGTATATACGTCTATAACGTCATATATCCTAACCTAAGGCAACCTAACATTTCGGATGTAACATTTAACAACATTCCAGGCGTGTCGGTCCCTACGTCTCGGTGGTAACATTACATGCTTCTATAACGTTATATATCCTAACCTAAGGCCACCTAACGTCTCGGATGTAACATTTGACAACATTCCAGGCGTGTCGGACCCTACGTCTCGGTGGTAACATTACATGCTTCTATAACGTTATACATCCTAACCTAAGGCAACCTAACATCTCGGATGCAATGTTTGACAACAGTCCTGGCCTGTCGAACCCTACTTCACGAGGGAACAGTATATTCGTCTATAACGTCATATATTCTAACCTAAGGCAACCTAATATCTCGGATGCAATATTTGACAACATTCCTGGCCTGTCGAACCCTACTTCTCGGAAAGAACAGTATATACGTCTATAACGTCATATATCCTAACCTAAGGCAACCTAACATCTCGGATGTAACATTTAAAAACATTCCAGGCGTGTCGGTCCCCACGTCTCGGTGGTAACATTACATGCTTCTATAACGTTATATATCCTAACCTAAGGCAACCTAACATCTCGGATGTAACATTTGACAACATTCCAGGCGTGTCGGTCCCTACGTCTCGGTGGTAATGTTACATGCGTCTATAACGTTATATATTCTAACCTAAGGCCACCTAACACCTCGGATGTAATATTTGACCACATTCCTGGCGTGTCGAACCGTACTTCTCGGTGAGAACAGTATATACGTCTATAACGGTATATATCCTAATCTAAGGCAACCTAACATCTCGGATGCAATATTTGACAACATTCCTGGCCTGTCGAACCCTACTTCTCGGAGGGAATAGTATGTACGTCTATAACGGTATGTATCCTAATCTAAGGCAACCTAACATCTCGGATGCAATATTTGACAACATTCCTGGCCTGTCGAACCCTACTTCTCGGAGGGAACAGTATATACGTCTATAACGTTATATATCCTAACCTAAGGCAACCTAACATCTCGGACGTAACATTTGATAATATTCCAGGCGAGTCGGTCCCTACGTCTCGGTGGTAACGTTACATGCGTCTATAACGTTATATATCCTAATCTAAGGCAAACTAACATCTCGGATGTAATATTCTACAACATTCCAGGCGTGTCGGACACAACTTCTCGGTAGGAACATTATATGCGTCTATAACGTTGTATATCCTAATCTAAGGCAACCTATTATCTCAGACGTAATATTTTACAACATTCCCGGCGTGTCGGAGCATTCTTTAAGGTGGGAATATTATATACGTCTATAACGGTATATATCCTAATCTAAGGCAACCTAACATCTCGGATGTAATATTTGACAACATTCCTGGCCTGTCAAACCCTACTTCTCGAAGGGAACTTTATATACGTCTATAACGGTATATATCCTAATCTAAGGCAACCTAACATCTCGGATGTAATATTGGCTACATTCCTGGCCTGTCGAACCCTACTTCACGGAGGGAATAGTATATACGTCTATAACGTCATATCTCCTAAGCTAAGGCAACCTAACATCTCGGATGTAACATTTGACAACATTCCAGGCGTGTAGGTCCCTACGTCTCGGTGGTAACATTACTTGCTTCGATAACGTTATATATCCTAATCTAAGGCAACCTAACATCTCGGATGCAATATTTGACAACATTCCTGGCCTGTCGAACCCTACTTCTCGGAGGGAATAGTATGTACGTCTATAACGGTATGTATCCTAACCTAAGGCAACCTAACATCTCGGATGCAATATTTGACAACATTCCTGGCCTGTCGAACCCTACTTCTCGGAGGGAACAGTATATACGTCTATAACGTTATATATCCTAACCTAAGGCAACCTAACATCTCGGACGTAACATTTGATAATATTCCAGGCGTGTAGGTCCCTACGTCTCGGTGGTAACATTACTTGCTTCTATAACGTTATATATCCTAACCTAAGGCAACCTAACATCTCGGATGTAACATTTAACAACATTCCAGCGTGTCGGTCCCTACGTCTCGGTAGTAACATTACATGCTTCTATAACGTTATATATCCTAACCTAAGGCAACCTAACATCTCGGATGTAACATTTGACAACATTCCAGGCGTGTCGGTCCCTACGTCTCGGTGGTAACGTTACATGCGTCTATAACGTTATATATCCTAACCTAAGGCAACCTAACATCTCGGATGCAATATTTGACAACAGTCCTGGCCTGTCGAACCCTACTTCACGGGGGGAACAGTATATTCGTCTATAACGTCATATATCCTAACCTAAGGCAACCTAACATCTCGGATGCAATATTTGACAACATTCCTGGCCTGTCGAACCCTACTTCTCGGAAAGAACAGTATATACGTCTATAACGTCATATATCCTAACCTAAGGCAACCTAACATTTCGGATGTAACATTTAACAACATTCCAGGCGTGTCGGTCCCTACGTCTCGGTGGTAACATTACATGCTTCTATAACGTTATATATCCTAACCTAAGGCAACCTAACATCTCGGATGTAACATTTGACAACATTCCAGGCGTGTCGGTCCCTACGTCTCGGTGGTATCGTTACATGCGTCTATAACGTTATATATCCTAACCTAAGGCAACCTAACATCTTGGATGCAATGTTTGACAACAGTCCTGGCCTGTCGAACCCTACTTCACGAGGGAACAGTATATTCGTCTATAACGTCATATATTCTAACCTAAGGCAACCTAACATCTCGGATGCAATATTTGACAACAGTCCTGGCCTGTCGAACCCTACTTCACGGAGGGAACAGTATATTCGTCTATAACGTCATATATCCTAACCTAAGGCAACCTAACATCTCGGATGCAATATTTGACAACATTCCTGGCCTGTCGAACCCTACTTCTCGGAAAGAACAGTATATACGTCTATAACGTCATATATCCTAACCTAAGGCAACCTAACATTTCGGATGTAACATGTAACAACATTCCAGGCGTGTCGGTCCCTACGTCTCGGTGGTAACATTACATGCTTCTATAACGTTATATATCCTAACCTAAGGCAACCTAACATCTCGGATGTAACATTTGACAACATTCCAGGCGTGTCGGTCCCTACGTCTCGGTGGTATCGTTACATGCGTCTATAACGTTATATATCCTAACCTAAGGCAACCTAACATCTCGGATGCAATGTTTGACAACAGTCCTGGCCTGTCGAACCCTACTTCACGAGGGAACAGTATATTCGTCTATAACGTCATATATTCTAACCTAAGGCAACCTAACATCTCGGATGCAATATTTGACAACATTCCTGGCCTGTCGAACCCTACTTCTCGGAAAGAACAGTATATACGTCTATAACGTCATATATCCTAACCTAAGGCAACCTAACATCTCGGATGTAACATTTAAAAACATTCCAGGCGTGTCAGTCCCCACGTCTCGGTGGTAACATTACATGCTTCTATAACGTTATATATCCTAACCTAAGGCAACCTAACATCTCGGATGTAACATTTGACAACATTCCAGGCGTGTCGGACCCTACGTCTCGGTGGTAACATTACATGCTTCTATAACGTTATGTATCCTAACCTAAGGCAACCTAACATCTCGGATGTAACATTTGACAACATTCCAGGCGTGTCGGTCCCTACGTCTCGGTAGTAACATTATATACGTCTATAACGTTATATATCCTAACCTAAGGCAACCTGACATCTCGGATGTAATATTCTACAACATTCCAGGCGTGTCGGACACTACTTGCCCGTGGGAACATTATATGCGTCTATAACGTTGTATGTCCTAATCTAAGGCAACCTATTATCTCAGACGTAATATTTTACAACATTCCCGGGGTGTCGGAGCATTCTTTAAGGTGGGAATATTATATACGTCTATAACGGTATATATCCTAATCTAAGGCAACCTAACATCTCGGTTGTAATATTTGACAACATTCCTGGCCTGTCAAACCCTACTTCTCGAAGGGAACATTATATACGTCTATAACGGTATATATCCTAATCTAAGGCAACCTAACATCTCGGATGTAATATTGGCTACATTCCTGGCCTGTCGAACCCTACTTCACGGAGGGAATAGTATATACGTCTATAACGTCATATCTTCTAAGCTAAGGCAACCTAACATCTCGGATGTAACATTTGACAACATTCCAGGCGTGTCGGTCCCTACGTCTCGGTGGTAACGTTACATGCGTCTATAACGTTATATATCCTAACCTAAGGCAACCTAACATCTCGGATGCAATATTTGACAACAGTCCTGGCCTGTCGAACCCTACTTCACGGGGGGAACAGTATATTCGTCTATAACGTCATATATCCTAACCTAAGGCAACCTAACATCTCGGATGCAATATTTGACAACATTCCTGGCCTGTCGAACCCTACTTCTCGGAAAGAACAGTATATACGTCTATAACGTCATATATCCTAACCTAAGGCAACCTAACATTTCGGATGTAACATTTAACAACATTCCAGGCGTGTCGGTACCTACGTCTCGGTGGTAACATTACATGCTTCTATAACGTTATATATCCTAACCTAAGGCAACCTAACATCTCGGATGTAACATTTGACAACATTCCAGGCGTGTCGGTCCCTACGTCTCGGTGGTAACATTACATGCTTCTATAACGTTATATATCCTAACCTAAGGCAACCTAACATCTCGGATGCAATGTTTGACAACAGTCCTGGCCTGTCGAACCCTACTTCACGAGGGAACAGTATATTCGTCTATAAAGTCATATATCCTAACCTAAGGCAACCTAACATCTCGGATGTAACATTTGACAACATTCCAGGCGTGTCGGTCCCTACGTCTCGGTAGTAACATTATATACGTCTATAACGTTATATATCCTAACCTAAGGCAACCTGACATCTCGGATGTAATATTCTACAACATACCAGGCGTGTCGGACACTACTTGCCCGTGGGAACATTATATGCGTCTATAACGTTGTATGTCCTAATCTAAGGCAACCTATTATCTCAGACGTAATATTTTACAACATTCCCGGCGTGTCGGAGCATTCTTTAAGGTGGGAATATTATATACGTCTATAACGGTATATATCCTAATCTAAGGCAACCTAACATCTCGGATGTAATATTTGACAACATTCCTGGCCTGTCAAACCCTACTTCTCGAAGGGAACATTATATACGTCTATAACGGTATATATCCTAATCTAAGGCAACCTAACATCTCGGATGTAATATTGGCTACATTCCTGGCCTGTCGAACCCTACTTCACGGAGGGAATAGTATATACGTCTATAACGTCATATCTCCTAAGCTAAGGCAACCTAACATCTCGGATGTAACATTTGACAACATTCCAGGCGTGTAGGTCCCTACGTCTCGGTGGTAACATTACTTGCTTCTATAACGTTATATATCCTAACCTAAGGCAACCTAACATCTCGGATGTAACATTTAACAACATTCCAGGCGTGTCGGTCCCTACGTCTCGGTGGTAACATTACATGCTTCTATAACGTTATATATCCTAACCTAAGGCAACCTAACATCTCGGATGTAACATTTGACAACATTCCAGGCGTGTCGGTCCCTACGTCTCGGTGGTATCGTTACATGCGTCTATAACGTTATATATCCTAACCTAAGGCAACCTAACATCTCGGATGCAATGTTTGGCAACAGTCCTGGCCTGTCGAACCCTACTTCACGAGGGAACAGTATATTCGTCTATAACGTCATATATTCTAACCTAAGGCAACCTAACATCTCGGATGCAATATTTGACAACATTCCTGGCCTGTCGAACCCTACTTCTCGGAAAGAACAGTATATACGTCTATAACGTCATATATCCTAACCTAAGGCAACCTAACATCTCGGATGTAACATTTAAAAACATTCCAGGCGTGTCGGTCCCCACGTCTCGGTGGTAACATTACATGCTTCTATAACGTTGTATATCCTAACCTAAGGCCACCTAACGTCTCGGATGTAACATTTGACAACATTCCAGGCGTGTCGGACCCTACGTCTCGGTGGTAACATTACATGCTTCTATAACGTCATATATTCTAACCTAAGGCAACCTAACATCTCGGATGCAATATTTGACAACATTCCTGGCCTGTCGAACCCTACTTCTCGGAAAGAACAGTATATACGTCTATAACGTCATATATCCTAACCTAAGGCAACCTAACATCTCGGATGTAACATTTGACAACATTCCAGGCGTGTCGGTCCCTACGTCTCGGTGGTAATGTTACATGCGTCTATAACGTTATATATTCTAACCTAAGGCCACCTAACACCTCGGATGTAATATTTGACCACATTCCTGGCGTGTCGAACCGTACTTCTCGGTGAGAACAGTATATACGTCTATAACGGTATATATCCTAATCTAAGGCAACCTAACATCTCGGATGCAATATTTGACAACATTCCTGGCCTGTCGAACCCTACTTCTCGGAGGGAATAGTATGTACGTCTATAACGGTATGTATCCTAATCTAAGGCAACCTAACATCTCGGATGCAATGTTTGACAACAGTCCTGGCCTGTCGAACCCTACTTCACGAGGGAACAGTATATTCGTCTATAACGTCATATATTCTAACCTAAGGCAACCTAACATCTCGGATGTAACATTATATGCGTCTATAACGTTATATATCCAAATCTAAGGCAACCTAACATCTCGGATGCAATATTTGACAACATTCCTGGCCTGTCGAACCCTACTTCACGGAGGGAACAGTATATACGTCTATAACGGTATATGTCCTAATCTAAGGCAACCTAACATCTCGGATGTAACTTTTGACAACATTCCAGGCGTGTCGGTTCCTTCGTCTCGGTGGTAACGTTACATGCGTCTATAACGTTATATATCCTAACCTAAGGCAACCTGACATCTCGGATGTAATATTCTACAACATTCCATGCATGTCGGAGCCTACTTCTCGGTGGGAACATTATATGGGTCTATAACGGTATATATCCTAACATAAGGCAACCTATTATATCAGAAGTAATATTTTACAACATTCCTGGCGTGTCGGAGCATTCTTTTCGGTGGGAATATTATATACGTCTATAAGGGTCGATATCCTAATCTAAGGCAACCTAACATCTCGGATGTAATATTTGACAACATTCCTGGCCTGTCGAACCCTACTTCTCGGAGGGAAAAGTATATACGTCTATAACGTCATATATCCTAACCTAAGGCAACCTGACATGTCGGATGTAATATTCTACAACATTCCAGGCGTGTCGGACCCTACTTCTCAGTGGGAACAGTATATGGGTCGATAACGGTATATATCCTAATCTAAGGCAACCCAACATCTCGGATGCAATATTTCACAACATTCCTGGCCTGTCGAACCATACAGCCCGGAAGGATCAGTATATATGTCTATAACGTCATATATCCTAACTTAAGGCAACCTAACATCTCGGATGTAACATTTGACAACATTCCAGGCGTGTCGGTCCCCACGTCTCGGTGGTAACATTACATGCTTCTATAACGTTATATATCCTAACCTAAGGCAACCTAACATCTCGGATGTAACATTTGACAACATTCCAGGCGTGTCGGACCCTACGTCTCGGTGGTAACATTACATGCTTCTACAACGTTATATATCCTAACCTAAGGCAACCTAACATCTCGGATGTAACATTTGACAACATTCCAGGCGTGTCGGTCCCTACTTCACGGAGGGAACAGTATATTCGTCTATAACGTCATATATCCTAACCTAAGGCAACCTAACATCTCGGATGTAACATTTGACAACATTCCAGGCGTGTCGAACCCTACTCCTCGGGGGGAACAGTATATACGTCTATAACGTCATATATCCTAACCTAATGCAACCTAACATCTCGGATGTAACATTTGACAACATTCCAGGCGTGTCGGACCCTACGTATCGGTGGTAACATTACATGCGTCTATAACGTTATATATCCTAACCTAAGGCAACCTAACAACTCGGATGTAATATTTGACAACATTCCTGGCGCGTCGGATCCTGCTTCTCTGTGGGAACATTATATGCGTCTATAACGTTGTATGTCCTAATCTAAGGCAACCTAACATCTCGGATGCAATATTTGACAACATTCCTGGCCTGTCGAACCTTACTCCTCGGAGGGAACAGTATATATGTCTATAACGTCATATATCCTAACCTAAGGCAACCTAACATCTCGGATGTAACATTTGACAACATTCCAGGCGTGTCGGACCCTACGTATCGGTGGTAACATTACATGCGTCTATAACGTTATATATCCTAACCTAAGGCAACCTAACAACTCGGATGTAATATTTGACAACATTCCTGGCGCGTCGGATCCTGCTTCTCGGTGGGAACATTATATGCGTCTATAACGTTGTATGTCCTAATCTAAGGCAACCTAACATCTCGGATGCAATATTTGACAACATTCCTGGCCTGTCGAACCTTACTCCTCGGAGGGAACAGTATATACGTCTATAACGTCACATATCCTAACCTAAGGCAACCTAACATCTCGGATGCAACTTTTGACAACATTCCAGGCGTGTCGGTCCCTACGTCTCGGTGGTAACGTTACATGCGTCTATAACGTTACATATCCTAACCTAAGGCAACCTAACATCTCGGATGCAGTATTTGACAACATTCCAGGCGTGTCGGTCCCTAGGTCTCGGTGGTAACATTACATGCGTCTATAACGTTATATATCCTAATCTAAGGCAACCTAACATCTCGGATGCAATATTTGACAACATTCCTGGCCTGTCGAACCCTACTTCTCGGAGGGAACGGTATATACGTCTAAAACGTCATATATCCTAACCTAAGGCAACCTAACATCTCGGATGTAACATTTGACAACATTCCAGGCGTGTCGGTACCTACGTCTCGGTGGTAATATTACATGCGTCTATAACGGTATATATCCTAATCTAAGGCAACCTAACAACTCGGATGCAATATTTGACAACATTCCTGGCCTGTCGAACCCTACTTCTCGGAGGGAAAAGTATATACGTCTATAACGTCATATATCCTAACCTAAGGCAACCTGACATGTCGGATGTAATATTCTACAACATTCCAGGCGTGTCGGACCCTACTTCTCAGTGGGAACATTATATGGGTCGATAACGGTATATATCCTAATCTAAGGCAACCTAACATCTCGGATGCAATATTTCACAACATTCCTGGCCTGTCGAACCATACAGCTCGGAAGGAACAGTATATATGTCTATAACGGTAAATATCCTAATCTAAGGCAACCTAACATTTCGGATGCAATATTTGACAACATTCCGGGCCTGTCGAACCCTACTTCTGGGAGGGAACAGTATATACGTCTATAACGTCATATATCCTAACATAAGACAACCTAACATCTCGGATGTAACATTTAACAACATTCCAGGCGTGTCGGTCCCTACGTCTCCGTGGTAACATTACATGCTTCTATAACGTTATATATCCTAACCTAAGGCAACCTAACATCTCGGATGTAACATTTGACAACATTCCAGGCGTGTCGGTCCCTACGTCTCGGTGGTAATATTACATGCGTCTGTAACGTTATATAACCTAATCTAAGGCAACCTAACATCTCGAGTGTAATATTTGACAACATTCCTGTCGTGTCGGACACTACTTCTCGGTGGGAACATTATATACGTCTATAGCGTTATATATCCTAACATAAGGCAACCTATTATATCAGAAGTAATATTTGACAACATTCCAGACGTGTCGGTCCCTACGTCTCGGTGGTAACATTACATGCTTCTATAACGTTATATATCCTAACCTAAGGCAACCTAACATCTCGGATGTAACATTTGACAACATTCCAGGCGTGTCGGTCCCTACGTCTCGGTGGTAACATTATATACGTCTATAACGTTATATATCCTAACCTAAGGCAACCTGACATCTCGGATGTAATATTCTACAACATTCCAGGCGTGTCGGACACAACTTCTCGGTAGGAACATTATATGCGTCTATAACGTTGTATATCCTAATCTAAGGCAACCTATTATCTCAGACGTAATATTATATAACATTCCTGGCGTGTCGGAGCATTCTTTACGGTGGGAATATTATATACGTCTATAACGGTACATATCCTAATCTAAGGCAACCTAACATCTCGGATGCAACATTGGCTACATTCCTGGCCTGTCGAACCCTACTTCTCGGAGAGAACAGTATATACGTCTATAACGTCATATATCCTAACTTAAGGCAACCTAACATCTCGGATGTAACATTTGACAACATTCCAGGCGTGTCGGTCCCTACGTCTCGGTGGTAACGTTACATGCGTCTGTAACGTTATATATCCTAACCTAAGGCAACCTAACATCTCGGATGCAATATTTGACAACAGTCCTGACCTGTCGAACCCTACTTCACGGAGGGAACAGTATATTCGTCTATAACGTCATATATCCTAACCTAAGGCAACCTAACATCTCGGATGCAATATTTGACAACATTCCTGGCCTGTCGAACCCTACTTCTCGGAAAGAACAGTATATACGTCTATAACGTCATATATCCTAACCTAAGGCAACCTAACATCTCGGATGTAACATTTAAAAACATTCCAGGCGTGTCGGTCCCCACGTCTCGGTGGTAACATTACATGCTTCTATAACGTTATATATCCTAACCTAAGGCAACCTAACATCTCGGATGTAACATTTGACAACATTCCAGGCGTGTCGGACCCTACGTCTCGGTGGTAACATTACATGCTTCTATAACGTTATATATCCTAACCTAAGGCAACCTAACATCTCGGATGTAACATTTGACAACATTCCAGGCGTGTCGGTCCCTACGTCTCGGTGGTAACGTTACATGCGTCTGTAACGTTATATATTCTAACCTAAGGCCACCTAACACCTCGGATGTAATATTTGACCACATTCCTGGCGTGTCGAACCGTACTTCTCGGTGAGAACAGTATATACGTCTATAACGGTATATATCCTAATCTAAGGCAACCTAACATCTCGGATGCAATATTTGACAACATTCCTGGCCTGTCGAACCCTACTTCTCGGAGGGAATAGTATATACGTCTATAACGGTATATATCCTAATCTAAGGCAACCTAACGTCTCGGATGTAATATTTGACAACATTCCTGGCCTGTCGAACCCTACTTCTCGGAGGGAACAGTATATACGTCTATAACGTTATATATCCTAACCTAAGGCAACCAAACATCTCGGACGTAACATTTGATAATATTCCAGGCGAGTCGGTCCCTACGTCTCGGTGGTAATGTTACATGCGTCTATAACGTTATATATCCTAACCTAAGGCAACCTAACATCTCGGATGCAATATTTGACAACATTCCTGGCCTGTCGAACCCTACTTCACGGAGGGAACAGTATATTCGTCTATAACGTCATATATCCTAACCTAAGGCAACCTAACATCTCGGATGTAACATTTGACAACATTCCAGGCGTGTCGGTCCCTACGTCTCGGTGGTAACATTACATGCGTCTGTAACGGTATATATTCTAACCTAAGGCCACCTAACACCTCGGATGTAATATTTGACAACATTCCTGGCGTGTCGAACCGTACTTCTCGGTGGGAACATTATATGCGTCTATAACGTTGTATATCCTAATCTAAGGCAACCTATTATCTCAGACGTAATATTATATAACATTCCTGGCGTGTCGGAGCATTCTTTACGGTGGGAATATTATATACGTCTATAACGGTACATATCCTAATCTAAGGCAACCTAACATCTCGGATGCAACATTGGCTACATTCCTGGCCTGTCGAACCCTACTTCTCGGAGGGAACAGTATATACGTCTATAACGTCATATATCCTAACTTAAGGCAACCTAACATCTCGGATGTAACATTTGACAACATTCCAGGCGTGTCGGTCCCTACGTCTCGGTGGTAACGTTACATGCGTCTGTAACGTTATATATCCTAACCTAAGGCAACCTAACATCTCGGATGCAATATTTGACAACAGTCCTGACCTGTCGAACCCTACTTCACGGAGGGAACAGTATATTCGTCTATAACGTCATATATCCTAACCTAAGGCAACCTAACATCTCGGATGCAATATTTGACAACATTCCTGGCCTGTCGAACCCTACTTCTCGGAAAGAACAGTATATACGTCTATAACGTCATATATCCTAACCTAAGGCAACCTAACATCTCGGATGTAACATTTAAAAACATTCCAGGCGTGTCGGTCCCCACGTCTCGGTGGTAACATTGCATGCTTCTATAACGTTATATATCCTAACCTAAGGCAACCTAACATCTCGGATGTAACATTTGACAACATTCCAGGCGTGTCGGACCCTACGTCTCGGTGGTAACATTACATGCTTCTATAACGTTATATATCCTAACCTAAGGCAACCTAACATCTCGGATGTAACATTTGACAACATTCCAGGCGTGTCGGTCCCTACGTCTCGGTGGTAACGTTACATGCGTCTATAACGTTATATATTCTAACCTAAGGCCACCTAACACCTCGGATGTAATATTTGACCACATTCCTGGCGTGTCGAACCGTACTTCTCGGTGAGAACAGTATATACGTCTATAACGGTATATATCCTAATCTAAGGCAACCTAACATCTCGGATGCAATATTTGACAACATTCCTGGCCTGTCGAACCCTACTTCTCGGAGGGAATAGTATATACGTCTATAACGGTATATATCCTAATCTAAGGCAACCTAACATCTCGGATGCAATATTTGACAACATTCCTGGCCTGTCGAACCCTACTTCTCGGAGGGAACAGTATATACGTCTATAACGTTATATATCCTAACCTAAGGCAAGCTAACATCTCGGACGTAACATTTGATAATATTCCAGGCGAGTCGGTCCCTACGTCTCGGTGGTAACGTTACATGCGTCTATAACGTTATATATCCTAACCTAAGGCAACCTAACATCTCGGATGCAATATTTGACAACATTCCTGGCCTGTCGAACCCTACTTCACGGAAGGAACAGTATATTCGTCTATAACGTCATATATCCTAACCTAAGGCAACCTAACATCTCGGATGCAATATTTGACAACAGTCCTGGCCTGTCGAACCCTACTTCACGGAGGGAACAGTATATTCGTCTATAACGTCATATATCCTAACCTAAGGCAACCTAACGTCTCGGATGTAACATTTGACAACATTCCAGGCGTGTCGGTCCCTACGTCTCGGTGGTAACATTACATGCTTCTATAACGTTATATATCCTAACCTAAGGCAACCTAACATCTCGGATGTAACATTTAAAAACATTCCAGGCGTGTCGGTCCCCACGTCTCGGTGGTAACATTACATGCTTCTATAACGTTATATATCCTAACCTAAGGCAACCTAACATCTCGGATGTAACATTTGACAACATTCCAGGCGTGTCGGTCCCTACGTCTCGGTGGTAACGTTACATGCGTCTGTAACGTTATATATTCTAACCTAAGGCCACCTAACACCTCGGATGTAATATTTGACCACATTCCTGGCGTGTCGAACCGTACTTCTCGGTGAGAACAGTATATACGTCTATAACGGTATATATCCTAATCTAAGGCAACCTAACATCTCGGATGCAATATTTGACAACATTCCTGGCCTGTCGAACCCTACTTCTCGGAGGGAATAGTATATACGTCTATAACGGTATATATCCTAATCTAAGGCAACCTAACATCTCGGATGCAATATTTGACAACATTCCTGGCCTGTCGAACCCTACTTCTCGGAGGGAACAGTATATACGTCTATAACGTTATATATCCTAACCTAAGGCAACCTAACATCTCGGACGTAACATTTGATAATATTCCAGGCGAGTCGGTCCCTACGTCTCGGTGGTAATGTTACATGCGTCTATAACGTTATATATCCTAACCTAAGGCAACCTAACATCTCGGATGCAATATTTGACAACATTCCTGGCCTGTCGAACCCTACTTCACGGAGGGAACAGTATATACATCTGTACGTTATATATCCTAACCTAAGGCAACCTAACATCTCGGACGTAACATTTGATAATATTCCAGGCGAGTCGGTCCCTACGTCTCGGCGGTAACATTATATGCGTCTATAACGTTATATATCCTAACCTAAGGCAACCTAACAACTCGGATGTAATATTTGACAACATTCCCGGCGCGTCGGATCCTGCTTCTCGGTGGGAACATTATATGAGTCTATAACGTTGTATGTCCTAATCTAAGGCAACCTAACATCTCGGATGCAATATTTGACAACATTCCTGGCCTGTCGAACCATACTCCTCGGAGGGAACAGTATATACACGTCTATAACGTCATATATACTAACCTAAGGCAACCTAACATCTCGGATGTAACTTTTGACAACATTCCAGGCGTGTCGGTCCCTACGTCTCGGTGGTAACGTTACATGCGTCTATAACGTTATATATCCTAACCTAAGGCAACCTAACATCTCGGATGCAATATTTGACAACATTCCTGGCCTCTCGAACCCTACTTCACGGTGGGAACAGTATATACGTCTATAACGGTATATATCCTAATCTAAGGCAACCTAACATCTTGGATGCAATATTTGACAACATTCCTGGCCTGTCGAACCCTACTTCTCGGAGGGAATGGTATATACGTCTATAACGGTATATATCCTAATCTAAGGCAACCTAACATCTCGGATGCAATATTTGATAATATTCCTGGCCTGTCGAACCCTACTTCTCGGAGGGAACAGTATATACGTCTATAACGTTATGTATCCTAACCTAAGGCAACCTAACATCTCGGACGTAACATTTGATAATATTCCAGGCGAGTCGGTCCCTACGTCTCGGTGGGAACATTATATGGGTCTATAACGGTATATATCCTAATCTAAGGCAACCTAACATCTCGGATGCAATATTTGACAACATTCCTGGCCTCTCGAACCCTGCTTCACGGAGGGAACAGTATATTCGTCTATAACGTCATATATCCTAACCTAAGGCAACCTAACATCTCGGATGTAACATTTGACAACATTCCAGGCGTGTCGGTCCCTACGTCTCGGTGGTAACATTATATACGTCTATAACGTTATATATCCTAACCTAAGGCAACCTGACATCTCGGATGTAATATTCTACAACATTCCAGGCGTGTCGGACACTACTTCTCCGTGGGAACATTATATGCGTCTATAACGTTGTATGTCCTAATCTAAGGCAACCTATTATCTCAGACGTAATATTTTACAACATTCCCGGCGTGTCGGAGCATTCTTTACGGTGGGAATATTATTAACGTCTATAACGGTATATATCCTAATCTAAGGCAACCTAACATCTCGGACGCAATATTTGACAACATTCCTGGCCTGTCGAACCCTACTTCTCGGAGGGAACAGTATATACGTCTATAACGGTATATATCCTAATCTAAGGCAACCTAACATCTCGGATGCAATATTTCACAACATTCCTGGCCTGTCGAACCTTAATCCTCGGAGGGAACAGTATATACGTCTATAACGTCATATATCCTAACCTAAGGCAACCTAACATCTCGGATATAACTTTTGACAACATTCCAGGCGTGTCGGTCCCTACGTCTCGGTGGTAACGTTACATGCGTCTATAACGTTATATATCCTAACCTAAGGCAACCTAACATCTCGGATGCAATATTTGACAACATTCCTGGCCTCTCGAACCCTACTTCACGGAGGGAACAGTATATACGTCTATAACGTCACATATCCTAACCTAAGGCAACCTAACATCTCGGATGTAACTTTTGACAACATTCCAGGCGTGTCGGTCCCTACGTCTCGGTGGTAACGTTACATGCGTCTATAACGTTATATATCCTAACCTAAGGCAACCTAACATTTCGGATGCAATATTTGACAACATTCCAGGCGTGTCGAACCCTACTTCTCGGAGGGAATAGTATATACGTCTATAACGGTATATATCCTAATCTAAGGCAACCTAACATCTCGGATGCAATATTTGACAACATTCCTGGCCTGTCGAACCCTACTTCTCGGAGGGAACAGTATATACGTCTATAACGTTATATATCCTAACCTAAGGCAAGCTAACATCTCGGACGTAACATTTGATAATATTCCAGGCGAGTCGGTCCCTACGTCTCGGTGGTAACGTTACATGCGTCTATAACGTTATATATCCTAACCTAAGGCAACCTAACATCTCGGATGCAATATTTGACAACATTCCTGGCCTGTCGAACCCTACTTCACGGAAGGAACAGTATATTCGTCTATAACGTCATATATCCTAACCTAAGGCAACCTAACATCTCGGATGCAATATTTGACAACAGTCCTGGCCTGTCGAACCCTACTTCACGGAGGGAACAGTATATTCGTCTATAACGTCATATATCCTAACCTAAGGCAACCTAACGTCTCGGATGTAACATTTGACAACATTCCAGGCGTGTCGGTCCCTACGTCTCGGTGGTAACATTACATGCTTCTATAACGTTATATATCCTAACCTAAGGCAACCTAACATCTCGGATGTAACATTTAAAAACATTCCAGGCGTGTCGGTCCCCACGTCTCGGTGGTAACATTACATGCTTCTATAACGTTATATATCCTATCCTAAGGCAACCTAACATCTCGGATGTAACATTTGACAACATTCCAGGCGTGTCGGTCCCTACGTCTCGGTGGTAACGTTACATGCGTCTGTAACGTTATATATTCTAACCTAAGGCCACCTAACACCTCGGATGTAATATTTGACCACATTCCTGGCGTGTCGAACCGTACTTCTCGGTGAGAACAGTATATACGTCTATAACGGTATATATCCTAATCTAAGGCAACCTAACATCTCGGATGCAATATTTGACAACATTCCTGGCCTGTCGAACCCTACTTCTCGGAGGGAATAGTATATACGTCTATAACGGTATATATCCTAATCTAAGGCAACCTAACATCTCGGATGCAATATTTGACAACATTCCTGGCCTGTCGAACCCTACTTCTCGGAGGGAACAGTATATACGTCTATAACGTTATATATCCTAACCTAAGGCAACCTAACATCTCGGACGTAACATTTGATAATATTCCAGGCGAGTCGGTCCCTACGTCTCGGTGGTAATGTTACATGCGTCTATAACGTTATATATCCTAACCTAAGGCAACCTAACATCTCGGATGCAATATTTGACAACATTCCTGGCCTGTCGAACCCTACTTCACGGAGGGAACAGTATATACATCTGTACGTTATATATCCTAACCTAAGGCAACCTAACATCTCGGACGTAACATTTGATAATATTCCAGGCGAGTCGGTCCCTACGTCTCGGCGGTAACATTATATGCGTCTATAACGTTATATATCCTAACCTAAGGCAACCTAACAACTCGGATGTAATATTTGACAACATTCCCGGCGCGTCGGATCCTGCTTCTCGGTGGGAACATTATATGAGTCTATAACGTTGTATGTCCTAATCTAAGGCAACCTAACATCTCGGATGCAATATTTGACAACATTCCTGGCCTGTCGAACCATACTCCTCGGAGGGAACAGTATATACACGTCTATAACGTCATATATACTAACCTAAGGCAACCTAACATCTCGGATGTAACTTTTGACAACATTCCAGGCGTGTCGGTCCCTACGTCTCGGTGGTAACGTTACATGCGTCTATAACGTTATATATCCTAACCTAAGGCAACCTAACATCTCGGATGCAATATTTGACAACATTCCTGGCCTCTCGAACCCTACTTCACGGTGGGAACAGTATATACGTCTATAACGGTATATATCCTAATCTAAGGCAACCTAACATCTTGGATGCAATATTTGACAACATTCCTGGCCTGTCGAACCCTACTTCTCGGAGGGAATGGTATATACGTCTATAACGGTATATATCCTAATCTAAGGCAACCTAACATCTCGGATGCAATATTTGATAATATTCCTGGCCTGTCGAACCCTACTTCTCGGAGGGAACAGTATATACGTCTATAACGTTATGTATCCTAACCTAAGGCAACCTAACATCTCGGACGTAACATTTGATAATATTCCAGGCGAGTCGGTCCCTACGTCTCGGTGGGAACATTATATGGGTCTATAACGGTATATATCCTAATCTAAGGCAACCTAACATCTCGGATGCAATATTTGACAACATTCCTGGCCTCTCGAACCCTGCTTCACGGAGGGAACAGTATATTCGTCTATAACGTCATATATCCTAACCTAAGGCAACCTAACATCTCGGATGTAACATTTGACAACATTCCAGGCGTGTCGGTCCCTACGTCTCGGTGGTAACATTATATACGTCTATAACGTTATATATCCTAACCTAAGGCAACCTGACATCTCGGATGTAATATTCTACAACATTCCAGGCGTGTCGGACACTACTTCTCCGTGGGAACATTATATGCGTCTATAACGTTGTATGTCCTAATCTAAGGCAACCTATTATCTCAGACGTAATATTTTACAACATTCCCGGCGTGTCGGAGCATTCTTTACGGTGGGAATATTATTAACGTCTATAACGGTATATATCCTAATCTAAGGCAACCTAACATCTCGGACGCAATATTTGACAACATTCCTGGCCTGTCGAACCCTACTTCTCGGAGGGAACAGTATATACGTCTATAACGGTATATATCCTAATCTAAGGCAACCTAACATCTCGGATGCAATATTTCACAACATTCCTGGCCTGTCGAACCTTAATCCTCGGAGGGAACAGTATATACGTCTATAACGTCATATATCCTAACCTAAGGCAACCTAACATCTCGGATATAACTTTTGACAACATTCCAGGCGTGTCGGTCCCTACGTCTCGGTGGTAACGTTACATGCGTCTATAACGTTATATATCCTAACCTAAGGCAACCTAACATCTCGGATGCAATATTTGACAACATTCCTGGCCTCTCGAACCCTACTTCACGGAGGGAACAGTATATACGTCTATAACGTCACATATCCTAACCTAAGGCAACCTAACATCTCGGATGTAACTTTTGACAACATTCCAGGCGTGTCGGTCCCTACGTCTCGGTGGTAACGTTACATGCGTCTATAACGTTATATATCCTAACCTAAGGCAACCTAACATTTCGGATGCAATATTTGACAACATTCCAGGCGTGTCGGTCCCTAGGTCTCGGTGGTAACATTACATGCGTCTATAACGGTATATATCCTAATCTAAGGCAACCTAACATCTCGGATGCAATATTTGACAACATTCCTGGCCTGTCGAACCCTACTTCTCGGAGGGAACAGTATATACGTCTATAACGTCATATATCCTAACTTAAGGCAACCTACCATCTCGGATGCAATATTTCACAACATTCCTGACCTGTCGTACCTTACTCCTCGGAGGGAACAGTATATACGTCTATAACGTCATATATCCTAACCTAAGGCAACCTAACATCTTGGATGCAATATTTGACAACATTCCTGGCCTGTCGAACCCTACTTCTCGGAGGGAATAGTATATACGTCTATAACGGTATATATCCTAATCTAAGGCAACCTAACATCTCGGATGCAATATTTGATAATATTCCTGGCCTGTCGAACCCTACTTCTCGGAGGGAACAGTATATACGTCTATAACGTTATGTATCCTAACATAAGACAACCTAACATCTCGGATGTAACATTTGACAACATTCCAGGCGTGTCGGTCCCTACGTCTCGGTGGGAACATTATATACGTCTATAACGTTATATATCCTAACCTAAGGCAACCTGACATCTCGGATGTAATATTCTACAACATTCCAGGCGTGTCGGACACTACTTCTCCGTGGGAACATTATATGCGTCTATAACGTTGTATGTCCTAATCTAAGGCAACCTATTATCTCAGACGTAATATTTTACAACATTCCCGGCGTGTCGGAGCATTCTTTACGGTGGGAATATTATTAACGTCTATAACGGTATATATCCTAATCTAAGGCAACCTAACATCTCGGATGCAATATTTGACAACATTCCTGGCCTGTCGAACCCTACTTCTCGGAGGGAACAGTATATACGTCTACAGCGTCATATATCCTAACCTAAGGCAACCTAACATCTCGGATGCAATATTTTACAACATTCCTGGCCTGTCGAACCATACTCCTCGGAGGGAACAGTATATACACGTCTATAACGTCATATATCCTAACCTAAGGCAACCTAACATCTCGGATGTAACTTTTGACAACATTCCAGGCGTGTCGGTCCCTACGTCTCGGTGGTAACGTTACATGCGTCTATAACGTTATATATCCTAACCTAAGGCAACCTAACATCTCGGATGCAATATTTGACAACATTCCTGGCCTCTCGAACCCTACTTCACGGTGGGAACAGTATATACGTCTATAACGGTATATATCCTAATCTAAGGCAACCTAACATCTTGGATGCAATATTTGACAACATTCCTGGCCTGTCGAACCCTACTTCTCGGAGGGAATGGTATATACGTCTATAACGGTATATATCCTAATCTAAGGCAACCTAACATCTCGGATGCAATATTTGATAATATTCCTGGCCTGTCGAACCCTACTTCTCGGAGGGAACAGTATATACGTCTATAACGTTATGTATCCTAACCTAAGGCAACCTAACATCTCGGACGTAACATTTGATAATATTCCAGGCGAGTCGGTCCCTACGTCTCGGTGGGAACATTATATGGGTCTATAACGGTATATATCCTAATCTAAGGCAACCTAACATCTCGGATGCAATATTTGACAACATTCCTGGCCTCTCGAACCCTGCTTCACGGAGGGAACAGTATATTCGTCTATAACGTCATATATCCTAACCTAAGGCAACCTAACATCTCGGATGTAACATTTGACAACATTCCAGGCGTGTCGGTCCCTACGTCTCGGTGGTAACATTATATACGTCTATAACGTTATATATCCTAACCTAAGGCAACCTGACATCTCGGATGTAATATTCTACAACATTCCAGGCGTGTCGGACACTACTTCTCCGTGGGAACATTATATGCGTCTATAACGTTGTATGTCCTAATCTAAGGCAACCTATTATCTCAGACGTAATATTTTACAACATTCCCGGCGTGTCGGAGCATTCTTTACGGTGGGAATATTATTAACGTCTATAACGGTATATATCCTAATCTAAGGCAACCTAACATCTCGGATGCAATATTTGACAACATTCCTGGCCTGTCGAACCCTACTTCTCGGAGGGAACAGTATATACGTCTATAACGGTATATATCCTAATCTAAGGCAACCTAACATCTCGGATGCAATATTTCACAACATTCCTGGCCTGTCGAACCTTAATCCTCGGAGGGAACAGTATATACGTCTATAACGTCATATATCCTAACCTAAGGCAACCTAACATCTCGGATATAACTTTTGACAACATTCCAGGCGTGTCGGTCCCTACGTCTCGGTGGTAACGTTACATGCGTCTATAACGTTATATATCCTAACCTAAGGCAACCTAACATCTCGGATGCAATATTTGACAACATTCCTGGCCTCTCGAACCCTACTTCACGGAGGGAACAGTATATACGTCTATAACGTCACATATCCTAACCTAAGGCAACCTAACATCTCGGATGTAACTTTTGACAACATTCCAGGCGTGTCGGTCCCTACGTCTCGGTGGTAACGTTACATGCGTCTATAACGTTATATATCCTAACCTAAGGCAACCTAACATTTCGGATGCAATATTTGACAACATTCCAGGCGTGTCGGTCCCTAGGTCTCGGTGGTAACAT